>OX579671.1:6148371-6748371 GCA_951230895.1 Carpatolechia fugitivella
GAACCTTTGTAACGTAACTCAATATAATACTCAATCTTTTCTTCAAAATTTATTTAACCGAGAAATCTGTTCAACAAGGGTTTTTTCAGAATGAAAAGTATTTCTTGAAACGTAATTCAGTCTTAGTATTATTTGGTACTAAATAATATTATGATTTAAAAGACTGGCCGTCGTTGTCGTGAGATCAAATATGAGTTTGTTATATTATACGGGAACAGATGACCCACCGCTATTATTTATTAAAAATAAACACACATTTTCTATGCATATCTTTATCGTTAATTTTTTCCTCAACTCGATTAGACAACTATATATTTCATCAAATCTGCATAATAAAATGCAGTGAAGTTGCATAATTAAATGTGTTCTGGTTTTGATCTTGTCGTAAGGCTTGGTTTCTACCAAAGCGGAGGAGAGGAGAAGAGATGTGTTTGAATAACTAGTCAGATTTCGTTATTGAAGCTAAGCGGAGAGGAGATGTGGTAATAACGAAATCTGACTGGTTATTCAAACACATCTCCTTTTCTCTCCGCTTTGGTGGAAACCGGGCCTAACACTAGGAGAAGCGAGTTTCTCAAGTAAACTTATGATATCTTTAGCGTCTCATGGCTAGGTCTGCCGTGTCCGCTGTCTCCCGTCCGGGAGATCCTCACCACGTAGGTACCAATGTGTTTTCGAATTTCGAATTCATTTATGTACGTTTATTCTACGCTCTCATGGTGAAGGAAAACATCGTGATGAAACCGGCACATTCCCGCGAAGAAATTCAAAGGTTGTGTGTGAAGTCGACCAACTCGCACTGGGCCAGCGTGGTCGACTAAGGCCTAATCACCCTAATTTAGGGTAGGCTCGAGCCCCTCGGTGGAGACGTATATGAGCTGTTGATCTTTACTCATTTGCCATCCACAATGTTTTCGCGCGAACTGGCGTGTACTACAACAACGCATATACGAGTAGTATTATCAAACCGAACTGGGACCAAATGACTTTCGGACGTTTTCGGACCTTTTTCTACCCGACTGAGGGTCAAAAAGGATGGAAGGGAAAAAGGGATTCGCGAATGATGAGAATACGATTTATCTTTCTAATTTATGTATTGCATTTAGGTGTGAGTGTGACGTACCTTTTCTTTTCTTAAATAGGTTTTTTGAATGGTTTTTCGTTACGCATGTTTATTTTTATAATTAATTTATGTTATAGAATGTGTCTATTTTAGTAGTAATTTAAGTCATTAGAACTATCATCAACATCAACGGCCCGTTGCAGTCCACTTCTATAATACTGTATAAGTGTGATTTTAATTTTAATTATTCACCGTGAAATTTACATCGTATTGTTCCCGCCGTGTAGTAATAGTAGGTACTCGTCAAACTGAACAAATTTTCGCGAAAAAAATTCCTGCGACAAAAAGCTCTTGTTATACTGTAGGAGTGATATCATGGCTGGGACACTGCAAGTGCGCGTGAACCGAAAGACCCGGGGTCAGGGACCATAACTTCGGGCCGTGGAATGTCTGCGGTGATTTATTAGCTAAATAATAAATAGGTAGAAGGTACATAAAAGAAGTAGTAGGATATTTAAAAAAATTTTGGTCTCTCCATACAAAATGAGACTCCCGACAGACCCATTTTGTATGGAGAGCACAAAAATACTTTTGCAGCAGGAATTTTTTTTTTCGTAATAAGTTGTTCAGTTTGACGGGTACTATCACTACACGGCGGGAACAAAACGATGTAAATTTCATGCTGTATATTGTAATGTAACTTGCAAATAAATAAATTATGAAATTATATAACTTGCTCATATTAAAAGGACAAAAAAACTGGCCCGTGCATACAAAACCGCGCGGCCAGCCGATCGTTTTACTTTTCGTGGGGGAAGCAAGTTTATTTTTATTTTGCAGCCCATGTTCCCTAGGGAAAGTTGTTTAGTTTAAGGGGCATACAATGGCAAAATTTGCAACTCAACGCGCTTTAGTTGAAGATTCAACTACAGAAATAACGTTTATATTAGCGTGCGATGCTTCACGGTAGTTACGTCCGACACTGCGCAGGAATCGTGCGAAAAGTTCGTTTTTCTTGAACTACCTATGATTATATTTTTTTGCACGTATGAAAGATAAATGAATTGCCAATAATATCCCGTAAGAACCGTGTCCGCGTTTGTTGTAGTTTAGAAGCAGTAGCGAATTTAACATTAGGAACAGCTTGACTTCAATGTCGTTTTTGGTATAGTATTTAATGTTTTTAATAAACCAGTCTACGCGAAATAAAGGTTATATATCCAAGTTTAATATATTATATTATGTTTTCTGGAATTTTCTGCTTGCTCGTTTACGAACACTCCCAACAACACTTTTAACGAAAATCAACCAATGAAATTTCACGTTATAGAGTCATCCGCTTTTTAGCGGTTGAAGAAGAATAAGAACAAGGTATCTGCTTTTCAGTACAGTGAAATCACATCACATCACACTAATATTATAAATGTGAAAATATATTTGGATGTTTGTTCCGCCTTCACGCTTAAAGTACTTAACGGATTTTGATGAAATTTGGAATGGAGATAGTTTGTAACCTGGATTGTGCCTGGATTAACACATAGGATACTTTTTACGGGAAAAAGTCTTATTCCCACGGGTAAATCTTACACAATGCGAGCGTAGCCGCGGGCGGACCGCTTGTGTTCCATATCCATGTGAACAAGTCAAAGCCATGTTGCCCTTGGTAATTAAGCCAATAGGTTATAGACGATAAAAAATTAATCATATTTAATTTCTTTTGGTTAATCGGTACTCGTTCGTTATGTTTGTCATGAAGTAGGGCATTATGAAAATGTTAGCAATAAAGTTGTTCTGTGCTCTCTTTCTCATGGGACTTAACAAAAGTAAGTTTTTCTCACTTAATTACTTTATTTAATTTACTTTGTATCTTTATTTATACAGATAAATAATACAGAGAGATAAAGCGCTTCAATTAGTATAATCAACAGCTCAATACGTCCCCACCGAGGGGCTCGATTAGTTTAATATAATTTTATTGTATTCTGACTATTGCTGAACGAACATAGTTTAGACTAGAAGTTTACCAACGATCAATAAGTTTGGTGTATTGTAGACCGTATTAACAATCTAAACCGTGTGGTGACGGCAGAGTAGAATATATTTGTCACCAACCCCTACTCTTCCCGTGGGTGTCGTAAGAGGCAACTTAGGGACTACACATTGTACAGGGAACGGGCAGCAGCGCTCTCTGATACAGTAACCTTTTAATCTGCGATCTCCAACCCGCCTGCCAAGCGTGGAGATTATGGCAAAACCCTCCACATAAGTGGAGGAGGCTCATAGTCCAGCAGTGGACTGTAACGGGCTGTTGATGTTGATGATTAACAATCTAAGACTGTCCTGATTTTTTTTTACTGCAACTACGTGTTTGTTTTACTAGTGAGGATGTAACAAATATTATACAAGTAATTTATTAGTGTACGTACCGTACATCAATGATAGTACGATGTCCTCTTAATAAAATTAATTATATCTGACAATAAAAAAACATATCTGCAGTAATTTTAATAAACTGAGTTAAGAAATTGTAGCACTGATTCATCATCAATAGCTCTTATACGTCCCAAACGAGGGGCTCGAGCCTACTTTGAATCAGGTTAATCAGGCCTTAGTTAAGCACGCTGGCCCAGTGCAAATTGGTCGACTTCACTCAAAAATTTGAATTTCTTCGCAGGAGTAAGCAGGTTTCCTTACGACGTTTTCCTTCACCGTCGATTAAACGTACATATGAATTAAAAATTCTAAATCACATTGGTACGTGGTGGGGATCGAACCAGCGTCTCCCGGACGGAAGACAGCGGCCCTATCCAATACACCACCGACGCTCTAGCACTGGTTGCTAAGGTTATTATCATCATCATCATCATCATCATCAACAGCTCAAATACGTCTTCACCGGGGGCTTGAGCCTACCCATATCTAAGTATCTATTTATTTTATCTATTGTTTTCAGCAGGTCATTGTTCGTACAGAAGAATTAAAGATGGCAAGATGGTAGATGAATCTGTTGAATATATTGTAAGTATATCAAGTGTGGCAAACCCTTCATTCCCGTATGCCACCCCCTAGCTTGCCACCGGGGTGGCCAACGCCACTAATAAATAAATTACTTCTTTGCGTGTCGATGACAAATTAGATCATTCCGGCCCAGAATTTACGGGCCGTGATCAGTTGGTGCGTGGCCTTGGTGTGTAGAAAAGGATGACACGATAGTGGTGCGCGCCAACAGATCGAAGCCCAGTAGCATATCTATAAGGTTTAGAGATGACTAAGTACAGAGATAAACGAAAACAGTGAAGCAGACTAAAAAGAGAGAAAATAAAATTCTAGAATATGATTTGTTTATTAAACGGACAGAAATGAATAATTCATAAACTTAAATATTCTTATTGACACAAAACAGAAAAGCTAATATTGTTAATCATTACAATCTTTCTTCAGAGAGTTATAATATTACAGTAATACCGTATAGAAAAAAACGGTGGCGCTTTTTCACCCCCCGCCCCGTTGGAGGGCAAGTTAGGAGTATCGGCCGCGCGCACTGTCAATGAATGTGGCCGCGCGTCGATGCGATGCTACTAGTAAATTGATTAAGGCATAATGTAGTGGTTGTATGGAATGGAGTCACCAAGTTGGTGTTTAGAAGTCCAAAGATCGAGATGATGGGCAAATGGAAGGGGGAGGCCTTAGCCCAGCAGTAGCAAAAAAGAGGGGCTATACGAAAAAAGTAATATTTCCCAGGTTTACCTTACAAGAGCTGAACAGTCAGAAACGCAGTACGACGCTTGGATATGTGGCGGAGCTATAATCAGTAAAAGTTTTATCGTGACGTCAGCAGCTTGCGTTGAGGATGTGCAGTACATGTACGCTATCAGTGGCTACTCGAAATACGTCAACGGCGCTGATATTGATCACAATGAATGCACAAGTGCCAGCAAAAAGAAAATTGTTTTCATTTGCGTACCCAGAAGTAAGGATTTTAGCATTATATTAGCTTTGCATTTTTCGTTTTCTAACTTACAGAGTTTCATGCTATTTTGGATCCCTATCTTCTTGAGGAAATTTCAAAAGATCCCTTTTTCATATTTGTTCTAAGAAAGTAGCTACTGTCACTAAAGTAATATAGGCTACTGTGTAAATTACAAGTTTCTAGACTCAGCAGAATAGGCTCGGCGTTAATCTATCAATTAGACAGTTTCTCCTTTCGCCAAATTTACACTAGAACCTTCCCTTCTTATATGCAACAAAAATTCCTAGTCCTAACTAAATAAACCTTATGACGACATGGCGAACGCAAACGGTGTAATTTCGAACTTTCCGAAGGGAGAGTTTAGACCGTTTGCCAATAAAGACACTGGGAGTGCTACAGATGTGGGAGGTACGAGGAAAGTACAGGGCTGATTTTTGTCGGGATTGACCTCTATTCTCCATTTGCGGAACAAACTACCAAACGCGTCGAGTGCAGATTGGAGTCAAGTGATGATAGTCTTAGGATTGCGGTTAGAGATGTATATCGCAGTGTCATCCACGAAAAGAGTAGGTTGCGTTCGTGGGGCCTTGGGTATGCCCATGGAACTGAATTACTTTTTTTTTATCCGCAAAAAACAATTTTGAACTTTCATACAGATTGATTCAGTCAGCTGATCTGTTTGCGTGGAAAGACATTTTTTGTAATATTGAACATCTAGAACAAAAGTTGTTCAATCACCCTAGAGAATTTGCATTATTTATACATAGACAATTTACTGCAGGAACAAAATCTTGAAAGTGTATGTATTATAATAGAATCTAAAAAGCTACTTGCATACTAAACAAATTTGCAGGATATGACTTTGCCTATGATCCAGTTCAAAAGTGGGCATTTATAGACATAGCTGCAGTCAAAGTGGAGTCACCGTACAATTTCAATGGACCAATTCCGCCAGGATGCTCTTGGCCAATCAATAAAATTGGTATCAACTTTGACCCAATCTACCAACAACCAAAAACTGATGCAATTGTCATGGGGTGGGGTCATACCAAGAAGTGGAGAAAGGTTTGTTTTTGAATGAAAAGATCTCTTTGTCTTGGCAACCAACTGATTTAGCCTATTGATAATAAAATTGTGATTGTTTTAATAGTTCTTTTTATATAAAATAAAAATACAGATGAATGAGAACAGAACCTACATCAGGAATAGAAGCGTCGAAAAGTCCATATTTGACTACTGAATAATAATATTTTTTACTTAACTCATGTTAATTAGTAAAAAACGGAAGTAACACAGAAACTTCATACTTGCTTACTTACTTACTTAATATAAAGCGGGATCTACCTATATTATACTGCGGCTTGTATTATTTGGTATGAGAATTAGTATGGTTAAGAGCAATCGTGAAAGTCTAAAATAGCAAGTTAACATTATGAATTTTCAGCCAGGTGACACTACAGATTACAACCAAGAGGACCTGCAATACAGTTCTATTCTAATCATGAACAAAACTGAATGTAAAAATTTGTACAAGAAAACGCCAGAACTGCTTCCAATAATAGACGCATACATGATTTGTGCTATGCATGAAGGGAATCTAGATGAAAGTGGAAAACAGATTAAAAATACAAACACGTTCAATGCAGACGGCTGCCCTGTTGGTTATAGACGGAACAGAAACAACGTAAGCGGTTACCAAAAAGTTATTTTAAAACACCTATATTATGTTTTATGTAGCCAATCAGTTATGTCAGTATAAGCACTTTGTGTACAGTGCCTGCCACTCACATTTTTCCTCCTGGATGCTCAAAAGTTGACCGGAAGAGATCCCTCAAAGTCAAAGTCAAAGTTCTTGTGACTTCTTATTGTAATGTTAAGTAACATTATTGTACAATAAAGTGTTTACATACATACATACATGTAATTAGTATTAATTTATTTAGATTTCACATTGTATTTAACACTGTTTGTTTTTATTATTAGTGTGAAGAACCAGAAGAAATGTACAAGGGAAATGATAAAGCGAAGAGCGTTCCTCTTAGATCAAAATCCGAAATGCAATACAAAACACCAGATGAAATCAGCTCAGACAATATGGATAATTATCAAAATCATCAATCACATACTCAACTCGATAACAATCATGCTACATCAAACTCTTTTAAGCATCAGGATCTACAAAATAATAAACCCTTTAAAAATAATTCACATGCGGATCAAAATTTTAAAAAAAGTTCTTCTAATCATAATAGAGTAACTAAAAATCCATATAGTCGTCCAAACGTACAAAAAACCACGGACAGTAATCCTGTCAAAACAAAACCAATTGAATATGATGATAATAGTGTTACTTTTGAAGATATTATTATGGATTTACGAAGATTAAATAGAAATGAGAGTAGCAGACCACGCTTTACAAGAAAGGCGGGAATCTGTCAGGTAAGGCGTTAAAAAATCATATACCTACAACATGTTAGCAAAATAAAGAAATTCTCTTAGGTAGGTCAGCCCATCAAACTAAACAAATTTTGATTCACAACTTTTTGAAATTCGCAAAAAAGCTAAGTATAATAATATTTATGTTGTACTACAGGCGTACACAACTTTTTTAATGAACCTATTCGCTATTTCTACCAAAATTGTAATACAGATGGCGTGGACTTTTGGGTAGCAGAAGTCTCTGACCCCTAAACCATACTTACATATCAAATGAACCGACATGAATGAAAAGTCAAAAACCTTGAAAGAAACAATCAAGTGTTGCCTTATATTTTACACATCACTATAACACTACTAATAGTTCTGATATGAGACTGCACTGAGGAAATTTTCATATCTAACACAATTTTCAGAATGATCACGGAGGTCCCCTAATAACCTGGGTTGGAAGAGAAGTGCGACTCATCGGAGTAGCTTCAGTGTTCCGACTCGATAAGGCATCCTCCTGTGTCGGACCATACTTGTTCACTAGCACTCAATGTAATGGAGCATTCTTGGATTGCGTCGTAACTGAATATGAGCGATTTACAGATGACACCGATGAGCCCGAAGGCTCAGAAGAAGAGGTAGTAGGTTTGTACAATCGCTCGATAAAATCTATCAATAGCTATTATGATATCGAACTACTTTTTTATTTTATAAATCCAAACTTCTTAGTTTCTGCTATCGAACACTAAAAGAATTTTTGCTCTATCTTTAAAATTGACCAAGTTATAAATGAAATTCAAAATTAGACAGAGAGGCACATACCCACTTGTGACGTCATTTGTTAGTAACGCCATATAATTTCCATGCAAAATGCTGTTTTTGAAAGAGGCAGACATATTGAAACTTTAAAAAATCACTGTAAATTCGTTTTTCAACCGATTCTGTTTCTTTCTTCGCGAATCGTCTGCTCCTAATCTATATTTTAAAAATAATTCATAAAATATGGTAAATTCATAAAATATGGTGAACAGTTCGATCCTCTATTGCAAGATAGCTTTATAGCTTTCTGCCAGCGGCTACGCTCGCACTGTGTAAATTTTTTCCCGCGAGAATAAGACTATTTCCCGTATAATGTATCTGACGTGTTCATCCAGGGTACAAACTATTTCCATTCCAAATTTATCTGTTGATGAATGTTGTTGAATGCATGTGAGATCTCTAGCAAACGAAATGTAGATAAAATTGTATAATTTCTGGTACGATGATCGAAATGTTCACGCTACTGGTGCTTCCCACACCCATATGAGATGATGATGATGAAGAATTTTATTATTGGCATAAACTTTTGACTGTTACAGAGAAGCACGTAAAAACTGAACTTCCAATGACAACAGAAACCACAACAACGACCAAAATCAGAAGAAGGACCAAAAAATCTAGTCATTATGTGACTAATGTACCAGAGGGCATCGTTACAGGGTACGTAATACGTAAAATCAATGGCCGTGTGGTGACGGCAGAGTAGAATACATTTGTCACCAACCCCTACTCTTCCCGTGGGTGTCGTAAGAGGCGACTTAGGGACTACACATTGAACAGGGAACGGGCAGCAGCGCTCTCTGATACAGTAACCTTTTAATCTGCGATCTCCAACCCGCCTGCCAGGCGTGGAGATTATGGCAAAGCCCTCCACTAAGTGGAGGAGGTTCATAGTCCAGCAGTGGACTGTAACGGGCCGTTGATGAATACGTAAAATCTGTACCAAGCCGAGAGCTACATCACCTTCCTCTTCTACTTCATATTCATACTGTAGATTGGTATTGGTAACCCTAGTGTCAGTGTTAAGAGCAGCCAAAGGCCACTGATTTGGTTCATGTATACACCGTGAAATTTAACAGTTTGTTTTTCATTAAATGGAGTGTTCAATCCATTAAACTGAACAACTTTCCCCAAGGAACATGGGCAACGACAAAAAACAATGGCCCGTTCATACAAAATAGTGCGGCCAGCTGATCGATTTATTATGGGGGAAGTAATATTTTTGTTCAATTGCCAGCCCATGTTCCCTGGGGAAAGTTGTACAACCAGTTAAATTTCACGGTGTATAATTAAAGCTCGAGCCGCATGATATACATATTATTAACCTCTTCACTATCTACCTATTGAACCGCAGTGTGTTTTTAAAATTTGTTTTGGGACATTTTAAATTTATACCGAAGCAAAAAACACATTGGTGTCAATTCTCGCAGCGAAACTTAAATTTAAATTTAATCTTAGTTTTGTCACTTTCTAACCAACGACCATGAAAAAGGACGGGAGATTGTCAGCTTTTTTGAACGTCCAATTTTATGTCACAAACGTCAAATTTAAGCAGGATCCCAACAACAAGCCGTTTAAAATTACATGGCACATGTAAAAACTTGACATTGGCGCTATAAAAATTGGCGCTCACAATGGTTGACAATCTCCTGTCCTTTTTCATCGTCGTGGGTCAAAAAGTGACAAGGCTAAGATTAAATTTAGTTTCGCTGCGGGAATCGACACCATTGAAACAAAAAAGCTTAAACTCATTAGATTTTTCTATTCTATTCTAATAGGTATTCTAAATCACTTGTTCACACCATCAGTGCACATCCCACGAATTTTTACCTTGTATGGGACCCGAGACCTTGTGTTTCGTAGGCAAAAATATTCTAAACCACCGTTTTTCTTTCAGTGAAGATGTCGTTGGTAGTACGAGGGCCCTTCGGAGAAAAGCTTGCAAACAGTCTCCAGAAAAGAGAGGATTCGATATTGTCAAGAGGCATATATCATGGAAACACCATCCCGATGGGTATGTTGATGAAGCTCAAGCTATTAACCAAAATGGGCTTAGCCTTGAACAGCCACAGCAAAAAAAAAAAAAACATTTTGAAATAATATTAAATTAATTTAGCCGCCTATATGGGAGTATCAAAATAAATGTAAAAAAATATTGTTTTGTAAAACTTTCAATCGATTGATAACGCCAAAACTAGTGTTGCCAAATACATTCTGACGAAAGTAATCAATGTTATAATCAGTAATCATGCGTGGATTAAAATAGCTTCTTTTGATTTGTTTTATAAACTTATCTCTTTTTTTACAGCCCAGCACAAAATGAGATGGCCGATGAGGCATAGTAGTAGTTCGAGTTGACAATTAATTCGAGACAAATTTTTATGTTGTTTAGGATAATTAAATAACATTCTTCATTAAAGTTTTTTTTCTTTAATCGTTTTGACGGGCATCAATATTTTCTTAACGCCGAACAAATGATGACGCGCCGCGGCGGTGAAAGCATCAGAATGGAAAACTAAATGAAAAGTCTTAATGTGGGCGACATTGTGAATAGAGCCGAAAAGGATCAACGAATTCTTGGGCATGTGCTGTGCGCGGGCGTCATAGCTAGACTGCCCCTTCAAAATCGTCACACCGTGCTCTACGTACATCCACTTAAGAAATATTCCTGTGGTTCGCACACTTATTCAGTGATTCTCAAATAGCCACCCAACACTTCATCCATGAGTTAAATAGTATAACTCACGTTACCAGTTCGGTCTATGTATCTTATGCTGCGACAAGACCGATCGTCGTGGCAATTAATAGAATTATCAAAACGACACAGATCAATAGAGAGAACAAAGATATAAGAACCAAGATATAACACAAAAGCCCAGAAACACTTTTCGCCGCCGCCGCCAATTGTATGCAGATAACGGCAACAATCAGAGTCAACATCACATCAACGGCCCGTTACAGTCCACTGCTGGACTATGAGCCTCCTCCACGTGAAGGGTTTTGCCATAATCTCCACCCTTGTCAGGCGGGTTGGAGATCGCAGATGAAAAGGTTGCTGTATCAGAGAGCGCTGCTGCCCGTTCCCTGTTCAATGTGTAGTCCCTAAGTCGCCTCTTACGACACCCACGGGAAGAGTAGGGGTTGGTGACAAGTATATTGTACTCTGCCGTCACCACACGGCTTAAAATCAGAGTCACTTGCTTACAAACAATAGGCCATAATACTTAAAAAATAAGTTTAAAAACTAAAACCCGGCTACGTACTAGTGGCTCTGTGAGCTGTAGACGTAGTCTGTATAATAATATCTTTTAAAATTTTATTTTCTCGACAAACCCCTTGTTTTTTTTTTTTTTTTTTAAAGTTTATTTTATTTTGTTTTGTTTTTTTTTTTTTTATTATTATTATTATTATTTTTTTATATTTTTTTATATTATTTTTTTAAGTGTACGTTAAAGTTGAATATACACGTCATGTCGTGTTGTGTAAAAAATAATTTTAACAAAAAAATAGAAACCTCCTTCAAATTACCTTATATGGTTATCTCAATATCCACAATTAAGTAGATAGGTAGTGTATTAAGTAAATATTTAGAATTTTGTACTTCCTTTTGGAGTCGGTGTTCCGTTTGGAGTCGTTTCGGTCGAGGAATTTTTCTTCTTTTCACGAAACCGATAGCGCTGTATTTGTAATCTGTTTGTGTTTGTGTGGAATAGTATTTCATTCATTTATTCATTCTAAGTTGAATAGTAAAAATTATTCTCTAACAGGAGAATACCGAGGTACCTTCTACTAGCAGCTGATATTTAGGACCAGATCTGCTGAAGGATTTATGGGTTTTACTAACCCGCTCGCTGGATAGCCGGATAGTTTATGACCGAGAGCTATTGATCCATGGCTTATCAAATTAGGTACACTGTTATCGCGTAAAACTTCAAAACCCGCTATATTACCAATTTGATAGAAATAGCGAAGGAAAATATCGTGATGATACTTGCACGCTCCTGTGAAGAAATTCAAAGGTTGTGTGTGAAGTCGCCCAACCCGCACTGGGTCAGCGTGGTCAACTAAAGCCTGATCGCCCTATTATTTTAATATTCTAGAACATTATAATCTCGTAATTATTAGTATAAATTAGTATAAAATAATTCGTTAAACAAAAATATACGACTTATTACATAACTACATTTTGGTAAATACTCCCCTCGTACTCTACCCATACTTGTTCATATTTCCCAATCGGTTACAGACGATTAAAAAATCTATTAAACAGGTACATAGCCAGCGAAGTAAGTATTAAATAGTTAAATCTATCGGCATTAACATTATGTACGATTTTCAGTTATCATTCAAAAATGTTAGCAAATCAGTTGTTCCGAATATTTTTGCTTGGAGTGTTTTTTAGAAGTAAGTGGTGATGATGACATTTCCGACCGATTTCAGACATGGCGACCACATCGACTGCTAGTTAGTTGGGCGCTGCTGGTCCCTTCTGTGATCGAGGGGTGCCATACTAAATACGACGTGTTAACAAAATAACGAAAAACCTCTCGGGTGCAAGGTCAGCCTATGAATCTAAACAACTTTTTCATCAGGGGATCGGACAACTTTTTTAATTTTATAAATCCTTTCTTAGTTTCTGCTATCGAACACTAAAAGAATTTTTGCTCTATCTTTAAAATTGACCCAGTTATAAAGGTTTGTAATTCAAGATTAGACAGAGAGGCACATACCCTTATGACGTCATTAATTTGTTAGTAACGCCATATAATATCCATACAAAAAATCGTTTTTGAAACAGGCAGACATATTGAAACTTTAAAAAATCACTGTAAATTCGTTTTTCAACCGATTCTGGTTTTTTCTTCGCGAATCGCCTGCTACTAATCTAACTTTTAAAAATAACTCATAAAATATGGTAAATTTATGAACAGTCCGATCCCCTATTTACAAAGATCAGTTTGTATGAAAAATCAAAATTTAGTTTTGAGATTTTGTGGAACTTCTGGAATAAAAGTTGTTCAGTTTCATGGACTGAGCCACCACGTGATAGGTTTTGCGGTATTTTACTAAAACGTTGTACGAGTATAATTCGAAAAATGTCCTGCGCGCGCGCAGTGAATAGAACCAACTGAAGATGATAAACTAGTTTGTTTTAGTCGGCTGCGTAGCCTAATTATTGGTAGTACGCCTAAATATCTTGTGTTTTATTTTTACTAAGGGATAATTAGGCTTTTTAAAAGTGGAAGAATTTTTAAAATCGGTTCAGTAGTTTTTGAGTTTATTCGTTACAAACATACAAAAATACAAAGGTTTCCTCTTTATCATATTAAGTATATTTTATGTACTATGTAGATAAACAAATCCAGAAATGCACGCATATTTCATTTATTTAGGCAAATGTGTCTGTCACCCTCTTACGGAGAAGGAAAACATCATGCTGAAACCTGCACACTCTTGCGCAAAAAATCAAAGGATGTGGGCTGGGCTAGCGTGGTCGGCTTCGGTCCCTCGGTGGGGACGTATATGAGGTGATGATGATGATGATCTGACACCCAAAATACAAAATCTATCTATTTTGGGACATTTACATAAATACCATTCTGCTCCAGTAAAATAATTGTGGGTTGACCATGTAATTGCAAAGAAATCAGACTTCCCTTTTCACAAACTAATTAACCATAGCATATTGAACTGTACCCTCACAAAATGCGTAAATCTGAGTATAGATTCCATAATTTATATAACTCAAAACAATATTGACTTATTTATACTTATTATTAGCCGTCTACTCATCATATAGAAGGATTAAAGACGGGAAAAGGGCATATCAGGCGGTGCAGTATATGGTAAGTATGTCAATTACTGCATTATAATACCTTATCAGCAGCGGCCCGTTACAGTCCACTGCTGGACTATGAGCTTCCTCCACTTAAGTGGAGGGTTTTGCCATAATCTCCACGCTTGGCAGGCGGGTTGGAGATCGCAGATTAAAAGGTTACTGTATCAGAGAGCGCTGCTGCCCGTTCCCTGTTCAATGTGTAGTCCCTAAGTCGCCTCTTACGACACCTACGGGAAGAGTAGGGGTTGGTGACAAATGCATTCTACTCTGCCGTCACCACACGGCGCCTATAATACCTAAAACAAATAAATTAAAGTGATAGATGAAGCCATTAAGTATAATATATAACAGATGATGGGCCATATAAGAATCGTGGTAACAAAAGATCAAGGTTGAAAATGAATGCGACGAAAAATTTATTGTTGGCTATTCTCAGGTGTACTTAACGAAAGCAGAAGAATCTGAAACATTATACGATGCTTGGATATGTGGCGGGGCTATAGTGAGCAAAAGCTTCATTGTCACATCAGCAGCGTGTGTTGAAGATGTGAAACATATGTACGCTATCAGTGGTTATTCAAAATACGTTAATGTCGATGATATTCGCAATAATGAATGCACTAAAGCAAGCATGAAGAAGATTGTTTTTATTTGCATACCCAAAAGTAAGTAAAATTGAAGCTTTAGTATATTATAATGGATGGGTCTGTTTAAACTTTTTTATATTAGGTATTAAATTCTAAAATAAGTAATAAATAAAAATCCTTTTTAAACAAGCTTTTAAATCTGTGGAGTGGAGTATCCTTGTTAGGACAAATCCAACGAGCCCAAACACGACTAGGTTGTGGTGTGTATTTAAGGAGTTCCTATGGATACCTTCTGGCTCCATCATGAGACCCTGGACATCACGTATGACTAAAGATCTTGTTTAGACAAATCCAACGAGCCCAAACACGACTAGGTTGTGGTGTGTATTTAAGGAGTTCCTATGGCCACCTTCCGGCTCCATCATGAGACCCTGGACATCACGTATGACTAAAGATCTTGTTAAGACAAATCCAACGAGCTAAAACACGACTAGGTTGTGTTGTGTATTAGAGGAGTTCCTATGGCCACCTTCCGTCTCCATCATTAGACCAGCTCCATGGTACTATAATATTGCATTGTCATCGCGGTTACATAAGTATACTAAATTTCAGCAAATTCCAATGGCAGAAAGTGCTTCAAAATTATGGTGCAAGATTTCGCCCGAACATACCCACATACAGTGCAAGCTAAATAAAAGCTTGTAATTAACATCGCATCGATGAAGAAGAATCGAAGTTCAAGGATATCATTAAGGTTTCGGGAAAATAAAATAAGAGAAAAATAACAAATCATACATGTAAACAATTGCTAATCCTGATACTAAACATCTTTTCATTGCAGGATACGATTTTGCTTACGATCCGATCCAAAAATGGGCATTCATAGACATCGCGGCAGTCAAAGTGGAGAAACCATACGATTTCTCAGCACCCATTCTTCCAGGGTGCTCCTGGAAACCAAATAAAATTGAAATCAACTACGACGCACGGTACCAAGCACCAGACACGGATGCAATTATCATGGGGTGGGGTCATGAAAAGAAATGGAGAAAGGTTTGTAACTTTTAAGAAAAATCGAAGTAGGTAATGCTTTCGATTCTATTGTCCACTGCTAGATTTAATCTACTAGAATAGACTTTTTCCTGTAGATGAACGAGTTATATTTAGAATGAACTAACAAGATAGATCCTAAATCAGTCCTATGGAGATGTCCCTTTTTCATATTTGAATGCTTTATAAAAGTCAAGTTCCATTTGTTGCATGTCACAGCTTAGTCATAGTAGCAATAGTTCACAGATCTGTAGCTCAATTATGTTAACTACTAAAAGACTGGACAAAATTTTTAATAGGAATATTTTATGTTATATCAAGATTACGTAAAGCAATAACTGTTAGCCAGGTGACCCGACAGATTACAACCAAGAGAACCTACAGTACAGTTCTATTCTAATAATGCACAAACCAGAATGTAAAAGATTGTACAAGAAAACTCCAGAACTGTTACATATAATAGACTCATACATGATTTGCGCAATGAAAGAAGGAAACCTAAACCTTAAAGGAGAACCGATTACAGAAGAAAGTAAGTCATTGGCAAATGGCTGCCCTCCCGGTTACAGGCGAGACGATAATGAAGTAAGTGCTTCGGATGAGTTAGTTACAATATTTTGATATTTATGCTTGGTCTACATGATAAGTCTCTTGTGAACCTTATGGCATTATGTGCCGACCCGTACAATGTCACCTAATGGAAATTAAGGACATACCCAAAAATCGGAGTAGAATTGTTTGAACAGTCAAAAATTCGGTTAGCCTTGTGCCATGATATTCAAATCGTACTTTATTTTGATCTAACATTTATTATTTACTTTCATTACTAGTGCGAAGAACCATATGAATCGATCATAGAAAAAAATAAAGAGAGCCTACCTCTCAGGACAGAACCTGAAAGCCAATACCCAAAGAAAGATGACATCAATTCAGATAAAAACAGTTTTGATTACCATCGACCAAGAAGTCCACCTAGTGATGATCATACACCAAAACCTTTCAGAAATCCAGACCAACACAACAATCCAACGAAATATGAACACCGGAATCAACAAATTGATCCAACAGTTATAGATAATCCTGTGACAAAAAATCCATACGCAAATCAGAATAACAAAAATAATCCAATAAGAGATAACCCCGTTGAAACCAACCCAGGTGAATATGATGATGATGTTGTAACATTTGAAGATATTATTCTACGAAGATCAATAAATGTAAATGAGACTAACAGGTTTCGCTATACAAGGAAGGCGGGAATTTGTCAGGTAAGAGTTAAAACTCAATGAACCTGATGTACCTTTAAACATACATTTAGTTATTAATGCCCTTTATTATAAATAGAGAAAAGCAAAGCAAAAAGATAAAGAGAAAACTCTTATGTATGATATGTATAACATAATACAAAAAATATATACTAGGTACCTATATTCAGATCTAGATAATAAAAAAAAGGACGACAGTCAAACAGTTTATTTAGCTTAAAAATAAAATATTGGAAAGAATTTGATTGAACTATCTGTCAGACCACAGAAATACTATTTATAATTTTGTTTACTATTTAGATCGATACAACCACAGAAACGGACGGATACTATTCGGATCGTGAAAAGGTATTTTTACCTTTTCACGATCTCCACATTTCTGCAGAAAAACAAAAATAACTTTTTTTTTTAAGGTTAAATATGTTAAGTATAATATGATTTTTAGAATGATCACGGAGGTCCTCTAGTAACCTGGGTTGGAAGGAACGAGCGGCTCATTGGAGTGGCTTCAGTGTTCCGATTGGACAAGAAATCCACTTGTGTCGGACCATACTTGTTCACTAGCACTCAATGTAACGGCGCTTTCTTGGACTGCATCATTAACGGGAACGAAGAAGGAAAGGGTATTGTACCGTTATTTCTATCATCATCCCAGCCAGGAGAAGTCCACTGATGAACATAGGCCTGCCCCATAAGCTTCCAGCGTAAACGGGCCCACGCTATTTGCATCCACCGACACCCAGCAACTTTCACCAAGTCATCTGTCCATCTTGTGGGAGGCCGTTCAACACTACGTCTTCGAGAACCTTTCGTCCCCATCGGTTATCGGTTAGCCCATAGACATGATCATTAAATGACACAAAACAATATCATTAAATACAGGTTTCCGAAGACAATCTTTCTGTGATCTCCCTCCCGATAAGAAAGGGTTCGATGTAGTCAAGAGGACAATTTCATGGAAGAACCATCGTGACGGGTATGTAAAACTAAACTTTTATTATAATTATTAGCCTGAGACGTCCCACTGTACGGAAAAGACCTCCCTCGCCTCCTTCCGCTTATCCCGATCCTGGACCAAACTTTCCCACTCGCCACAGTAGGCAACGAGCTGGTCTCGTTACCTCTTGCGGGACCGACCACGACATTTTGCTGCGTTCTGGGGCACCCAATTGTTAGTTTTTTTTTGGCTCACAGTTCGTTAGGCATTCGGGTGACGTGGCCAGCCCAGTCCCATTTTAAGTGGGCGGCCTTCTGAGCTTCATCAATAAGTTTTGTCTGGGAGCGCGTCGTTTTCGAACTCGGTCGCTTAGCCTTACACCGAGTATGCTGCGCTCCATGTTTCGCGGGCACACCTGGAGTTTGGTCTTTTGGATGTCAGTCAAAGCCCAAGTAAGCGCCGCGCCGTACGTAAGGATGGTTAAGATGGATATATATGCATCATGAGTTTTCTTTTGTGTTAGCGGCAGTTTACCCTTAACAAGATCTTTCATAGCCCTGTAGCTCTTCCAGGCATTTTCAGTCCGTCTTTCGACTTCCTTGTCTTATCTGGCCTGAAAAGAGACTACTTGGCCAAGGTAAAGGTACTCACGGACATAAAGAAGCTAAACTATCAACAAAATATTAACTTTACCATAACATCCATATATCGTCGACAAATATTTTTACCGTCGCACACGCTAATAATCTAATATAGAAAAGCATTTGCAAGTCGTCCGATGTGCGATCCATTCAAAATGGTCCTCCTTTTAACTTTACGATTTTCAAAAATAGATTTAAAAAAGATTTCCAATCATCCGCGAAAAGGAAGTATTTGTAACTTACCACAGGCAGATTTGTTGTTTTTTATGCGTCCATGTTACCTTGACAGCCTGTGCAAGTATATTTACCGTATCATACTTGTATCGACAACGTATATTATACTAGCAGCGGTCAGATTTTTCCGTGGGAATACGACTTTTTCCAGTTAAAAGTATCCTATGTACTGGGTGTCCAAAAAGGGTGTTGGCAGTTTATATACGAAAATCGTAAATTAAAAATATATCATTTCATAATTTTATTACTATTTGCAAAAACTACATACAATGGAAAGTTTACGACGAAAAAATTATGTTGTCCAAACGGTCCATTACGGTTTTGACACTATTCAAGTCGTGGCCGTAAATTGCCTAAGACACGTTCACATAAAACGTTAGTGATTTTTGTTATTTCACTTGCAATATTGTTTTTCAATTGGCTAAGAGTTGACGGCTTATTTATGTAAACCTTACTCTTTAGGTAACCCCATAAAAAATAATCAAGTGGACTTAAGTCCGGGCTCCTAGGGGGCCATTTAAGGTTCCCGTTTATTGAGATAACTCTTTCTGGGAATAACTCATTCAATGCTTCAATAGACCTTCTACTCGTGTGACATTTGGCACCGTCCTGCTGAAAAAATGTTGCCGAATTGTAACCTCTAAATGCCTGTAAAGATGGTGCCAAAAAACTTTCAATCATGTTACAATATCTGTCCGCGTTAACTGTAAGTGTATGGCCCCTACCGTCCTCAAAGGAATAGGGGCCGATTATGCCCTTGGCGGACATTGCTGCCTACACTACCACTTTAGGGCTGTGAAGTGGACGCATATGCTTATAACGAGGATTTTTATCACACCAATAGCGACAGTTTTGTTTATTGACATGGCCATTTAAGTGGAAATTTGCTTCATCGCTAAACAAGACATTGTTGAAGTTGGTAAAGCGCGCAAACATCTCCTGAACAAAATTTAGTCGCTGTTCATAATCTGTGGGTTTAAATTCTTGCACTAATTGAATCTTGTAAGCACGTAAATGTAAATCCTTCTTTAAAATCAGGTGCAATGTTGATTTTGCAATGTTTACGGATTGACTTCGCTTTCGCAGTGATAGTGAGGGATCTTGCCTTACCGACTCGTGAACTTCTTGAATAACTGCAGGTAGCCTTATTTCTCTCGGACGTCCGCAATCAAAGTTTTTTAAAGTTGACCCTGTAGCCTCAAATGTCTTAATCCATTTTCTAATGATATTCGCACTGGGGGAAAGAAATGTCCCGTATATTGAATTGCGCGCGATATAAGCGGCGAGCTGTTATTATCGAATTATTGTTTTGATAATAAACTCGTACACAAAATGCACGCTGAGCTCCGGTATACGAATCCATTGCAACTAAATTTCTAATAAATTCCACGTATGTCATTATATATTTTTTTGTTATCTACTTTGATATTTAAAAGTGCAAATACCTTTTTTGGACACCTTGTATTATTCCAGGGTACAAACTATCTCTATTCCTAATTTCATCCAAATCCGTCCAGTAGTTTAGGCGTGAAAAGGGAACAAACATCCAAACATCTAAACATCCAAATATTATTTTCACATTTATAATATTAGTGTGATAATGATAATGTATAAATTACGTCATTCAACTTTTTTATTTCAGACCAGCGCATAATGAGCTTAATGACGATTAGTTTGAATGACCAGCGGATTGATCGCTTAATTACAATTTTTAATTTTAAATAAAATTATTAAATGTATAAAACTGTTTTAATTTTTTAAACCAATTTTCAATAGACAGGTTAAAATAAATTTAAAAGCGACATGTTTTCTGAATACACGGACAAAAACTTTAAATAAAATTATTAATTGTATAAAGAAGTGTGTTTTAATTTTTAAAATCAATTTTTCAATAGACACGTTAAAATAATTTTAAAAGCGATACATTTTCAGAATACACGGACAAAAACTAGTGACAGAAGTAAAGTCTTTACCTCCAGCCTACCTATATAAAATCTATCGAAATTGGTATAGCCATTTTTGGGGAAATAGTAACAGGACGTTACGGCTCTTTACTTCTTCGTCATTACTTGTTTTGAGAAAACAACTTATATACCAAAGAGCATATTTTCATCTTTTGCAAATTTTTTTAAAGCTCGACTGTGACATTGCCATGTCAATGTCACTGTCATCAATCAATCAATGAAGAATCAAAGAAATTGGAATCTCTATGTGATAAAGTTATGTGTCCGCAAATGAGGCAACCTCGAGTTAGCAATAAAAATGTTATATTGTCACTAAGTAGCAATTTGAAATATATATTTAAATATTGGCTATCGGAAACAGTTTACGATTCTGAGGAGACCTGAACTATAATATTGTAACGCCATTTTTCAAAATACTTATACACCGTCAAGATACAGAACAAAATCATGGTAGACTAGTTAACATAAAAGACATAGAAAGAAACAACAAAAAATCATGAATCAATGAGAAATACATTTGAACCCTATTCTTGAACCCGGAATGAAATTGGATCAACTCTTAGTGACCTCCGCTGTAGAGACTAAATTAACTAATTCAAAGTCCATTGACGCAGAACTTGAATCAGAAACTCCTAGCTAAGTTAAATTGCTAACATAACGCGTAGTTGTATGAAGAAGCTGGCTTTACTCTCTCTGCGGCCAAGCAAGTCATTTACACTCGTATTATGTGTTTCATGTTTTTGTTTCGGTCCAAAAATATTGGCGGGATAAGTAACTTTTCCCTTTGTCAAAGTACCTTCTATATAAAATCACATCTCACGACAAATTGGTTCGGTAGAAGAGATCTCTGTTTAGCGATAAAATCGCCTTCACTAGTAGTTTTATTTTTCTGTAGTGTGTACTTGCTGCAGAATATATCAATCAATCAATCAGCCTATTGCAGTGCACTGCTGGACGTAGGCCTCCCCTTGGGCACGCCAAAGCGCAAGATCACTCGCTTTCCTCATCCAGCCACCACCAGCGACCTTCCTCAGGTCATTAGTCCACCTGGCAGGGGGGCGTCCCGGACCCGTCTGCTCCAACGCTCCATCCAGTACTACGCAGTTTCTAACAAGCTTTTTAACCAACTAGCTCCATAGGCAGATATGATATTATTAACTATGTGGTGTGACGAAACTTGTTGATGTGTTTGGAACATTGCCAGCCATACCCCCAGGCGTGTAGAAACGTCCCATTTTTCACAGCCGCTCTATATTACAATTTG
This sequence comes from Carpatolechia fugitivella, assembly GCA_951230895.1. Taxonomy (NCBI): domain Eukaryota; kingdom Metazoa; phylum Arthropoda; class Insecta; order Lepidoptera; family Gelechiidae; genus Carpatolechia; species Carpatolechia fugitivella. The sequence continues at coordinate 6,170,432 of OX579671.1, forward strand.
AAAGCAGAACCTGGAAACTATTTCATCTTTGTCTATCTGCATCATAGCACAGAATTAATGTCATTGTTGTTGTCGTAGTTGTCATAGTTAAATAAAATAAACCTGCGTTCCGAGACGCGCTGAAATAGGTTGAAATTGCGTTCCGAACTACTGTCAGCTGGCAAAACTCATACGTTTTTTTGCTTTTCTGATCGCTGACAGCGCTGAAAGTCTGAATCGGAATGCGTCCTAAGTAGGTTCCTGTTGTAGGGAACGGTGCGAGGGGGGTACATGAGAAGTGACAGAACTGTCTCGCTAAACAAGTGACAGTGATGCTGACGTCTGACAGAAGTCTCGCCAGTATGGGCAAGATTCCCTTCGCCTGTCCAGAAAGAACGAACTTAAAAAAACGTAATTAAAACACATCCCGCACCGCTCCACTATCGCAGGAACCAACTCAGTTACGCGCTATGATTATTTATTGTACGAAAAGCTTGCATTACTATATGACAAAGAAGCTCGCACAGGTAAAAGCGACCGATCAATCAGGTAAGTACCCTGTTTCTCTAGTACGTTGTACAAACAACATCATTGCTTCCATTCTATCCTTCCATTACTATCAATATCAATAAAAGCTTTCATAGCTAAGCAGTAAAGCCTTCGCCTCTCATTTGGGAGGTTTTAGGTTCCAATTCAGATATTTTCGATCCGAACGCTAACGACAGCGCTGATAACACGTCTCGGAACGTAGATCAAGAATGCAGAAAGAATTGCATCTTTGTTGCAGCAATAAAAAAACAAAAAGTAAAGCATCTTTTTTCTTCAAAATTCATAAACGTATTTATTATTTTGTTATGAAAAGCGTTATTCCAATCCCTAATTGATATCGTATCATAAACAATTTCTTATCAAATTCTTAACGAAATTATATCAGGAATAATTTTATTGTAATGAATTCTCAGTTCTACGGGATTTCACAAATGAGATTACGAAGCGATCTATTATAATTACTCCCGCGTCATTAAGCATTGATTAAATCCATTCATCAGAGCAACTTGGCCAGTTACTGTCATAACTGTGTGGTGCCACTTGAGTTTGTGACGTGTAATTGTTACCATTGAGTTCATAAGAGACTGAGGATTCTGGAGAGTTCTGTATGAAGAAGTGTAGAAACCATAGATTAAAAACTCCTTCGCGCAATGAGACCGAAATCTTTGGTAGCAACAGATGAACGTGATCTTATATAGATTAATTGTTACAGATTATTGTTATTTTTATTGATTATTGTTGTTGTGTGATTTTATATAATTACTAGAAAGATGCATATATAGGAAAATTACAAAAAGTTTGTATGTAAATAACTTTTAGCGTGGGAAATATTATTATTATTATTATTATTTGAGTTTTCTTCTTCTCGACTTGTATATTATTTCATTAAAATAAGGGTTCTGGTATTATTAATCAAATTGTTATTTATTTATTACTTTTAGTTCGCAAGTCAGTATTTTTATGTAGGTAACGAGTTTTTTAAGGGAATACGTGCTTGGCCGCATTTAGACTGCTAAACTCATTATTTATAGGTTACTAGCCTGTCTACCCGCGGCTACGCTCGCGTTATGAAAGATTTTCCCGTGGGAATAGGACTTTTCCCGTAAAAAGTATCCTATGTGTTAATCCAGCTTACAAACTGTCTCCATTCCAAATTTAATCCAAATCCGTTGATTACTTTAAGCGTGAAGGCGGAACAAACATCCAAACATATTTTCACATTTATATCAAATGTCCATTTAATAACTTGAGCCTATTACTAAGATAAGCTTAACAAGATTTATACACTCCCCAATATAAACTTGAAATGAAGAACAATTTAAAAGATTTAAGTGTATTAAATGCAGTTAAACATCTAATATATTACAAAGGCTAGCTAAATACGTGGCAATTAGCCGTGGTCGTAAATCTTTACGGTGATTTTCACGTGGCTCTACGTTCGTAGCAAGTGCACCGTGAAATTGGCTAGTGAAACCCGGCTTAGGCAGGCATGTCTATTCATTAGACTTGCTACTGAAAAAGGGTTCAAACTACACTATTAGGCATAGTAGAATTAAGTTAATTTTGAGAAAAGATAACATGCAAATTTAATTCAAATACCTACTTAATAATAAATAAGGTGAATTCACACAGATTCTTAAATTAGGTACTGATGACCCCTGCAAAGGTTTATGAATGATTTGCAAAAAAATAGTAACAGCCCTCGTGACCTCATTACGGAGGTTCCGTGTTCAAATCCCGGTGTGAATCCTGTTGATCAAAAATGTCTCAAGAGTCCCATCTGGCAGAGCTAAACATGGCTCTCCCTTGTGACGTGCCAAAACCGAGATTATTACGTGAAATAACCACACGACAGCCCCTAATGGCCGGGCTCTACGCCAAAACCCTCAACAAGTCTTCAAAAATGGCGAACAGAAGAACAACATTGTTAATGTTATGCAAATAATCGTATATTAAGGAAATATTGTCTAGAGAAACAACAGAAAGATAAGTGGAAATTGATTTATGAGATAATGTATGGTAAGTAAGGAACGTTGTATGTTTTTCTATTATGTATTAAATAAAACTAAATAGATTGTTTTTTTGCGATGGCAAGCTCTGACGCAAACGTTGAAACTGTGTGTAGACAGAAATTATAGAGACAAATAAACGTCGTCATAAAACAAAAGAATAATGAAAATATTACAAAGAAAAAAAATGTTGGCTGTTTTTGTCTACATTTCAGAGAAAAAAATTGCGAGACGAATTTTATATCTCCCAAAATGTTTACAGTAAACATCCGTGTATCGCTATCTACACATAGACAATATTTCGGCAAAATTAACATTTCCGCGACGTGCGTTGATAATACTATGAACGTACATTCGACCGTACAGGTCGATCTCGCAGAAAACGAACTCTATTTTACCGGACTCGACGTTACCGGAACTCGATGCAAACAGAATAATTCACCCCTTTCAAAAAACATAAGTACGTCCCGAAATCTTAATGTCTTTTTCCGAAGGTCCCATGCTTCATAAACTTTGGGGTTCTGATATTGTTTTGCTTTGCCCTTACACCACCCTGCAACAGCTTGGCTTGATGCCAGAAAGCTCTAAGTTATGAGGATTGAGCAGGAGAATACTCGTAATATACTATTTATTATATTACCTATAAATTTCGCGAAGGAAATGAGGTTGTGGAAGCTATACTCAAAGATGTTGGTGTGATAGAGGAAGTAGAAGTTTCGTAAAAAGCGTTTTATAAGATGTGAAACAAAGATCGTTCATTACAAAATTTTAGATTTTTAGTAGAGTGCGTGTGTGCTATCAATAAGCGTTGCCATTAAATGCTCTAATATCATTAATTCTCTCTCTCTCTCACTCACACTCTGACTTGTACACGGGCGCAATGAATATCTCCCATGCATTTTCCCTTGCACTCCATCACTTAAAAAACCGAAAAAACAACCTTTGAAGAGTTTAAGCATTGTAAAGTCAAGACCAAACCAAGCTTGATATTTCTGAGCAATCTTATTCCATAATTCAACGAAACATTCAAGTGAAATCGTTGTAAATTCCCTATCTTGATATGTGACCTTGACTAAGTAGCAAAATTTTTATGACCAAAATATTTAGCGCAACTCCATAGCCGGCAGGCAGATTTTAATTTCAGTTTATACGTTTTCTTAATTAGTTATAGGTGATTAAAAATTAATGATGTAGTTGCTTTTGTAATTAAGTGCTTAAGTACCATTTTGTTATTAGCTCGCATCATTACACTAATTGTCATTATGTGTCGTTCTTTGTTTTCAGGCTAAATTCTCGCTTTAAAATGTTAGCAATTAAGTTGTTGCGTTTGGGTTTGCTAATGTCACTTGTTGAAAGTAAGTCAAATAATTTGATTTGTTAATTTAATGGCGTACGTTTGTGTGGTTACCCATGGGCCATCAACAGCTCAAATACATCCTCACCATGAGTCTCGAGTTTCCTTCACCGTAAGAGCGTCTAATAAACGTACATATGAACCGCATGCAAATTTTAATAAACAAATAATTCGAAATTCGAAAACACATTGGTACGTGGTGGGGATCGAACCCGTGTCTTCCATATGAAAGGCAGCCGCCCTAGCCACCTGACCCATGGGCCACGCATAAGTTAAATCATGCTCTTATCTCTAAAGGAGTAGACAGAGTTTTAGTTGGTTTAGAGGAAACGCACAATTAAACCAGCTTTGTATGTTAGTCGCTCATAAGTCAGGGCAACCTCAAGTCCCTCAGTGGGAAGATAGGTTGCTGTCGATGACAATGGTTGAATGATTGATAATGATGAAATGAAGGTATGCTAAATTTATGCACCCAGTCACAGAATTAGTTTATACTTGACTTGATTTGAACAAAACAGTAGTTTTGAGCCCTACTACAGATTAAATAGCTGCAAATATAATAAACTTCTATTACCTAAATCTAACCATTCCATTACCTAAAGTGTAACGTTTCTTTGTATTAGATCTCTATTCAATTAACGACACTCGCAAGTGGAGATCTAGAAAAATTATAGATGGCAAGCCTATAGAGGAACCAGCTCAGTACATTGTAAGTAAACCACACTATTAATTTTGGAAAATATGATTGATAAATGAAATATTTGCGTGAAATGCCAACCAGATAAAATGTGCCTATTTTAGGTTACTTACGATAGCTTAATGACAGAAATTGTTTCATACACAGTTAACAAACTGAAATTGCCAAAATCACTCCAGCCAAAAATAAATGAGTCCACTATTGGACAAAGACCTTGGCCCTGATTTTGCTAAATTTCAGAATATCAAATGGCTTTATTAGGCTATACGGCGAAAATGGACAAGATTCACTGATGTTTTTATACGTAGTCATAAAATTAAAATGGTTAGGAACTTCAATGTATCGCGACCTTGTCACGTCTATTTCACGCTTGATTGAAATCATTTCAACGGGATCCTTATTCTGGAAACAGGAATACGTAACCATTTTCTCTGTCCTGCTTGTCTTGTATTATAGCGACAAAGACAAATAAAATCCATTCCGAACATAAAACAATGATTCCGATATCGTAAATAAAATTCGATTTTCATAGACTAAAGATGCAATAGTTCATTTCGTTCATTCAATGAAGTAATATTTAAGGTCTACTCAGACTCACAACCACGGCACTTTAAAAACGCCTAACTAAGACCTTAACATTTTATTATTTTAATATTGTTTCCATCCCCGACTACATTTTTAGACTACAGTATTTTTAATTTTACAAACTTAACATATTTAACTTGCAATATTTCGAATGCTTCTTCCGTGAAGCAAGTGTATCTGCATTATGGTTTGCTCGCTTTAATCTTGTAACTGAATTTTGAACCAAATCTTGAACCAAATCCCTCTCAATTTTTGACGTTCGAATATTATTCTAATTATTTTTATTAAAGTTTGTATAGCCGTGATAGCAGCAGAGTCGATGCCTTTGAAAAGTGGTGTTGGCGTAGACTGCTTTACGCATACCATGAATTGGCATGAGGACGAACGCCACTATACTCCAAGGGTCAAAAATAATTATGCGGTTTTCTAAAATATGCTAAGAACAGCATTAAAGTAAAAGGCGTTTACAGATTTCGTCGATAATTCACAGAGCTATTCTTCTTTGTCTTCACCGCTATCCCACTTTAGGTGGGGTCGGCTCTCCGTATCCTTCGGCGCTATGACAATCTGGATGAAGTGAAAATATCCGTGGGATTTTATTTCGTTTTGAATTGCACTCTCATTTATTTTGAGTACCTACTGTTAATTCTCTTTTGCTTGAGATTTTCTTGTTTTTTTGTCTAACCGTAGCATGAAGTACGTTGAAATTGGCAAAATCCAAGGCATGAATACTTAAAAAAAAAAACTCGCAATACAAATGAACTCTTTGCTTGCCATATTAATGACTATTGGTCTAAAAATCGTCAGCACTATCTTTGTACACTTTTAAATACATCTCCACGAAAACGCCTCATTGTTTTTGTATCCGGAGAAAATACAGTGTGAGGAGACCTTTACTTAATATTGATATACTTTGTGAAATACAAGAAAAGGAACACTTTTCTACATAAGAAACTTATTATAATTTAATCTTTTTAATAATCGTTTCCTCGTTTTTATGTCTGTGGCGATGTGCAAACCGCACCATGCCAAAGGAAAAAAAAAAAAAAAAAACACGCATAAGCAAAATGTCACGATCATGTCATGAATGCTTCGCTACGATGCGCGTCAATAATCTTTGTTAAAATTAAATTTAAAAACGCATTGCAAAAAAACTTACACGAGTAAAACTAAGAAAAAAAATAACACAATACAATGGAAGATGGTAATAATCGCAGCACATTAACATTGGAGCAAATGAACGCATTTCTTACATACTTGGAAGATCATCGCAGCCTGGTTTTGATAATCCGTATCTCTTTATAAATTGATTGTCGTCCAGCTCAAAAGCCCAGTGAATTTTTCTTATCTGCAAGTTCTCGTGTCGCGCATGCGACTTATCAACTGCATCGGCTCTTTGAAGTAAATTATATTGCGCCAGAAACATTTTTAACTAACTTTTTCTAATATTTAGAGGACCAAGGTAGTTGATATCATCCAGAAGTGTAGCAAACTGAAGTAACAGTGGGCTGGCCACGTCTGTCGCAGAACCGATGAGCGTTGGAGCAGACGGGTTCTCGAATGGAGACCACGCCTTGGGGAACGTGTGTGGGACGCCCCCCTGCCAGGTGGACTGATGACCTGAGGAAGGTCGCTGGTGGTGGCTGGATGAGGAAAGCGGGTGATCGTGCACTTTGGCGTGCCCTTTCGTGCACTTTGGCGTGCCCTTGGGGAGGTCTACGTCCAGCAGTGGACTGCTATAGGCTGATTGATTGATTGACTAATATTTATACATGATTTAAAAAAACAATTAAAAAATAATCAAATAAATCAATTATAAAATATTTATACAAACAAAAGTTCCCGCCCACAGGCGGTTGTATCTAGAAATCACTCACAAGTTTATGAATCAATTTGAGATATTTAATTTCTGTAACTCGTGAAATACCTAGGTCATAGTTTATTTCAAAAAAATATTTATTTCGTTTTAGGGTTTCGTATCATAAAACAATAAAAACTTTATTTTCCAATCTGACCTAATGGGAGCCGCGTCATGTGATCCAATTTGGACCAAGTGGGCGCGGACTGGAAGGAAAAAAGAACTTGGATGTATTTGAACTCCTAGGTCAAGTTTGTTGTGATTGCTTATAAAAAACCGATGATGGTCAATAAATTCATCCATCAACTCCATTTTGTAGAGTTTCATAGCATAAAATGACAAAATAAGCATTTTTTTTAAATAAGCTTTGACCCCACCCCCACAATCCTTCCTGCCACAAAACTATACATAATTATACTATATTTTTGTACTTGTTATAAAAAATAAATATTTTTGAATTTGTGTTATACATGTTTTTGTTTTAACGCTAACAATAAAAAATTTAAGGTTTATTCGTTCATTGTGGTTGTTTAAACTATTAAATTATTTTTACAAGTAAGATCTAAAGATACTATCATCATCATCTTAAAAAAAATAATTTGATAGTAAGTGCAATATAATTAACTCATCTATTAGAAATTACAAATATTATATTTTTATTAAGTGTCCGACAAGTAACCTTCAATAAGCTGGTCCGATTCGTACTTAGCCTGTTTTTATTGGTAGTCCCATAGACTTAGATTTTTTTTTTACATATTATATCTATGGGTGGTCCTACATTTTTTATTTGTGATTGTCAGTTGATCCAAACAGAAAAGACTTGGCTTAAAGGTCTAGTAACAGGGCCATAAATTCCAAAAAAAAAAAAAACTGTTTGTTTAAAAAGTATCCTACCAGCCTAGGTTTTTCTTGTATATAAAACGACCTATGTGTTTTAAATGAGTTGGAGTTCCTAACTATAGCCAGTTTTTGGCTTTACCGTCAGACCCAGGCTATAATTTTTGATACAAGTTGACGTTATGTTTATGAATTGAAAAGTTCCTATAGGCGCTTTCCAGCTGCTACATGCTATATCGGTCTCTAGACACCATCTAAGTTTATTCATAGTATCAGTCGAGGCAAATCGAGCACAAATACGTCAAGGTTGTGTTAAGTAAAGAAGTTCCTATGACCACCTTTCAGCTTCATCATTAGACCCTGGACACCATCTAAGACTCCTAAGACAATCCAATTTGTCATGACACATCCAATGAGCCCTTGCTTGGTTATTTTTTATACTATGTAGGGTAAGCCTTCCAATGAATGAACAATTAAGAGTTTTGTCAGATTCAATATTTTTTTAGAAAGTCAAAGCATACATTACGGTACTCGTAACTAGTTATTTAGTTTCCTTGATTTAAAAACTAGAAATTATTTTTTTATTTTTATGAAATGGGATTCCGTTTTTTATTTATTTAAGTTTTTGTCAAAAATGACCAAAAACACCAGTAAATGAACATTTTTTCCAATAAATGAACACAGTAAAACCCAGTGAATGAACTGTTCTCGTAGTATTTTTAATTCAGCATAAATATGTAACAAAATATTATTATTTTTTACTTTTCCATTTACTTATGCACTAAATACATTATTGAGTATATTGAATAAACTCAATCTTATGAATTTTTATGACAAAAAAGCAATAAAAAATATAAAATGTTGATATAGCTGTAGGTACACAGTAGAATCATTATAGTTTTTTTATGTGTTTACAGTTCTGATCATAAAGGTAAGCAGAATGTTTATAAAAGATAAAATTATACTCATTTAGATGGTCTATAAAATATATAAGTATATTAAGGTAGGTATTTTAGATATTGCTGTTACAGCTAATTGGAATTAAATGTTCATAGTAAGGTTTATCTGATAAAATAATACTCTTTTTAGAAATATTGACGGCGTTGCAGAAACTACTGTAGGTACATAATATAAAGTAATTTCTCCCCTATCAGTCTAGATGAATCAGTCAACAATCTTAAAATATATATCATTATGAAGCTTTGGTATGTAACAAACACCTTATTCGTATTAAATAATTAAATATGTATCACTGAACTTAAGTTAAAACTTAAATAGTGGTAGTGAATGCAATAGAGTTTTTGTAACAGCGACAATACATAGATTATAATAGTAAGCGTGCTATAAATTTAACCACCATCACTATCAGTCTAGATAATCACAGATCTTAAAAGATAACAGTAACAATTAGATAAATAATCTCGAAAGTAGGTACTTGTATTGCAACCATTAACAAAGGTACTTAACAGCTTATTATGTAATTATTTAAATTATGTATTAATGAACTCAAGTTTAAACTTAACACAATAAAGAGATCACTCATTTGTCTGTCAGTCTTAATTTGTACATTCATCACCGTTCAATCTATGCTTTAAATCTATTCAATGTCCTTAAAACTAACGTCAGAAAAAGAGACGAAACCTCGTCTGGATATAGATGGGTCAGTTAAAACACGGTCAACATCAGAAAAGTTAATTTCAGAAACGTCAGAAATTTGAGGCTTCACAAATGTGACAATGTTTTCTGCCACTGATCGTTTCCTCAAAAAATCTACTTTGTATTTTTTTTGTTCATCATTATACATAAGAACTTTGCCAACAAAATATCTAACCCTTTTTTCTGTTTTAAACCCAACAATAACGTACTTTCCACATAATTCCACATAATTATCATGTACCAAACATATTTCTTCATTTTCCTTTGTTCCTGTGTTTATATTATAAATATCAGCTGGTTTGTGTAATTCAGAGGCTTTTTGATTCGTAAGATTAATTTCGTTATTTTGTTTGTTTTTAGGCTGTATTTCTTTAACTTTCCCAGATTTCGGGTCTTGAATCTTCACTTTTTCGGTGTGGTTTTCAGTTATTTTATTATCATCATTTAGCTGTTTCTTCTTTTGTTGCGTCTTTTTCTTTTCAATGGCTTTACTTTTACGTGTTTGTATTTCTTCGCTTCTCTTCTTCCGTTTTCTTTCTATTTCTACTTCTTTTCTTCGTTTTTCTTCGTCTTGTTTTTCGAAATATTCTTTACATTTGCGACCTGTTAATCCAAATGGCACAGGTTCCTTTTTCATTACAGTTTTGGTCTTTTTTTTCGTTATTTCAGGATAATGCATAAAATCATTTAGGGGTACAATTTTTCTTTTCTTTTCTTGGGTTTTAGTATTAGTGTCAGCGGAACTAGGAATGGGAGTTGTTGCTAATGTGCTATCATTTAAATTCAAGACATTACTGTCGGCGTCAATAATTGGAATATCTGTGTTGGCATTTGAATCTAAGTTGACTCCTAAAGAATAAAACATAATATTGTTTAGATTATTAGATTCCTTTGATTTCTTGATTAAAAACATATTTTCGTCATCTGAATCTGCACTAACTGGCATCAATGGAGCAAAGCATACAGGTTTTACAAATGTTTGAGGTTCGATGTGAGGTTTCACTAAGATGTCGATGTCATTTTCAGAATTTCTGTTTCGGGTCATTGTGATAGCATCAAGGTCTAGAGATATTTTTGAGTTCTGCGAGTCAGTATTAATCGAGCCAATTTCAAGAACGTCTGGAATTACAGTAACTGAAGAATTTGACATGTCCATATTTGACACTGATTTTGCAGAAGTTTGAGATACAGTAGGAGGTTTGCTTGGACTAAAGTTACTCTCAGCAGTATTGTCCCCTTTTTGTGTATTACAGTAAGCACCATCTGTGACAGCATCTATTTCCATTGTTTTGTGGTGCGGTGGTATTGTTACTAATAAAGGCAATGAAGTATCATGATCTACAATATAATCGATAATATCGTCCGTTTTATCAAAATCATATGTTGTTTTTTCTCCAAATAAGTCTGTATCGTTAAGAATAGGAGTACATGTTGCGGTTAAATCTTCATTATCTTTTTCGATCGCATTTGAATTTGCATGTTCGTGGATTTGTACTACTGTTTCAATAGTTTCAATGTTGGGGTTTTCGTCACCTGAGTTGGAATCATTTACAACTAGCGTCGCAGTACTTGCACGCTGACTAGTTACTTCAACTGTAGACGAGTTGGAGAGATCAAGTGGAACTTCAGGTAAGACATTTTCTTTTTCAACTCGATTTTGGTAACGATTAGGATCATTTTCAAGTGTTGCCTTACATTTTGCCCAAAGATCAAAAAGTGGATGAACATAGGATTTTTTAATTTGGTAATATTTTAGGAACTCAAGTCTCGTTATTTGATCAATTTCGTTTTCTATAACTTTCATTGTACTTCTCATATCATCCTTTTGCTCATCAAAATCAGTCAACATGTTGTTTTGCCGCGTCTTTTCTGCGATTTCTTGCCTTCTTGTATTTATACATTTTGAATAATCTACAGCATCAGCATTAACAGGAAATAGACCACACGCTCTGAAAGAATTTTTAATAGTTTCTGGTTTTACTGCATTATCATAGGCTTTTTTGAATATTGGAGCAAAATTCTGTTTTGTTACAGGGGCAGTTGTAGCTTGTTTATGTTTTCGTACCACTTTTTTCCAAAACTTCTTTATAGGTCCAAAGATACCAACATCACACGGCTGCAGAATATGGGTGGCATTTGGATGCAGACAAAACAGTAATATTCGCTTTTCTTTGCAAAAAGTTGTCATTTCTCTGTTTATGTGAGATTTATGACCATCCAAAAAAAGAATTACGGGAAATTTAATCTTGTTTTCAAGAAGCCATTCGTGATACAATTTGATGTAAGCAAAAAATGTTGCTGAAACCATCCATCCACTGTCTGATCTGCCAATAAACCAAGTATCTGGGAATTCTTTTGCAACAGCAGGAGGCATTCTTTTATATGGATAAACTACGAAGGGTGGTACATTGTTACCGTCTGCAGAGAACGTGCAGAGAACTGTTACCGACTCCTTTTCCTTTCCATGTGAAATTTGGTAAGTGTTTTTATAATTTTTAGGCCCTAATATTAATCCGGTTTTTGGGCACAATAAGACTCCAGTCTCATCGGAGTTGAATATTCGGCTTGGATCATTTATTATATCTATGGCATTTTCTTCTATTAAATATTCTTCCAATTCCAAAAACCATTTCCTGATACCTTCCTCAGTGACTGCCGCTCTAGCTTTAGATATTAATTCGGAGTTTCGTTTGGTAACATCAGGATGTCTTTTAAGAAATAGTTGAAGCCATTTATCTCCAGGTCTGTTTTCAGTGAACTTTGATACACGGTTATTTGCGTTCAGGAAACTTTCGACAGTATCTACTACATCATCTGGATGCATAGGAAAACCTAATTTTGCTTTGTTAAGTATCCATTCAGCTAATTCAGCTTCTTCATTACTAGTGAGCTCAGTAGCTGGTCCCATCTTCCTTTCCCTCGGAACTTTATTTGTTAGTTTATTGTGTAGCGTTGACTTCGGTATATTATAATATTTACTGGCTTTGTTAAGTGTAGTTTCACCATTTATAATTGACTGTAAAGCTTTTTCTAAGGCTTCTGGAGTATATCGAAAGCGCTCGTATTTTTTTTTTGATTCCATACTGATCCTAAAACAAATTACATTTAGCTGTAAAATGGTAGAAACTTCTTTTGAATTAAAATGTATAAAACATCAAATACATTAATTAAATACACATATAAAGTAAAACCAAGGACTTTAGTAAAACTAATTAAATTAGGTCGAGTGAACGGTTAAGTTCATTGTCTGGTTGGTCTAAACTAGTAATTGAACACTAGCAAAATTTCTATAGTTCATTCACTAGATATTTAAACCAGTGAATGAACAATATGTGTCCCAACACTGGCTCAAAGATTCGTCGTTGTTTTTAAAATATAATACGCAAATATGGTTCAACAGGAAGCAAAATTAAGTATAAAACAAAACAAAATTCAAAAAGTGTACGGGTCCAGTAAATGAACACCCCGTTCATTCATTAGAATTTTATGTTGCAATAATCCAGTAATGGAACACTAAGTAATTAATTTTAAAAAGTTTAAATGTATCTATAATGCTATTTTAATCCATGATTTAATTCACGTTACGATTATATAATATTATATCACTAATATCTTGTATCAAATACACTATTAAAATAGAATTGAAAAATGCATGGTTCTTACCGGAGATTTAAAATTTTCCATACAAAATCGGTTTCGCTGGAGCACACACTTTTCAACAAGCTGCCATCTTGAAACTAGATTATGACAGGAATTAAAAATGTTACCATAATATTGAAAATATTGTTGCAAATTTAAAAAAAATATTATATTTGGTAGTTTTTATTTGATTTTCTTAATTTTGGCGTAAATGGTAATTTTGTTCAATCATTGGGGGCTGTTCATTCATTGGAAGGCTTACCCTAGTTGGGTACTTTAAATGGCTACCTTCTTCCTCCTTTTACTAGTAAAAGTCACATTTAGAAAAGCAGTCGCCGTAGCCGAAATCGGCATGGAAGTTATATATATTATGGCTACCTTCTTCTTACCTGGCTACCTTTTTACAATCTGGAGACTACAAAAATGATATTCCTGGGGCGGGAGCCTAATGATCTGTCTTACAGGTTTTCCTAGTACGGACACCAGGCTCTCACATCGCAATAGGCTGTATTAGATTAAGTTTTTAGCAAGTTAACTATTTTGGGAGAGCAAATATTTTTTTATTATTATTATGACTATTTTTAGACAATTTATTGTCTCGCTACAATCGTCGTCGTCGTCGTCGTCGTCCTCTCGTCTCAATTGTTTACAATTAACCAGAAAGCTGATCTAAAACGCGTGTTGGAAATAAAAGCGTTAAATAATTAAACTTTATTTCTGTATATTTCTACTGACAACCCTACTAAAACACCGAATATTTATCAAAAAATGAAAAGATACTCTAATACAAAGAGATATGTGCCGTTTTGTATTTTCTTTGGCGAAAGCTTTACGACTTTTGTTATATTCAAACAAATGAATGACCTTGTGAAATTCTTCGTGTCATTTCTGCATTTGATTGAAATGTAGAAATGTAGTAATTTCAGTTTTTGACAGAAATTTGGTTCTTATTCTGGAAATTTCAATCAAAATTGAATGAAAGATTGACGAATCCTTCAAACGATTTCGTACACACACACATATGCAAAATATAAAACGTAATACACTGATGTTCTCTAAACAGAATGTTTTCTAGTCGTGAATTAAATACGCAATTTACGATATCTTTTCCGCGTTTTGTCGCCGATACAAAATTTGGGACCCAATGATTTCAACTTTGACATAAGAAATTAGTGCGATCGGGCCCCTTCACAGCAACTGCCAAACCAGGCCTTTTGTCAAATTGCGTATTTTTTGTATAATAAAAAAATCTCGGCAGAAAAGTTCTCGAATGGTGACTACGCACCGGAAGATGCAGCGTGGGTAGGCCCCCCACAAGGTGGACCGACGATCTGGTGAAGGCCGCGGGAAGCCGCTGGATGCGGGCAGCGCAGGACCGGTCGTTGTGGAGATCCTTAGGGGAGGCCTTTGTCCAGCAGTGGACGTCTTTCGGCTGAGATGATGATGATGATTATAAAAAAATACTCATAAAAATGTTTAAAACTCCCGCTTGACCTCCATTTATGTTGATTAACCTGCAACAGCAAAATATATCGATTCTTTCTTCCAGGTATACTTAACAAAAGCTGAGAAGGCCACAACGCAATACGATGCTTGGATTTGTGGGGGAGCCATAGTGAGCAAATATTTCATTGTGACGTCAGCAGCGTGTGTCGAAGATGTACAGTACATGTACGCTATCAGTGGCTATTCGAAATACGTTAACGTCAAAAACATCAACACTGATCCATGTACGAATGCCAGTAAGAAGAAAATTGTGCTAATTTGCGTGCCTAAACGTGAGTATATTTTTACACTACTTATTACTAGATCTTTTAACTCTTGGTTCTATGTCAACATCAGCCTATCTCTCTGTCCAACTAGTTTCTCCACAATGACCAGTCTTGCGCTGCTCATCAAATCGTTGGTCCATCTTGTAGGGGGATCATCCCCTTTGAATCCACTCTGCTGCATCTCAATTGGCATCAGAATCATCAGAAATTATCATAAACAGAATAACCTTTTTGGAATGTCAGGTTATCCAAACCAAATGATGTTAACAAGGGTTCTTTTTTTAGGTTACGACTTTGCTTACGATAAGATCCAGAAATGGGCTTTTATCGACATAGCGGCTGTCAAAGTGGAGTCACCATACGATTTCTCGGCACCTGTGCTGCAAGGATGCACCTGGACACCAAAAAAAATTGACATCAACTATGAAGGAAGGTACCAAGAACCAAACACGGATGCAATAGTCCTGGGGTGGGGGCATACTAAGAAGTGGCGATCGGTAAGTTTCTGTAAAAATTTAGATGGACGTTAATCGTTGAACATGAATTTTTTAAATCTAAACAAGAAATTAAAATTATTGCTGTTTTTATATAGAGCATGAACTTGCATAGCCACGGAAATTTAGGGCAAATCCTGGGCAGTTAATCAATAACTCTAAAAGATGGTGCTGTAAAGCACTCTCTGAGGAAAGCGAGCAATAAGGAAAGAAGCTATGATCTCTATTGGTAGCATATTAGTTAAAAAGCGCTATGTTAAAATTGCCTAAAAGATGTAAATTCCAGCCCTTTTCAAGATCAATCAACGGTTGCTTTTTCTTTTGATATAATTGTTTTTGAAAATGCTAAAGTTACTTTGTTTCAACCTTCATTACCACTAGAATAAAAAATTTAGATAAACGTTTTACTATTTTATTTAATAATGCAACAATTTTAGCCAGACGATCCAAAAGACTACAACCAGGAAGTATTGCAGTATAGCTCCATAAGAACGATGAGCAAAACAAAGTGTAAAGAGATGTACAGTAAGACGCCGGAATTGCTACCCATAATAGATTCGTATATGATTTGCGCTATGTATGAAGGTAACTTGGATGGTAAGGGGGATCCGAAGAAAAACATCAAATCCAGTGCTGATGGATGCCCTCCAGGCGCTTTACGTGTTGGAAACGATGTAAGTGGTCTTTCTATAGTGTGGTTTATTTTAAGGTCAATAACTGACGACATCACAAACCCTGGTGTCAGATTTATGGAGGCAAAAATGGATGTTTAAGTAATGCAGTGCACAAGGTGGACCAAACATTTGGCGAAGGTCGCGGGAAGCCGTTGGATGTGGGTTGGTGTGGGTTGTGTTGACAGGTTTTTGTAGAGATCCTTAGTGGAGGAGTTCTTTTTGTCCAGAAGTGGACATCTCTCGGCTGAAATGATGAAACTAATGCTACTATTTGTTAAAACCTCTCATTGCACACTAAAAAACTATCTCTGGTTGGTTTTATTCATTCTTTTGACGAGTATAGAGATAATCAAGCCCATCACAGGTTGTAGAAAGTGGGAACCAAAAATTGTATTATATCTATACTGCAAATAGCGACCACACATAAATGACAAATACCTAATGGTCGATCAATTACATTTTTAAGGTCTTCCTAAATTCGTAGCTACAGTTCCAGTAAAGTATTTCGTAGATCTAAGTTTTGGTATCTTATTAATGATTAACTTAAAAGAAAACATTGAAAATTTCGATTTATCAATGTTGTATTTCAGTGTCAAGAACAATACTATGAAACAGAAGAAAAGAAAAGCTATGGTGGGGATGTACATGAAGACCCGTACCAGATGCTAGTTGCCATAAGACCAACTCTATACGGATATCAGAACCATCATAAAAGTCCACATAATAGTTACTCGAACCTGAATGACTTTGCAAGTCAACCTTCAGTTTCTGACGATTATATATCTTTTGAAGACATAGTTCTGCGAAGATCAGATGGCAATAAAAGTAGAACATTAAATTATACAAGAAAAGCCGGAATTTGTCAGGTAAGATTCAACTTTGTAAGATTTACGATTGGTAATATCACGTCATCACACTTCACATCACACATCACAATAATCACACTAATATTGTATATTCGAAAACTCTTACAACAACTTCGGTCCAGAAATCATCAAAATTTGTCGATTTCAAAATTGTCCTTAGATCTATGACTGATTTAAATAAAACAATGGATGCGATACAGGATCTAAAAATTTAAATACTAAAATCATTGACTCACTAATTATGAAATTACTGGTTTACTATAATACCTATAAAACTTGATTTCCGTCCGTTTGTTTCTCAGAATGACCACGGAGGTCCTCTAGTGACATGGGTTGGAAAACGTGAGCGACTTATTGGAGTAGCATCAGTGTTCCGACTGGACAAGTCTATGTCATGTGTTGGACCCTACTTATTCACTAGCACACAATGCAACGGTGCATTCTTAGATTGCGTCATTAGTAGTAATGAAGGAACTCCTAGCGATGGTACAGATAAGCCGGGTGATGCAAAAAAGCCAGGTGATGCAAAAAAGCCAGACAGTGGCGGTGGGAAAGACACAGAGACGACTGTGGACGGCAAAGATATTAAAAATAAGTAAGTTTAGCAATTCTTACAATAGTTAGCAATAGGTAGCAATCTCATAGTTATATACTGTGCGTTATATTAATTATTCAAATCTCTTCACACTATTACTAATAGGTACTAGTGGCTCTGTGAGCATATTTATTTTTATTTTTTCTTCACAAACATTCCCGGACCCCTTGTTTTTTTTTTATCTTATTTTATTTTATTGGTTAAGAAATGTGACCTGTAGATGAAAACAGCCTCAGCGGTAGACCTTGTAACCTGGCAACCCCCATAACTGCGTCATTTTTTAAAATTTTCAAAAACTGACTCGACAAAAAAAATCGATTAATTTATCGAACCTGCTCACAAAATTTCACGAGAATCAGTTGAAAAACGTGACCTGTAGAGTGAAACAAACAAACAAACAAACAAACAAACAAACAAACCAACAAACAAACCAACAAACAAACCAACAAACAAACAAACAGATGGACATACAAAAGCAAATTTGGCCAAGCTGAAACAGAGACGCTTCGCTCGCTCGGTTCATAAGTTTCGTTGTGAGCCGGTTTAGGGTTCATGTATGTAATATGTATGTATGTATGTATGTATGTATGTGAGTTTCTTTATTCCACCATTACTTTTTTTTTTTTATTTATTCATTAATCAAAGCTTACATCTAAGATACATAAAATTATCTTCGCCAAACTACGAGAGTAGTTTGTAGGCGATAGTTGGTAGTTTGTCTAAATGCCTGAATAGATTAAGATGTATGGGGTATCGTTAGAATCCTCACATTAGCCTGAGAAACACTGGCTGGCTATAAATTGTTTTTTTAATTTTTCAATTATTTTTTATCTTTTTTTGCTTTACACACAAACAGGACAGAATTTTGCGATTCACCACCTGAAAAAAAGGGCTTTGACATGACAAAGAGGCGGATATCATGGAGAAATCATCCTGATGGGTACGTATATACATTTTTTCTCAAAAAGGCGTGTCTTGGTCAAGCAGTGGTTCTTGATGCGGAAGTTCTACAAAGTGATTTCAACCCAACACCGGAATTCAAACCCGAACCCTCCGTTATGAGAGCTGAACGGTCTACCGCTCGACTACAAAGGTCAAAGTCAAGCTTCCCTGTCCGAGTGGTCAAGATTTCTATTATGGAGATTCCGGGTTCGATTCCCGGTGGGGACACTATCAAGCAAAATTCTCTTTTTAATACTTTCCCCTGTTTGTTGAGGACATTGCAAGCTCAATCATCTGAGGCACGTCAAGCTGTTGGTCCCGGCTAATACCTAGTCATTACACGTGCTATGTTAATGGCCTTTGGTGGCTCGGGCTTGTGAGGTCGGTTATCGACCCACGATACACGCACACTATAAAGAAAAAGATGATGGTAGTGTTCTACAGTTATGGAGTATACATGGGAGCACGCACATGTGGTCTGTTTTACGTTTCTCTTGAAGATTCCATACTTCTGTAGAAGACCAATGTTACGGAAAGCACTTGTCTTCCATAACACCTTGCTGAGCTGTACTTACCCCACACATGGCATTAAAATACAACGTGTTTCTTGTTAACTTGTAAGCAAATAAACACGTTTTTATTTTCTTTCTTTTTGTATCGTGAAAAAAACCTACTTTTTTCAATAACGTGTTTCGAAAAGGAACCAACGAAAAACGTAATAATTTTTCAGGCCTGCAGCAAACGAGCTTCCATTCGATTTATTTGTGCGACCAGTAAAACCTATAGGATAAATAAGTTTCGTAACTAGTAAATGTATCATTAAAAAAAGTGGAATAAAATATTTTGAGTTTAGAAATTGTCTTTTTACTGGACTCAGTATCTACCCAATTATTATTTTTTAATTTTTCTATAATTTATCAATGATTTACTTACTAAGCAGTTGCAAGAATGAACAGTAAGACTGTAAATTTTGTATAAAGACACATTCCAGAAATATTGTATAAACTTCTACAAAATACAGATAAATTAACCGTTTACCACTGAACAGACTTTTATAATATCAAAAGACGAAAATATGAAAAAAACGCAACTGTATAAAATGTTACTCCTCTGGACATAATTTGCATACTTTGAGTTATCAATGTTGCATAGTAGACCATTTTCTGAACTCTATAGACTCTATTCACTCTGTAATATTTATTTTTTATTTTTTATTAATAGGTCAGCCAACATAGTACGTACAATATATGTTTTAAGTATTTCGTGGTTGTTCACTAAAAATTTGTGCTATAATAGGCCTGTGTCGTAAATTTAAAAAATGGCTTATTTCGTTAGTTTAGTACCTGTATTACCCCAAAAAAATAATATTTCGTGATAAAAATTATATTTAAAACACATATTTTAAGTTTTAAGAAAATATTTTTAATCTGGCGTAAAAACACAAGAAAGTGTCATGGCGTCGTGAATGACGTCACATAGTGGCAAACGATTGTGTTCACTTGTGCTGTTGTATGAAAAAGTTAACCAAGCGTCAAAACAACAATGGCGGCATACCACTATGTGACGTAATACGTTCTGATTGACGTTCACAGCGGAGGGGCCAGGGGGGGTATTTATTTGATTTTAATTTGTAAAAATAACAATAATCATTAATTTTTATGTGGAATTATTTCGGTTTTCCCTGTTTAAATATTACAATTTACGTCTAGAAACATTCATCCATTGATTTCATTGTTAGTTGACACAAGCCTAATAGGCTATTAAGGAATTTTCCTGAAAAATCTAATTAGTCCGTCAGTTAGATTACTAAAAAATCATGTAAACGTATATTTTTTGTCTGGCAAAAGAAAAATGCCGACGATACAGCACTTTGAAATCTCCAGTGACGACACGCCGCCATACAAATTGTACGAAACAAGTGACGTCATAACACTCTTCTCCTACATTTTGATGCGATATATCTTCGTCAAATTAAAAAAAAAAATACGTGTTCAATTTTTTTCCGATAATCTAACTGACGGACTAATTAGAATCGATTTCTTTTTTCCAGGACACTTCCCTATTGTGCTGTGTGTATTTGTGCCCGCAAATTGTGTTAATGTTAGCATAGTACATACATTAATATTTAAAGATAATGTTTACATGTTGATAAGGTGAATATGCACCACACTTACAGGCTAACACAACATCCTTATGATTTTTTGAGATAACAATTGAATGTTATATTTTTATTTTAGAGCTGCAATTCAAATATATATATAGTATATGTATATTTCTTTATTTTTATATTTATATACACTCACCGGCACATCTAACCGCCCACCCTTCATTTCAGGGAATATTCGTGATTCTTTATAACTCTATTAGTTACAGCTGATGTTAGTTAAAAAGTAGTTAATTTAACGTTTATTTAAGTGTGTTTAATTTATAGTAAAATTATCAATAAATAAGTTGTAATGTATAACAATAAGCGTAGTTTAAAATTAATCCGAAATACAAGGGTGGGCGGTTAGATGTGCCGATGAGTATATTACTTTTCTCAAAGGCAATGAATAACTAAACACCCAAAGCCATCAGTGCCTTGAAATTACGCCAGCTATGCCTCTCAATCACAAAAATGTCGTCTCAAAATTCAAGCCCGGATATACTCATATCAAGCCAGCGCGCTGTAAAAGCTGGTTTAATATTACCCAATACCGGATGTGGGCACACTGCCAAAGCCAACAAGTCTGGCACAATTTCGTCAGCACATTCGACACTTTTCAGCGGTCCCCACAAAAGCAATGTTAGGAAACTTGAAAAGGGCTTTATTTGAAAGAATTTGCAGTTTGACAACGCAACGAGAAGATTGTCTAGAAGATTTTCTCAATCAAGAGACGAAAGAACGAGTCAAACGGGTTTTGTTGGAAAAAATTATAAAAGAGAAAAACAATTATGAATTTGTATTAATCCGTGGTCATATATTAGTATGGTGAAAGAAGGAAGTAGTGTCCGAATTTATTGAAGACAAAATAGTCAATAATTACTTTTTAATTTAGAATATTTTAGTTTAATTATCAAGCCTCAGTGGGGAGTGGGGACTGATATGAGCTATTAATGATGATGTTGAAATTATTCTAAGAAGGTTCTAGAAGTCTTACGGATACGAAATACAAAGCTACGCCGAAATAATTAATTTGTTGTATCACGATGAAAAAAATTTAAAATTTAATCCTTAGCCTATTTTTTGTGTTATTAAAATTATATCTGTAGTTGATATCATCAAAATCTCTAGTGCTTTTCTTCATGATATTTGCAAAGAACACGCTCACCACGAGGTCTACATCTCCAACAAGGGGCTCGAGCCGACCCTGAATTAGGGAGATTAGGCCTTAGTCGACCCGCGTGACATATGACGTCACATGTCACGTCAGATCTCTCTGTCTAAACATCAACTTTGAAGCCTCATAACTTTGTTTCTGCGCAAGATATTTGAAAACTTAATTTTTATTTGTTTATCTGAAACTTGATATATGTGCATATTCCCAATTCGCCATTTTTTAGAACAGTCTTACCATATTTTCGTCTCTGAATGTAGCCGTTTGAGGTCTCAACCCGTCGCAGTAGTACGAGGAGTGGATATTATGCAATTGTTGGAGGAATCTTCGAATACATTAAACCAACGCCATGATTTCATCTCAAATTCTACTCAATTATACTGAGTTAAGAGTACCGTGAAAGTGCTTTAAGCTTGAATACGGCGATCTGGGCATTATGCCAAACTGAAGCCTACATTTATATTAGTTCGGTGCAAATGTCCCGTACACCGTTTGCAAATGTGCTTTTTTTTTTTTAAAAATCGATTGTGCTTAATTTTACTATTAGTTATTTTTTTGAGTTGCTTTGTTTAAGGGGCTACCGGACAGCGCACTAGCGCCACTTCCAAAGAAAATCATAACTCCGAAAAAACTAAATATATTAAAAAAGTGGACGATCATTTTAAAGTGTAGGTACTTTAGTATTTTTAAAAATACCGAATTTTATAAAATCTTATACGGTGTACTAAGAGATAGCGAAAGTGCTAAAAACGGTCGTTATTAGCACTTTCGCTATCTGTTACTACAATTAACAATAGATAACTGAATTTATCAATTCTAAAAATACAACATGACTAATGAAACAATTTGATCGTTCATATTTTTGATATTTTGTGTTTTCACTATGTTATGATTTATTATCCAAGTGGCGCTAGTGTTCACACAGGGTACCCCCTTAATGAAAAATGGAGAACAACAACCGTACAATTGTTTAAATTATATTTTGCTATGTTTTGAATACTAAATCAGAGTAAATGTGTGTGGCTGGGCTGCAGCGTACACGGTACAACCCGGCCACAAATACATGGTTTCTAGCGTATTATGTTGGAAGGTACAATTAATTTGATTGTTGGTACAGCAGGAACAATAAAATAGCATGCTATTAGCGCGATAACAGATTAAAAATCTGTTGTAGCCGGGCTAGGATGCAACACACACTTTTTTTTTTGTTATTGTACCTTCGTTGGATTGTTAACTCAAAATGCTTCCTATTTTTCTTCCAACGATCAGTCAGGTCAGCTAGGTAAATGGCCAAATATTTTTTTATTCCACGATATTTTTATGATTTTGATTAAACAATAATTGTTTAATATATAGTTAAATATGTGGGGACATCTTCACACACGGCCATCTGATGCCAAACTAAGCAGAGCTTGTACTCGTACTATGGGTACCAGACAGCTGATATTTTGATACATTACATAAATAGATAACTACATACTTATATAGATAAACAACAACCAGACACAAGGCAAACACAAGTGCTCATCACACGAATGATTGCCCTGGGCGGGATTCGAACCCGCGACTCTGTGCGTCGGAGGCAGATACACTACCACCTGGGCTACGGAGCCGTAATTGTAATGAATATTTTAGATTCATCGAAAACAACCAAAAACGTTAACCTTCCGGCGGGACTTGAACCCACGACCTTCGGCCTATACGCAGCCAACGTGCTTACCAACTACACCACGGAGGGCATAGTGGCAGCGCCGAAATTCGTTCTTGCTTGTTTTCTATGAAGTCATGACGTCACCCACAATGGGCAACCGCTTGGCACGTTACAGCGTGCATAGCGACATCTGTGGTAGTCGTCGTCGTCGTAATTGTAATGAACTTAATAATGTGCCTTCTATTATGGATTAATCGCTCGATCGATCTTGGTACGAGTACTTTTCATCAACAGCTCATATACGTCCCCACCGAAGGGCTCGAGCCTTCTCTGAATTAGGACGATTAAGCCTTAGTCGACCACGCTGGCCCAGTGCGGCTTGGTTGACTTCACCCAAAACCCTTGAATTTCTTCGCAGGAGTGTGCAGGTTTCATCACGATATTTTCCTTGACCGTAAGAGCGTCGAATAAACGAACATATGAATTCGAAATTCGAAAACACATTGGTACGTGGTGGGGATCGAACCCGCGTCTCCCGGACGGGGGGCAGCGGCCCTAACCACTAAACCAACGACGACGCTCTTGAGTACTTTGGACCATGACAAAACATCTCCTTTCTACCAACCTGTCTTATGTTGTCTGTTTTGTGTTAGAAAGAAACTAGGTTTATTAGAATACATTTACGAAAAAGAATACGTTTATTTCTACGAAAGACAACCTGCTTGTACTATTGTAATTAACCATCACAAATTAGAAATACACCGATACCAATATTGTCACGTATAATTGCGTCGTATGCAATAGCATTGGACAATTCCGGCAGTTAATTTAGGATACGAATACGAGGTAATAAACTATGTTGGAAACTACTTTGAATGTGCTATAAATTGCAGTAATTACGGTTTAATACGTTAAAGTTCTATCTGTTGCAGTGAATCTTCGACAATTATTTGAAGTACCTACTATAGATAGTACTTAGTAGACATCCTCATCTCATCCTTTTGTAATTTTAGCAACTCCTGATGTATTGACAAAGCTTTTTTTAAAAACAGCCCTGATGATTTTACAAAAATCGTAAATCCTACTAATATTATAAATGCGAAAGTTTGGATGTTTGTTGCCGAATCACGCTTTAACCACTCGACGGATTGGGATGAAACTTGGCACACATTTAGGTTAGGCCCTGAAATAGGACAAAGGCTACTTTTTACCGCGGGAAAACTCATTAAACACGGGTGAAACCACACATAATGCAAACGTTAAAAAAGACGAAAATCAAACTATCAGTATAGTCGAAAATTTATTTAGAATAAAAACTGATGTAATAATGCAATTAAACATTGGGCCTCATGAAGAAAGAAAAAGTTTATTATATACCTAATCTTATACCTAATGAGGCGTTTTTATATTAGTAAAAATTAGTTTTTATACTCTCGATAGATACCTATGCCATAACAAATAATTGTTATTTGATTTTAAATATTCCTACACCATTTTTACGTTATACATAAACAAATAATGATTATGTAAGTCTGTTGTAAACATGCGTACTAAAGTACTTACGCCAAGAACTTGCAAACTTCGCCTTGTTTGCTTCCTTTCTTGTCGTGGAAATAATAAGTAAGTACCTAATTCGTATTCTGTTTGCTCAGTTCTCGGTAACTTTTTAATGACAAGGAGATAAAATGTTTTCTGTGCGAATTTGTTCTTCAAAAATGATAACTTTAAATACCTAAGACTTAAAGACAACTTAGATTTAATTTTAAATTTTATTAAATGGCAGATTAAAAGAAATTTAAATAAATAAGTCAAACAACGCTTCGTGGCTTTATTAACTTACAAATTTATGCACTTTCATCATTTCAGCCTGCTGACGTCCACTGCTGGACTAAGGATCCCCCAAGGATCTCCACAACGACCGGTCCTGCTTGGCCCGCATCCAGCGGCTTCCCGCGACCTTCACCAGATCGTCGGTCCACCTTGTGGGGGGCCCGCTGCGTGGTCGCCATTCGAGAACTTTTCTGCCAAAGCGTCTCCGTGCAATGTGCCCCGCTCTCTGCCACTTAAGTCTCGCAATTCTTCGTGCTATGTCAGCAACTTTGGTTTGCCTCCGAATTTCATCATTTCTGATTCGATCTCAGCATAGCCCTTTCCATTGCCCTTTGGGTGACCTTGAGCCTTTTTATGAGGCCCATTTGTAAGTGACCACGTCTCTGATCCATATGCTATCACACACTGGTTAAAAACTTTTGTCTTGAGACACTGCGGTATTTATTATATCTTGCAAGACTTGTTATTTATCATAATGTACACTAATGAGCAAAGATCATTTCATCCTTGCTATGTTCGTTACACTACCTAATGTAGGTATACCTACCAATCTCTATTTTAAAATCCATCTATAATCTCGGTGAGTCATATAGTTGTTCGAATGCCATATCTAAGGAAATAAAGAAAATCGTGTAACGCTGCTAAATCTAAGCGTACCTATTACAAAGACATTATTAATCTACTCATAAGAATAACTACTCCCAAAAGATGGCGCTGAGCCCGATTTGTTTTTGGCTAAAAGTACTGAAATCAAACATACGGTTTTCCACTCGTTCGCTCCTATCCAAACCCACTCTTCAAACGCACTTGTCCCGACATGTGCCCAAACCAACGCCCGTTTTATTTTCAAGTCAAGGGTTTTCCAAACGTCCCAATTTTAGGCCACGCTTCGTGGGAGTGGTTGTGTATTTGCATGGTTTTATAATTGTTTTTTTAGTGGAATGGGTAGTTTTTTATGTAGTTTTGAAATATAATAGTGTAGGACGCCGATATCAATAGCTGGGAAAATTAAAATCTAACGCAAAATAGTGAAAGTCTACAGAAATAGAAATATATTACAAAATTTTTATCCATATTTTTGCGTTTAGCTAGAAAGGTCTCTCATTTAATAGTTAATATCTCTGTATCTCAGTAATTTAATAATTATGGTTAAAAAAATATCTTAAAACTCTTAGATAAAATGATCAGAACCATTTTTATTCTATTTTTTTTTTCAAAGTCTTAAAAAATTAACTAATTAAGACTGAGTTAGTGATCAAGACGAAATACATAGTAAACTGTATTTAGAGAAATACTCACAGTGATTGGGAGAGGTACTTGGACAGTCCGAGTTTGGAGATCTTGCTCCCCTTGATACCTTCATTGAGGACGCTGGTCACCGTCAGGAAATTCTTCGTCATCGTCGACTCTTCGGACGACACTAGCGTCACAAAAAACACCAAATTTGAAGAAAATAATAACACTTCAAAAACATCCTGTATAGGTACAACACTAAAATAAAAGATACAAAAACTAAGCTTGTACAAGACTACGATTATAAATACTGATATGTTTTACAATTAATTTAAACTTACTCTTTTAAGCAATGAGAAAACAACATCGAATTCTTTTTTTAAATATTTAAGCCGCAACAATTAACGCGCGAAAACTTTATTCTTTTTAACATTTAACGGTCAACAAAAATAGGGTTGCACAGAACAGTTATCGATAAACTTTTCTCTCTGGTAACAATTATCACAGACTCAGGTTTCGATGTCAGTTTTTGGCGGAAATAAAAAGTTCTTTGACACTGGTCACAGTCTTTCGGATCTGAAAAGATATATTTTTTTATTTTAATTGAAAGGCAAATTATACACTTCATCATCTTGTTTACCGAGGCTTTGCCCAAAAATACTCATTTATTAAAAAACGAAAACATTTAATAAATTGAATCATTTTAGCACGTATTTGAAACTTTATTACACTTTATATTATTATTTTAGATATATAAAACTAGCACTATTTATTTTTTGTGTATCTACTAGATTGGTTAGTTACTAAATTACTACTTATCATTCTCTATCAGTGACGGACGCTATTGTCAATAATATTTTTCTCATACGACTGCTCTACACACCAATAAGATCGTAAGAGACGGATAATGGCCAGTAGTTTATTTAATATGTAGGTATAAAACGCTTCTTTATAGACACTTTAATTAACAGAAATACATTACGTTTTCAAAATTGTAAGTTTTCACACAAAATAATTTATACATTATTGGTGCTTTGTATTTTTGGAAAATCATTGGTGCCTGTCCACGCTACGACTTCCTTTACGCATACTCGACAACTTTTCTGTCCCGACGGCCATTAGTTTAATCACGATTAGTTTTAATACTATGTAGTATTAAAAATAGATCATGATCGCCAACTTTCTGTAGCAGAGATATGGCTCCAGAAAATATACTACCTATTTACTTCAAAGATTTACTTACTCTGCAGCTCTAAGAACAATATTGTGTGTGCCCTCGGTGTGTGTCTCACCCGACGCCACTTTAAGTTTTTAATTAGTAAAAAATTATGCATTCAAAACTAGTGCCATCTATTGTGAGCCCACCGAAACACCTTCAAAAAGGCTTCAACATGGGCACGGCTTGTGAATTCTCATTCTATCGTAGCATTAATCGGACCTCAATGACAAATGTAAGGGAGCCGTATTAATGAGCGACTCGCAGAGAAATGCCCTGGGGATGTATTTTTTATTTACTCGTAGTGAATTCGCAATCCGCATTCGAAAACATTTTAAAGGAACAATTTTTTCGTAAGGAAATTCTACATCTACGATCACATAGCAAAACGACTAGGCAAATTACAAATCAAATCTTAGATAAACCAAAATTTACAAATTATTACGGTAAAAGAACTTCACAATATATTCTACCTGACTTAATTAACCAAATTCCAAAAGATATTAAAGAACACATTACGACAAAAAACATTTCCACTATAATTTCTCGAGAGCTATTTAATAACCTACAATCTGCCAAACAGTGAGCCACCTGTATGTGAGCCGCGTAACCGGTTTTTTACGTGCACTCGAGTTTGCGCCTGCGACTACGGAGTGCAAAAACAGTGCGACGTCTCTTTTTGTCCAAACGAAACCGTACTATAGTGTCTTAGCTATAGTGTCTTTTTCTTTCTGCGACAAGGGGAATAGTGCGCGATCTTAATTTGAAATGTATATTTTATCACATTACTAATTAACGTTATTCTATAGTTTGACAACGTCAAGCGAATCTGGCATCAAGACAAACCTACAATGGTTTAATGATGCTTTTATTTAAATTGTATGTATTTTTTGTATCATAAATAAATAAATAAAAAAAAAAAAAAAAAAAAACAATTCACACACGTATTCATTTTGAATGCTGTCATTTTTCGCATTTTGAACCGTTCGAATACTGTGTTGCCATTATAACTTAATCTCCAAACATATTTAATTTCACGCATAGATTTTTAAAATGGTTAATTGACATTCCATACAAATTAAAAAACCGATTTATCAATCGCAAAACTTTCCGTAGAACGGAACGTACCTCAATGACAGGATGGTGGAACGTCGACAGCTGATCGGTCAGTTTCTTTATATTGGTAGGCCTGTTAGTAGAAATCGAAAAACGAGTGGTTGGTATCATTCGTTGCAGAATTCGCGGAATGAATTTTCAAAAATACGAATTTTAGGAAACCGCATACGTTTGTCGTGATTTCGAATGTGAATTTAAGGAAGTACGAGTGAATCATCGTCTCCTGATAAGAATAAGCGTTTGCGCTGACAATGGTGAATTATGTGCTAAGGTTCAACGAACCTCGGCAGTGATTAATTTATCTTTGAGTACTAAAAGCGATAGTGGTTATCCGATTGTAGGAAAATTGATGTTTCTTGTCTTAGAATGAAATGTGTTATTTATTTAGGACAGCCTCCGTGGCCGAGTGGTCGATATTTCGACGCCATTTCGGAGGTTCCGGGATCGATTTCCGGTGGGGACACTGCCAAGCAAAGATCTCTTTGTGAGACTTTCCCCTATTTGGGTAGGATATTACAGGCTGAATCACCTGATTGTCCGTAGGAAAGATAATTCCGTGCTTCAGAAAGCACGTTAAGCCGTTGGTTCCGGCTACTATCTAGTCATTACACGAGTCAAGTCAGTGACCTTTGGCGGATCTATAACACTGACACCAGGGTTTTTGAGGTCGGTTGTCGACCTTACAACCCACAATAATTTAGGACTCTACTAGGTCAGTGTGGTTAAGTAAGACTGAGATTTCATTGCTCTGTATCGGTACTGGCTATCCTACCTACTTCTGCTATTTTGTTTCTGCCAATGCCAATGTCTCATCATTCATTTTCAATTTATTTTCAAATTTCGAATCCATCCGTTTCAGTTTTGTCATTTTTATCAAAATTTCCTCATTGTCAGACTGTAATCATGTTATTAAACGTATTTTATTGATTTTATTTGAAAGTAAGCTTTTTAAATGTTACGTTAGTGTGCAACCATCTGGACTGAACCCTGTTTTCTTCTACCACGCTACCTCTCTAAAACTACATCTTCCTCATCTTCACCACCTTCAAACTACTATCTATCATCATGCAGTCCTGTCGTTGCAGGTGCTGGGCTACAGCTCTTTTGCAAGATAAGCTCAATCCCCTTGGTGTGGGCATTATGGTATTTGCATGGATAAATCATACAAAACAAACAAAACAAACAAAACAAACAAAACAAACAAAACAAACAAAACAAACAAAACAAACAAAACAAACAAAACAAACAAAACAAACAAAACAAACAAAACAAACAAAACAAACAAAACAAAAAAAACAAACAAAACAAACAAAACAAACAAAACAAACAAAACAAACAAAACAAACAAAACAAAACAAACAACGAAAACGAACGAAACAAACGAAATAAACAAAACAAAACAAACAAACATACAAACCAACAAAACGAAACAAATTAACAAACATCAAACTGTAGAAACAATTTGAAGTAAAAGGAGTTTTCCAATGATTTTTCTGTCCTCTATTAGATAGAGGGCTTGTGATATTCGGTGTTCTTGGCCTAATTAGTGCAAATTGGTAGCAAAATTTTGACATCTACATCACAGTTCAGAAAATCTAGTTATCTTGCAGAGTTTTTCACCTGAATAGAAATAAAATTAAACTAGATCACTTTGTTATGCGTCTATCTGACTGCCTGTAAAATTAGGTACAGTTCCACCGTAATTTCTAAGAATATAATATAGAGTTAGAGATTATAAAAATTTCTTCTTTCAGGACTCCATTTTGCTCTATGCTGTATTTGTACACTGCTTTTGTTTCTTTTTCGAACTTACTCGGATCCGTATCCAGTCTGCGTTACGAGCTATGTCATTATAATAATATGACGTCATAATATATAAACCTGGTCGTTAACAGTTCTTGGCGGCTTATGACGTATAATAACATTAATATCATTAAATTTGGCAAACGAGGTCCTTTGTTATACTGCTTTGATTAACGCGTTGAATGTGTCGAAGAATTTTCAAACTGTCATAAATTTCGTATAAACGTGTACGTATACGTGGTTATAACAAGCCTCATAACGTATTTGCAGGGTAATAGTCTACAGTCAAATTTTATGCGATTTTCCCGTGGTACAAAAATATATATTGTTTTACAGCCCATTTTCTAGATAAAGATCAAACATCTAAAACGCAAATAATTATCTTCATCAAAATGAACTTTTCATAAAATTTGCATTACAATCTAAATTCAAGGTAATTTAAATAATAAAGTCACATGTTTCAATCAAGACTAGTCCCAGAGCTCCTTAAATCCTAGATAAGTATAACTAATAGGCAGAGGGATTACAAGGACTCCTAAGGTTTAAGCAAATTAGGGAGCAATATGAGCTTTGAGCTTTTACTTTTAGTTTAAAAGAAAAAAGCTTTGATAGTTCAGTTGACAAAATGCTAATGTTCTTTTCAGCTTAAATACACGTCCACAAAATGGGGTTCAATTTAAACTATAGATGTCGCTTCATGTTTTACAATTTCTGTTATTTAGATATTTTCAATAAATTCACAAGGCTACCTTTTAAATCCCCATTACTTCAAAATTTAATCATTATTCTGACAGAACCAGGTCAAAGTACAAACGTAAGTCCATAGTTACGTCTACTATTTTAATATTATGAAACTGCAAACAACTGCTTTTGGTAAGTAGTATTCTTTCATAAGAGCCTTAGATTTCAAAACATTAAAATCATTCATTCATTCATCATGTCATTTAAAAAAAGGTCACTCTACAGACAGAGATTTTTATTAACTTTTCAGGTGAAATATATTCAAATAATAATGATTTATGAACTCGAACCTGCACTTTGATTAACAGAGAAATAAAATAGCATTCAGTTTTATAATAATAACATTAACTACCAGATAATGGATTTCCATTAAAAACGCTACGATAACGAAACTGAATTAAAATGAGAGAACGAATGAAACTCAATTTATAACCCAAACCAGAACAATGAGAACGCGAAACTAGCAATATTTAAATGAGTTTTATAGAGACCTTAATTAACGAGCAGTTTGTGTCCAACCTTTGTGAGCATAAGGACAATTTCTCAAAAAGAGAGGTTCTTATTAGGACAGATTCTCATAAGAACAAAGTACAGATAAAAAATTATGCTTTGTGAAAACTTGGTGTGGTTATAATGTATGTAGCTTGTATTGGGAATGTCCGAACAAACTGGAGAAAGTCTCATATTTTTGTCTGACAGTATGGGGACTGGAAATTTCAAACCCTGGAAATTCCGATCCACTCAACCGTTCAAAAAAAGAAGCTGTAGACTTGTACAAATTGGCAAAAAAGTCTTGAATTAGAACTAATCTTACCTTTCAGAAATATCCATAAGTCAGAAGGTTGCATCATTTTTAATGGGAATACCGCAACAAAGGAGTCAGTGCCCCTATTAATTTCTAATCGTTTTTGCCAAACTGAACAAAGGTTCAAGTTTTCACAAAAGAGCGTCGGTGGAACGGGTTCGATCCCCACCACGTACCATTGTGATTTCGATTTTCGAATTCATATGCACGTTTATTCGATGCTCTTACGGTGAAGGAAAACATCGTAATGAAACCTGCACACTCTTGCGAAGTCGACCAACCCACACTGGGCCAGCGTGGTCGACTAAGGCCTAATCACCCTAATTCAGGGTAGGCCGAGCCCCTTTGTGGTGACGAATGTTCTGTTGATGTACAAGTGTTCAAGTCGCTTCCCACACCCGTGGCCAAATTATATCCTCTGTACTTGATGTTTTTGAGCACAAGAGGACAACTTTCTCCATTCACCAAATTAATTTAACTTTTGACGTAAAATTAAACAATTCCTAAGCCGAATTAAGATTGATGATCCATTTGAGTGTCGCTCATTTTGCTTTGTTTGTCTACAAACCTAATTACAGAAAGGCTTCAAAAGCCTTGATTACACATTTAACCGATGTAATGCTGTAGAAGAAAGTGTTATGGTCATGATAGCATTTTCCTAATATGTCCAATACGCATAATGTCAGATTTGCGCTGTATCCGATTCATTTCTTGTATTGTTTTTTTTTTCAGAAATGCTGTTTTTGTGTGTTTATGGAAAACTCAATATACAACGTGTTAGTCTCTTCTTTTCGAGTCGTTGGCAAACCTAGACTATCCCAGCCCAAAAATTGGGCACAAAAATTCTGCTACTGGGGCACGCAGGGCACGACATCAAATGCTCCATTGTTTGGGGAACGGCACCACACTTGCACTCCAAGTTAGAACCCCCACTGTTTCTCCTTACTTCGGCCGACCCGAGTCCGAAGCCTATTTAAAGACTTCCAGGTAAGCCATGGTAACTCATGTCCAGGCGGTGGATTCTCAGACAGTGGGAGGAACGTATGGGCTGAGTTACCACTCGAGAGGTTTTGAGTTATTTCACTAACGCGTTGTATATTTATATTTTTAACTTTTCACTAAAGGTGTTTTTGTCCTAATAAAAGCTGTAATAAGAATTCTGCCATGCTTCTTTTTAATGCTAGAATACCAGCTTAAAACTTTTAGGGTGAACGAAATAGTTACCAGCATCTATTATTATAACAGAAATAGTTATATTACTTGAGCCAACTCGTGGAAGTTGGAACTTGTATAACTTCGTCAGGTGTAAAGGGTCTAGTTAGCCAAAGGTTATGACAGTGTAGTGGGTCCTTAGTTAACACAGACAAGGAAACCGGAAGACTGTTTTAAGTTTTGATAACAAGTTATCACGAAAGGCGTCTTTCGTTGAACTTTCAATCTGTCCACTGTCCATCAGAAGTAAATGAATGAATTCATAAAATGGTTAGACCTACTTATATTTAAAGACGGCAGAATATTTAGAGCGAAATCCGCAATTTTTTAATGCTGGACTTAGTTCTAGACTATTATTACATTGACTTCTTGTCTCAAATATAAGTAATTTTCTAAAAAGTTGTTTTTATGTATTTTATTTTCTTGAAAGTGTTCAAGTTCCAGTGGGTATGACGTTTTTTTTTTATGAGTATGCCTTATTTCTCGCGGCTAGTTATCTACTGTCATCTTCAGAAATCAAACTATTAATGAACTTTTTATTAAGATCGATTCAGTAGTAGCTACAAAACGACGTACGGATAGACAGATTTTTGTATTTATTAAAACAACCTTACACAACCTTAACAACCTTATTAGGTTCAATTTGGTTTAGTTGTTTAGGTTTTCAGGGTAGGCCCTCTGGCCTCTCAGTGGGGACGTATATGAGCTGTTGATGAAGGTTCAATTTTCTTTTCTTTCGTTGCTTCCTCGTGTGACAATTACGACACGGTGCTTGGTGTTTAGGGTCTGTGGGCTTTTACCCACGAACTCGCTCTAAATTTGTAGTTAGGTAAGTACCTACACAAAACTTCGCTTAACCATAATGTGGAGAAATTGAAATTTAAACATTTCTTTATGAACGAAACTAATTTTGTTTCAGTTCGTGTCAATTTTGTTAATTAATTGTTACTTAATTAATTGTGATAATAGTTACCCCACGGGGCCATTCCATGAACTCGTACTAATAAACGTAGGTATCTAATTGTAAATTAACTTTCTTCTTGTAACTTCTAAAAAAACATGCATTTCTTTATAGAAAAAGTAGCTAAAATGTAAGAAAAGTTTATCATGTTTTGAAGCAATATATTTTATTCTCACTTATTTATTTTTATATAACAAAATAATACAAAAAATTGGAACAAGTGTTGTCCAATTTCTTGGACTGTGAACTACCATACGTTTTGATTCTACCCAAGACGTTTTGCGTCGTGTATAATGAGTCTCGTTTGAAAATCTTTACTACGACGACGCCCACACAAACGAGGCCATTCTACGCATTTTCCTCTCACGCGCACACAAAGCCATAAAAAAGAGGTCTGTAATCGAGAGAACTGTCAGAGAAAGGGATCCGTACCCTCACGGGGCGGAAACCAACTGCCAATGAATAAATAAGGGTAGAAGGGTTTTGTCCACCCCTCAATCTTGCATGTCGAACTGAAATCACTTGCAACGTTAGGTTTTGTGTCTTAATGCTTTAAATGTTAAATAGGTTCGGGAAATCATGCTCTAATTCTAATTTTGCTATCATTTTTGTCTTAAAACCAATAAAAGAGAGGTGATGAACTCAAATGAACGAATGATGTTATTTTGAATGAATGGTAACCTAAAATAATGGCATAGCTGTCAGATTAAGATATTTTTAAGTCGTTTGTTTTACTGCTCTTTAAAATTGTGCAATCGACGCGTCCATAATGTTCAAATTCGATTTTTGACAGCTGTAATATTAAGATGGCCATTTTCTGTCCCTTTTTAACCTGTTAAAGGTGAAAAGGACTGACGAACTTAAATTAAGGATTAAAGCGTGACCATCTGAATCACTACCATGGTCTTAAGCATAAAAAACCTTGTAACGACTCCTAATCTAAGTGTTATAGGGCTGCCAAAGGCCACTGCACGTGAAATAACGTACCTTTCAAAGCACGGAGTCATCTATCTTTTTGAACAATCAGGTGATTCTGCCTGAAATGTCCTTACCAAACAAGAGATTTTTGTTTGACAGTTGGGACGGTAAATTAATACTGCAACAACAATGACTGCAGTTAGAATCTGATATTCTAGGAAAGTGTATTGGTGCTTCAGATCAGTGGCAACCCTATGGTCTTTGACTTGTCTTAACTACCACTATCGAATAACGTGTCTTCCGAAGCACGAAACTTGCTCCAGTTTATTACTAGTGGCTCTGTGAGCTTTAAACCTCGCGAAATAGCAGATTTTTTATTTCTTTACATTTTCAACCCTCATAAAAAGAACTGACTTGACAGCAAAATTCTATTAATTTCTCACGAAATTTTCACGTGAATCGGTTGAGAAACGCGAACTGTAGATGAGAACAAACAGATCGACAGATCGACAGATGGACAAAACAAACACAACAAAAGAAAAAAAAAATTTGCCCGCAAGCTGAAACGGAGACACTTTGCGCTCGCTCAGTCAACTATACAGTGATCGATCTGCACTCATTATCTTACGTTTGTTAGTATGAATAAACTAGACTTTTCAATGACTAGTTATGAAAACAGTGAAGAAATTACTTCATTTTAATAACTGGTTATGAAACAGTGAAGCAATTGTATTTTTTCGTTGCTAGTTATGAAAATGGACCAAAGGTTGTTATATGACTGGAAAAATACAGCAGTCGCCCTAGGCTGCAAAACTCAGAGAAAAAATAAGGCTTAACAGTAATGTAAGTAAAATATTCTGTCTTCGTCACGTTTCCAATCAGGATTATGATTTTAGAAGTCCTATTTTGATAAATTGAGTAGCACCTTTATTCAAATCAATCAGTCTACTAAAATTTTATTAACTTTGGTATTCCACTATTTCAGTAAAATTATCTGTATTATTTTATATTTGGTACTCTTTTTTAGTTTGATTAAATACTTATTATCTAGCACCATGGTAAGAACCAACTAAGAAGTTGAAGTTGAAATCTGTAGTGAGACCCATATTTTGTAGACAAAAGTTGTTATGTATATTTCAGTATATGGCGCTCTAGACTCGGAAACTCGGAACCTAGTATTATGTCTAACAATACATACAAACACTATGGGAATGAAACAAATGACACCAAGTAAAGCTGATCCTCGGAAGTTAAGGGCCACAGTCACTTGTTTTTTGTATGTATGGTTTAGTATATTCTATTCTGGTCTATTCTATTAGCTGTGATTATTTGAAGAGTACACAGATAGAGTGAGCACGCGCATAACCATAATACGAAAACGAGATGGCACGATAATGGCGCCCAACTGATCGCGGCTAGTTTGTAACTTTAATACTCTGCCGAAGTGATTTCGCCTGCTTCTTCGTAACGTGCGAGTTGAAAACAAATAAACAACAAACAAGGTACACAAACACGGGGTAAGGTTTGTTGTTGTAAGGTAAACAATCGCCCTCACAAACCTTGGTATCAGACATTATGGACTCACAAAAATACCTCTAAATTGACTACTGTAACTGTTCTCTTTAATAACGGAATTGCAGTTTTTCAGATAATCTAATGGTTAGGACATTGCAAGCTAATGGTAATTTAGCTTGCAATGTCCTAACCAAACTGGGGACAGTGTTAAAGGTTTTTTTTAACATAGTATCCCTACTGCATTTCAGCAGACGAAATCCAGGATGCCCTCCGGGAAAATGAGCAATGATCTATGAAAAGTGGCTGGCAGCTATTGGATGCGTGCAGCCAAAGATCGGGCTAAATGACGTGCTTCGGGAGGGGACGTCCAACAGTGGACTGCCACAGGCTGGTAACTTTGATGATCCCCACCGGGATTCAAACCCTTGATTTTTTAAATAGAAACCAAACGCTCTACCGTCTGAGAGTGTCGGTGATGTAGTGGCTAGGGCCGCTGCCCCCCGTCCAAGAAACGCGGGTTCGATCCCCACCACGTGCCAATGTGTTTTCGAATTTCAAATTCATTATGTACGTTTATTCGACGCTCCTATACGATTAAGGAAAACGTCGTGATGAAACCTGCACACTCCTGCGAAGAAATTCAAAGTTGCGTCCGCACTGGGCCAGCGTGGTCGACTAAGGCCTTATCGCCCTAATTCAGGGTAGGCTCCAGCCCCTCGGTTGGGACGTATATGAGCTGTTGAAGAAATGCTTTACCGCTCGAACACGGAGGCTGTCGCTAAACAACCTTGAGTCGATATTAATCAACATGTTATAAATTATTACGTAACTGGTAATAAGCCTACTTACGTTGTAATTATAAGGTTGGAAGGAGGCGGTAGGTGATTAATAATTGTCACGTACAGTACGTATTCAACTTACGTGTAGTTAGGTGGCAGGGTTATTAAAACAGAACTTACAACCCGAACGATAAGAAGTAATGAGGGTTATTCATTTTAACTGAAGAGATTTTATCTTTTTTACACAGTTTATGAACTCTTTTACGATACAGGAAAATATAGTGAGCAAATCTGCACACTCCTGCGAAGAAATTCATTGGTTGTGCACTTGGCCTGATTGCCTTAATTTAGGGTACGCTCGAGCCCCTCTGTGGGGATGTATATGGGCTGTTGATAACGAGCTCTCTGCAGAAGTGGTGGGTGGAGAGAGGGCATTCACCTCGCGCCTTAGTACAGTGTTTCTGAAATAAGTGACGAAGCGCTCATAGTTTCTTTCACGTATGCATAAACTTAACAGACACTTTTTTTTTCAGAAAATTAAATACGTTATAACCCAATAATTTCAGTTTATAACTACGCAAGACATACGCACAATCATTCAAACATCTAAACATTCAAATGTCGAAACAGTATTTTTAACGTACAATAAAGAACGTGGGGGCGTTGCTTTAAGAGCCTATGCTATAGCATAGGCTACGAACACTACAACTTTAAAGAACTGTAACTTTAATTATTTATTTAATTCTTTTTTAAATTATGATAAAACTAGATACACGTAGACTCGGACGTCTGGCCCGTGACACGACGGCGACCAGACTCAATACAATAACAAAAAAGAAACCATTCGATATTCAAAAATTATAAACTATATCGAACAAAACGAACGAACAGCCAGCCAGCATCCATAAAGGAGGACGCTCACCACAGTACCTAATCGCATTTGTAGTGTGATAGTTTGATTGCACATTGCTAGACTCATTATTATATAATTTGGGGTTGACCAGCAGTGTATGACGTAGTACATACTCAACACATTAAGGCTTAATTTCACCATTCCAGTGTTATATAATTAATGTAGTAGAAGTGCTGTGCACTTAACCCATGTGGCATGCAGATATAACTTGTGGCGCGATCGGGTAACTTTAGCTTGGATAGATCGATTGTGATCAATGACGATTATGACTTCCAGGCAATGTTTAAAATTATCTTACTTGTCCAACACTACTCAGATGATTTAGGGCGCATTCCGAAACAGACTTTCAGCGATGTCAGCGATCAGAAAAGCAAAAAAACGTATTAGTTTTGACAGCTGACAGTAATTCGGAACGCAATTACGGGTGCTTTAATCGATTTCAGCGCGCTTCGGAACGCAGGGTTAGCATAGCAAGCAAGACCCCAAAATTGAGTAACTCAAAGTGTTACTAATAAATGAGTGGCAATGATAAAAAACACAACTTATAAAATAGTATCTTTCTGTAACTGACAAAATTATTGCTGACTCATTGGCTCAGATTAAATGTATTCGAATTACTATAAAACTATGGTATTCTAACAGTTACTGTCTACCCGCTCGCGTTGTGTAAGATTTTTCCCGTGGGAATACGACTTTTTTACGTAAAAGTTATCAAAAAAAATTCAAACTGTTTATTTCAAACAAACACAAGAAATATTACAAAAAGCAGGGACCTTAAATCTTAAAAATTAAAGATTATGCGTGGCTACGGTTTGAATTGAGTTGCTCACGCAATCCACTGTGTTAAGCCAGGTCATAAATTATCACCATTTCATCTAAATTCCATTTAGTAGTTTAGGCGTCAAAATGTACATTTAAAATATAGTAGAATATACTTCATTGTACACAAGTAACATTCAGAAAAATATAGTTCAATTAATCGTGTACAGATGGGCGGTCTTATTGCTAATGTAGCAATTTCTTACAGGCAACCTCAAATAATAGTGTACAGATAGATGGGTGAATTTACAATATTAATGTGATGTAGTTGTGATAGTGTGAAGTGTGATTACAGCTTACCTGGCGAAACTTACTTGTAGTTGGGTTACTGTAGGATGAGCTCCAACAGATAAAAATTTTAAAAAGTTTTTAATATTATTTCGTTTATTTATTTATTCGTTAAGTAAAATTACATACTGTTTAATGATAAATTAAGAGGTGAAGTTACTTTATTTTTATTTATTAGCTATTATGGTTTTTAAACTGAATATTATAAAAAAAGTTGTTAACGTCGTATGAAGAATTTTTAAGCTCTCAGAACTCATCCTATGATAACCCAACTATTATAGGAGACCTACTAGCGTAATGTAAACACGTCTTGACAGGTTGGTAAATAGGTCAAGTTCCGAGCAAATAATAGCCGACTATTGCAATATTGAGCGCCGGCAACGAACCAAATATCTGCAGAAACACGACTGAAGTTGAGTTATTCTAGTCATTATTCTCTCAAGGAGAAAGGGACGAGAAGTGAGAGATTTCCAGTTCATACTTTAAAGGCTGGACTTAATCCTGACTAGCCTACTTTATACTTCTTGTGAAAAACTCTTGCGTATTACAATTTTCTTTAACAGCTCCAATGATTAGGATGAAATTTTGTAATTGGAATAACTTTGACTCGCTTAGTTACCACTAGGACAGTTGCACAAAGCGAAGAAGATATAGATAATATTATCACTAGGACAGTTGCACAAAGCGAAGAAGATATAGATAATATTATAACTTATAATTAACTGTTTGTGCAATAACGCAAAACCTCTCAAATGACCCGAACCAAACCGAAAAACAAATTTAAAATAAATAAAAGCATTGGCTCGGTAGATTGGACTTATTTTTCGCAAATAAAGAATTCTAAAACGAAAGATGTTAATTTTCATGAGCTTTATCTGATAGATTTTGTGTCTTAGCAAAGGGCTAATTTCAATCAATCAATCAGCCTATTGCAGTCCACTGCTGGACGTGTACCTCCCCTCGGGCACGCCAAAGCGCACGATCACCCGCTCTCCTCATCCAGCCACCACCAGCGACCTTCCTCAGGTCATCAGTCCACCTGGCAGGGGGGCGTCCCACACGTTTCCTTCATTTGCACTTCAATAAATTGTAAATTACTTACTACGTAACTTATCAAGTAGAATAAGAATAGAATAGAATAGAATAGTTTTTTTTTTATTGAATGACACATACAGACAGCACAGTATTGCACACCTAAAACAACAAAACACAGATATTTACAAAAAAAATAATAAGTACAAATCAGAAACAAACACAACAAAAAATAATCACAAACAAAAATTACAGAAGTTACTGTAACGGTAAAATTGTTTGCGGAGTGCACCGCGCCATCTGCATTGGGCCAACCAATTGGCACTACAGTAGAAATTCAAAACAAAATACAAAAAAATAGAAACCCGGTCTACTTTAGACATCTATACTTACTACTTGCCGAGTTCGGTCTATTTTCACAACTACGATTTAAACAAACAAACCTGGTTGCTAAAAACCGAAGTTGACGGATTAAGTTTACTCGCCACCTACTTGTGCATGTGTTGAGATCGCGGTTTGGAGACACTTTTAATACAAATAAAAGAAGAAAATCACTGTTGTTTATTTAATTAGAAAGATAGGCACTAGCTCACATTAGAGTTGGTGAAGGAAGGGGCGAGTGTTGCCACTCAACAAAATTATGTTTTAAACATCATGTACAAATGAGCTTTAACACGGCGTATAACGTAAGCACGTGCAAGCAATCAGATCTGTGCCTTGCTCCAGATACACTGAACGTCACTAACCGAGTTTCCTTGAGGCTGTCGGTGCCAAGTGCTCATTATGTTCCAGAATTTCAGACCGTCTTCCGGATGAGGATTAAATTGTACAAAGATTACGTCATAGGTCTTAGCATTATCCTATCCTACTAATATTATAAATGCGAAAGTTTGGATGTTTGTTGCCGAATCACGCTTGAACCACTGGACGGATCAGGATGAAACTTGGCACACATTTAGGTTAGGCCCTGGAATAGGACATAGGTTACTTTTTACCGCGGTAAAATACTTCATTCCCACGGGAAAACTCATTTAACGCGGGTGGAAAGCTAGTAAAATATATAGGGTTATTTTTTATTCAACGCACAAACTTTAACATGTTCAGACCATTAAACTAAACAACTTTCCCCAAGAAACATCAAACATGGGTCCGGAAATGAAAAAAAAATCAATCTCCTATACAAACTGCCGCAGCCAACTCGGCAATTAGTATGGGAGGTACAACATTTTCTTTCACATTCGGACCCAAGTTTCTTGGGGAAAGTTGTTCAGTTTCATGGTCTGACTAAACAACATATTAAAGTTTGAGCACTGAATAAAAAATAACCCCGTATAGAAGACAGATGCTAACGCATAGTTTAAATGGTTTTGAGGATCTAATTACGATATTATTATAATAAAAAATCGATACGATATAAAAAAACAACACAGAACCCTGAAAATTGCATTTCAAACTCTTTGCAAAAGTATCCTTCCTACTGTGGAGTTTCTTCCGGCCATTCTTCTCCACAGTGGTGAGCGTACACTTGTGGAGAATCTGCCGAACAGGGACAAACTTTTACGTCATTGACATTAGCTTTGACATCGAAAAAAGATTGTGTCAACTCTTATTTCGAAGAAATCCATTATGATCTTTATCTTTAACAATACCTTTCCGCATCTTCCCGTATTTAGTTAGAATATTAACGTCACGTTAATTCTTCAGTGAAGGTGGTTCTGAGAAATGCGAGATACGGGAATTATTTCGCTAAAATCCTTTGGGACAAAGCGA
The DNA here is from genome assembly GCA_951230895.1 of Carpatolechia fugitivella. NCBI lineage: Eukaryota > Metazoa > Arthropoda > Insecta > Lepidoptera > Gelechiidae > Carpatolechia > Carpatolechia fugitivella. Next base: position 6,212,857 of record OX579671.1, read on the forward strand.
GAATTCGCGTCGCAAACAAAACGCCCTAAACAAAAGGTTCTAAACGCGTGTTTTAGGAACAATCATTGTTTCACTGACTCCGTGACAGATTAGTTTTAGGAACAAGGCTGGTGATATTAATACTTTGCTTTATGTAAGGTGTTAATAACACCGCCCGCCGCGCACCCCGTGTCGCCGCCATAGCGCGGAACAGCAGATTTTAACATTCTCTGCGTTCCGAGACGTGTTGTAATCGATTACAGCACTATTATTCACGTACCGAATTACTGTCAGTGCGTGAAATCCATAATTTTATTTTTTACTGTAGGACATAGTTTTTATTTTGGTAAGTATTTGTGTCTGTGTACAATAAATAAATAAAATAAAATAGATAGATAGATAAAACGTTAATAGGAGCTCAATTTGCGAAATAGTACATTTTTAACACCAAAATTAAGTAAAATAGTTTCAGTTGATTTTCAGAGGCCGAGTTAGTGACCTAAAAGGAAGGCCAAAAACAAAAGAAAGGGGGAATGAGTGAATGAATGACTGGAAGAATTTCGAGACGCTTTCCAGTTCTTCACAGTGAACTAAGAAAGTCAAAAACTATTTCTAAAGTTCTAAATAAACGTGATAGTTAGTGTTTGAATAATAAACCAACTACAAAATAAATAATGGACACGTTCAGATAATGAATTTGCAAAAAAAGAACGTCAGCCATATTTTTGACCTAAACAAGGACAAAGATATATTATATTGTCGATTCTTTTTAGTCGAGATCTTTTGCGCAAAGACAACGACAAAAGGAATTCAGAGTACACAATGTGAGCTGATGTCGAGGCGAAGAAAAAAAGTAAGCTGGTCTACTTGATACAGAGTGTTCAAATAAAATAGAATAGAAATTAAAAATAATAAATAATAATAATGATAATAAAATTAAAATAATATATATATTTATTTGAAATAAGACGGATACATAAAATATTAGGTCCTTACATATGAAATTGGCGTTTTGTATGGGAGGAACAAAAAGTCGAAAAATTTTTATATAGTATATTTATTTAATCAAAGTATGAGCCATTGTAATCTATGATAGACTCGAAGATAGAGAGTGGTGGGTCTGGTGGCGGTGCAGTCAAACACGCTGATCTTGTTAAATATAATTATTTATTTTAACCACAATAATGGAGCACACACACTCACAGCATAGGTATGCAAGTGGAAACGGAAGTAAGAATGAACTTAAAAATAAAAAAACTTGTGTTGGTGTTGCCAACATGCTGCCCCGGCAACAAGAGCAACATGACTGTGAACAATAACACAGGCAGAAGTTTGACAAAGCCATCACATCAAATTAAATTTTTACATTATTGTTTGAAAAGAGACCACTTCACTATATTAGACATTTCTTTAACTCTATGTTAATGAACTCTACCTAAAATAAAAATACAAATTATATTTATAAAACTCTACATGAGTTACTAATAGACTTATAAAATTATAACTCTACACGAATCATAGAGAACTCAAAACCTTTTAACTTATTACACTTTTTTACTTAGAAAGAAAACGACTTATAGGTATTATGAACTTAGAAGTAAATAAACAACTTATGCTAGCATCAATAGGCACATGTAATACAACCTACTACATAGCTTTACATAGATGAGATCAAAGCAAAACCATATACTTATTATAATATTATTTTTAAATTATTCAAGTTTTGTTGGAAATTATTGCAAAGGTAGAATACAAATGCCAGTTATAGACCGCTTATATATTTTTTTATTAGGAGTCATGACCTCGACAACACGCACCCTACCATCATTACCAGGGTGTACTGTGGAGATTGCATTGGTTACATGCAGTCTCCGCGCACTTTTCCCTTTGTTTGTTGTTGCTGGCACTCGATATTCGCCCTATATATCGTAAAAAAGCTAATTAGACGTAGTGAGTCAGAGAATGATGGGCTGAAGAAAGAATGGTGTGGATTAGGGATTGAAATGAAGAAAAGATAATACAAAAATAATGTAATCTAATATTGGAGTCATTATTTAGCTACGGATTTATGCGCTAGAAGCGAGTGCCTCCCATCTTCAAAGAGCTACGTCCACCTGACATGGTGTAGACTTATGAAGAAATCGGTACCTCCAGTTACGTATTTTTTTTTCTTTGCTATATTATTTGCCTGATTATTTGCCTTGTAGAATCAACAGCAAATATCACAGCACGGATCGCAGCTATGAAGCAATTTAATTTTGTTACCTTTGTTTAGCTTCGACTGAACGCGGACGCAGAGGAAGACGTGTTTAATCTTAAATCCTTTTTATGCACCATATTAAGTTTTCCAGAAAAAAGTCTAAGAAAAGACTGTGAATAAAGAAATTAATATTGAATGAGATGGCCAATGCAGCGATTGCAGCCATTAGAATGATGATGAGATACCATGGAAAGGTCTCTCTGCATTGATGCCTTGGTGATGTACAATTGATATTATTTTGTTAAAAAAAGTTGAATTATGTCTGATAAGTATAACGGTCTGAATTCGTCCGCGGAGGACTTCTTCTCGCAATTCGAGATAATCGCCGCTATAAATAGTTGGAGTGACGATGTAAAAACGTTAGTGTTGGCTACTTATCTATGTGGGCCGGCTCTCAGCTATTATAAATTGACAAAATCGTCCTCTACGAAATATGAGGATATTAAAAAAGCGATTTGTTTAGAATTCCCGTCTCCTATAGACCATGCTTCGTTGTTTTATAAGTCTCGTCAAGATTATAATGAGCCTCTGATGGACTATGTGTATCGTGTGGAATCTCTTGCCGGAAAGGCTAAGATTTCAGACCAGAAAATAATAATTAAGCAATGTTTGACTGGTATGTCATCTTTTTTTAAACGTAATTTCGGAACTCAATTATACAAAGATTTCGCTACCCTCAAACAAACCTGCATGGAGTATTCGATGCTCTTTATGGCCACACACACTGAATTATCGTTGCCAGTGAAGATAACCTCGACTCGATGTGGCGAGCCCAGCAGTTATACGAATTCAATGGGTGATGGTTATCCCAGTGAAAATATTGGGCAGCGTAGTGCGCAAGCCTCACCGCAGGAATTATACTCCACGCCGCAAAATAGATCTTCTAGTTGGCCGCCGAGGAGTCCATCTTCTCCACGTACTACTAACTTTGGATCAAACCGACCCCGCAATGATGCGAGATCGTCAAGACCCCAATACACTCAAAACCGGTATAATTTAAGAAGCGGTTCGCGTGATAACGTTGGAAATATACAGGGTAATGACCCAAACTTTCAGCGTCGCCAGTGAATGGGACTACATTGGTAGACGGTCATTTTAGTCGTCCCGTCTCTCCTATTATTTGTGTTGATTTGTACGGTGTAGTGCATAATGCGTTGATTGATTCAGGTGCCACAATTTCTGTGATTTCTTCTTCGTTTCTTGAAAAAGTGGATAAATTCATTCCGTCACACGCATATAATGATAACGCCTCTTGTTTGCGTACGGTGAATGGGATTAGGTTATTAGCTGAATGTTCTGTTATGTTGGACATTACAATAAATAGCATTGTTTATAATCATGCATTTGTTGTTGTGTGCGATTTAGTACCTGATATAATTTTAGGGCAGGATTTTTTATATGCAGTAAAGGCCATTGTCAACTTTGATAAACAGTTCATTGAACTGGATAGGAATAAGGTATGGTTCAGAAATGATACAAAAATCGCGGCGTTTTCACTTGATTATGTTCAGTCCGGGACTGAGTCCGAACATTTATTGCCGTTACCGAAAGGTGATTATATCTATTTTCTTAATACGGTAGAATCAATAAATGAAAATTTGGACGATTTAAAAAAGGATACGATCCTAACGAATAACACGAAATGTAATAATTTTAATATTTCTGATGCTTTATTATCAGATCAGAAAAGTAAGTTGTCAGAATTACTGGGCAAATATGAAAAGCAGTTTGCGTTTGATTCGAAGAATTTAGGGGCATGTTCATTAATGGAAGTTGAAATAAATACTTCAGACGAGACTCCTATTCATAAAGCTCCTTATAGAGTTTCACACCATCAACACAGTATAATTAGGGAACAAGTGAGTGAGATGTTGGAAAATGGAATCATTCGTGAGTCGCGAAGTGCATATGCATCCCCGGTTGTCTTGGTCAAGAAACCTGATGACACGTGGCGATTCTGCATTGATTATAGGTCATTGAATAAAAAAGTAATTACCGATTCATATCCTTTACCCAGAATAGATGACATAATTTTATATCTAGCTAAAGCCAAATATTTTGCGGATCTGGATTTAAATAGTGGATATTGGCAGTTGAGAATCAAGGAATCTGATAAGCATAAAACTGCTTTTGTTACCCCTTCGGGATTGTATGAATTTAACGTCATGCCGTTCGGCCTTAAAACAAGTGGTGCGATTTTCCAGCGGGTTATGGATAGTGTTTTAGGGGGCATGAAATATCGGAATGCTATTGTTTATATTGACAACATATTGGTTTATGGGGAAACATTTGAAGAATTTTCTTTATCTTTAAATGAAATCTTATATAGAATTAAAGAATGCAATTTGACACTTAAACCTAGTAAGTGCAAATTTGGTTTTGAAAAAGTTTCCGTTCTTGGTTATGAAATAACGGGTCAGGGAATTCGACCAGATCAATCACAGTTTGAAAAGATTATGAAGATCCAAGTGCCAAAATCGACTAAAGAACTTAAATCTATTTTAGGACTCTTTTCATATTATAGAAAATTCTTAGATAATTATGCGGATTTGGCTATGCCTCTAACAAGGTTGATGAGGAAGGGTGTCAAATTTATTTGGACAGAACTACAGCAACATGCATTTTCTAAAATTCTTTCTCTTATTCAGAACCCCCCTTTATTAAGACATTTTTCGAATAGCGAAGGCATAGTTACAAGATTATTTGTCGATGCTAGTGATAAAGCATTAGGTGCTTGTTTATTGCAGGGTGATGATAAAATATTTCCGATTGCTTTCGCGTCGCGTAAGCTCTCTGATTGTGAGACCAGGTATACGATTACCGAAAAGGAATGTTTGGCTCTAGTGTGGGCTCTTAATTATTTTAAGCATTTACTATGGGGAATGAAATTTGACGTCGTGACGGATCACAAAGCTTTGGTATGGCTCCGTACTAAAAAGGATATGAATGGGCGTTTAGCTCGTTGGTCTTTAGCGATTCAACAATATGATTTTGATATAGTATATTGTTCGGGCAAAGATAACCAAATTGCTGATTTCCTAAGCAGGAATCCATTAATTGAGGATGTTGATGTTAAGGAGACCTCTCCTAAGGATGTAGTTGAGGATGGTTTAGAGTTATACAGGATTGAAGCTTCTCGTTTTGAATTTGATCAAAGCGTTGATAGTTTTTGCACTGAACAAGTTTCAAGGATTGCTTCTAGATCTCGGCTAAACTATAAAGGTTTTCTTACTAGAGACAATAAGCTCTTTCACAGGTGTAGGATAGGTAACAGATATGTTGATCGTTTGGTTGTTCCTCAAGCTTCATTTAATGACGTTATGAAGGAAATTCATGATGATCCTTGGAATGGAGCGCATTTTGGTCTTACGAAGACTTTATGTAAATTTAGGGACAGATATTTTATTCTTGATGCTGAAAAGAAAATTTCTAGATATATCGAAAGTTGTAAAGAATGTCAAGAGAGGAAGAGATCGTATTTGATTGCTCCGATGCAACCGATTGAAGTCAATCATCTTTTTGATAAAATAGCCCTTGACATATTAGGACCTCTTCCGACCTCGGATTTAGGAAACAAATACATCATAGTTTGTTTAGAGTATTTATCGAAATACGCGATAACTAGAGCAGTCCCAAGTGCAACTGCTCAGGCCGTTAGTGATTTTCTTACTCAAGAGATCTTCTGTAAATTTGGTATGGTAAATGAAGTCATTGTAGATCGTGGATCAATTTTCACATCACACATGGTTAAAAATACGATAGTTTTTTTTGATTCCACGTTATCGGTTGCTGCAACTAGGCATCCTCAGACCATTGGACTCGTGGAACGTTTTAATAGCACTATATCTCAGAATTTAGCGATGTATACAAACGAGAGTCAAGCAGATTGGTGCATGTATTTGCCCATGTCAACGTACGCGTATAATATATCGAGACAGGCGTCATCAAATACGATTCCTTACACTATTGTTTTTGCTAGAGACCCAATTTTGCGTTCTGATGTTGATATTGTATCTAATCGTAATGATTTGGATATTGCTGCTCGCAATAATGCTAATATTAGAATGATCTCTTGTGCGTTGAGAAATATTCGTAAATCGCAAATGACTCAAAAGGAATATTATGACAGGAAAGTCAGGTTCGTAACGTTCGATCCAGGTAGCTTAGTCTTGGTATATAATCCTAAAAGAATAACAAATGTTGGTCAGAAGTTATCGCGTCCATATAAAGGTCCGTTTCGTGTTATTCGAAGGCTATCTAATAATAATTATTTACTACGTAAGATAGATGGAAGCTCCAGACGTGATTTAATATTTCACCATAATTCTCTGAAACCGTTCAGATTGCGTGTTTAAAAATATTATTTTATAGTAACTTGGCGTTTGTTTCCCTTGATCTGTCCTATGCCTTACTTTATTCACAACTCGTCATGAACTTCTATCGTCATTTGTGGTTGATATGTTATGTCAGCGTCTTTGTCAACAAATAATTATTATTGTCTCTATATATAAATTTATTTTTATTTTTGTATGATGGGTAACTTAATGTTTGTCTATATATGGCATAGTTTGATAACTTATTCTTACATTTTATTTATTTTTGTTTGTCATGGACTTTTGACTTAAGCTATGGTATTTTCATTTAATCAACAATCGTTCGAGATATTCGTTTGGTTTGAGCATTACTTGTCGGATCTCATAATAGGACATATGTATCCTCATGAGATGTGCTTTTTCTTAGCACGAGCGTATTGGTTTAGTATTTTATGAGTCGGTGGATTCGAGAACGCTTATTGGTTTCATGTTATGCTTATTAGGTTTAGTCAAGTTCTATTAATTTTTGTTTTTCTCTCGAATGGATTAATCCAGCTCTTATTTGCAGATTCGTAATAAGTAGTTTATAAACATTTTATATATTAAAAAAAGAAACTTCATGAAGAAAAGAAGGTTTTAAAAATCTAGCTATTTAATGGGGTTGTTATTTTCTATAAGGGGAGGGTGAGCTTAGTGTATAGGCCACTCATTTTAGATATGCTATCGAATATTTATAGTTCTTCGGAAAAGATCTTGTTATTCGGTTAATATTTAACGTAAGTGACGCATAGTGTAGGTGATCATTATTTTTCTACATATACGAATAGGCCTGAGCTCCTGTTCCAGACCTGCCGCTACTTCGATTTTTAGACTTTGTATTCGCGTTTTTCATTTGTTTTTGTCTTAGCTTAGGTTGAAATATTTAAGTTTAGATTAGGTGTGATCACTTAAAGTTTGTTCATTATGTTGATGGGATTTTGTTGTCATAATTTGATTTATCTGATATTACATAATAATAATTTCGTTTGTTCTTGTTGGTCAATTATGGCAGCATGGTCCAATGTTAATATTATGTTGAACGTTTTGTGTCGCTGTTAGTTGTTCTATTAATTCTTCAAAATTTATTTATTGTTCTTTTGGTTCATGTAGTGTACCATGAGTTGTACTTGAATGAATAATCTTTTGGCGTGGTTTTAATTATTCGTATTTGGTGAAACGTTGTTCCACCAGGTAGCTGTTAGCTATGGCTTCTTGTACAAATCATAGGGTTTGTTAAATGAAATATTATACGCACTTTTAGGTAATTAGTTAGGTTTATCTTTTGTGATCGGCTGATCATTTTCCTGTAGGAGGAGGGATGTGGAGATTGCATTGGTTACATGCAGTCTCCGCGCACTTTTCCCTTTGTTTGTTGTTGCTGGCACTCGATATTCGCCCTATATATCGTAAAAAAGCTAATTAGACGTAGTGAGTCAGAGAATGATGGGCTGAAGAAAGAATGGTGTGGATTAGGGATTGAAATGAAGAAAAGATAATACAAAAATAATGTAATCTAATATTGGAGTCATTATTTAGCTACGGATTTATGCGCTAGAAGCGAGTGCCTCCCATCTTCAAAGAGCTACGTCCACCTGACAGTACTTTCACTACACGGGCCATGGGCCAAAAGAGAGGGGGCATGTTAGGGTCCCTAATTATGACCAACATACCTACGGTAAGGTTGGGCACCACATCGCGCCACTTGGGACGACTTTGCAAGCAATTAAGGTAATACTTATGCCATACCTTCCAAAAGGAGTCTCTCATCTGGTTACATAGTTCCCAGAACTTTAGCCTATTTGTAGGAGTGCTGGATGTATCTGGTTCAGGGAACGCTGTTAAGGCGGAGCCTATTAAAAAATGGCCAGGCGTGAGGTAGCTAAAATCATTCACATCGGCTGTCATCGGTACAAGTGGCCTAGAATTTAATATTGACTCAATTTGGGCTAGAACAGTACTTAACTGTTCGTAAGTGAGAATGGACTTCTGTAACACTCTTTTCAAGTGGTATTTCATGCTCTTTACGGCTGCTTCCGCCAAACCAGCGAATACTGGCGAATAACTCGGCACGAAATGAAAAGTAATGCCTTGCTGAGCAGAATAATCCTTCACTAAAGTTTGGTGTTGAACAGAAGTGTTAAGTTTATATAAATCAAGTAACTGGTTGGCCGCCCCTTTGAAACAGCCACCGTTGTCACAGAATACTTCAGTGGGTAGTCCTCTACGGGCTATAAACCTTTTGAAACAAGCCATGAATGTAGGTGTTGATAAATCAGTGGCCAACTCTAAGTGGATAGCTTTTGTGCTGAAACAAACGAAGACGCAGACGTACCCTTTTGTAACTAGAGCTCGTCTGACTCGTGAATTTTTAATCTGAATTGGACCAGCGAAGTCGATTCCTATGACTTGAAAGGCTCGTGAAGCGGTGACTCTTTGTTGAGGGAGAGAGCCCATCAACTGCTTGGCAGTTGTGGCCTTGATTCGAAAACAAACTAAACATTTGTGTGTTATTTTCTTAACTTGTCTTAAACCATTTACTAACCAATACTTTTGGTTTAATATCGAAAGCAATAATTTAGGACCTGCATGTAAGTTTCGTAGGTGCTCATGATGAATCATCAACTCAGTAATTCGTGCACCCTTAGGAAGTATTATGGGATGTTTTCGCGAATAGGGGAGGCTAGAATTCTGCAGACGTCCACCCACTCGAATAATACCTGTTTTATCTAGAAAGGGGTGTAGAGGTTTTAAAGACCCTTTTACACTCTGCCCTAATTGCAAAGATGATATCTCATCTTTGTAATGAACACTCTGCTCATGTTTTATAATGGTCTGCAAAGCGTGCTCTAGTTCATTACTAGATAAACTAGTGCTCTTATTTTTAACGTTATTACGCTTTATATTGTGACAAAATCTCAAAACGAAGGCAACAACGCGTATCATTTTATTTAGATCGGAGAATTTGTCTAGAAATTGAAAAAATTCGTCTCTACAAGTTAAGAGATTAACCTTGGCGTCTGAGGGTGCAGCGCCTCGCTTCAGTTCAGGTAGGTCTTCAGGGTAATTAGTTTTATTTTTCAGATCATACCCGCTGTTTTGAAGAAAAGCAGGACCGTGCCACCACATCGAGTTCTCGGCGATCTCCTGCGGGTCAGCGCCTCTGCTAACTAGATCAGCTGGATTCTCTCGTGTGTTGACATATGACCATGACCATTGTTGTGTCTGTTCCTGAATCAACTTTACTCTGTTTCCCACATAAGCGTTAAGTTTAGATGGTTCAGTCGCTAACCATGCCAGTGCGATTTGAGAGTCGGAAAATAAATGAACACCATTTATATTAATTTTGAGTTTTAATGTATTATAGACCTTTAGTATTAGTTTTGAAAGCAAAAGCATAGCATTGAGCTCAAGTCGTGGCACAGTTAATTTATCATTCATAGGGTTAATTCTTGATTTCGAACAGAGTAAGGTTGCTTTCGCCTTATCTGTTGAGTCAAGTGTGCGAAGATATACACAGCAGCCGTACCCAGTGGACGAGGAGGCATCGGCAAACCCAATGAGCTGTATCTCGGCGGCGCCATCAGGAACACTTATGTTTCTGTCCAGGTAAATTGGCTTCATGCTTGCTAAGCTAGTAGCAAAAGATAACCACTCCTGTTTTATGTGCGCTGGCGGTGAGTCATCCCATGCGACCTTTTCTGCCCACAGCTGCTGCATGATAACTTTTGATCTGACTACCACGGGAGAGACAAACCCAAGCGGATCAAAAAATTGAGATATGTAACTCAAAATATCTCGTTTCGTAACTGAACTTCTCTTATAAGCTTCCGGACATGAGATTATAAAACAATCCTTGTTCACATCTAGTGTCAACCCTAAAGCTTTCATGCAAAGATTATTTTTCTGCAAATCTGACTCGTCAAACTGTCTTTTAGATTGAGGAATATCAGATAGAATATCTGCGTGATTACTAGCCCACTTATGGGTCTGAAAGCTTCCCTTGTCGAGCAATTCAATTAGTTGTCGCTTTGCTTCAAATAAAATATTAATATCTGAATTAGAGTACCAAGCATCATCAATGTATGTACAATTTTTCAAAATAAAAGACGCCAATGGATAGTCTTCTTTATAATTTTCGGCTAACTCGTATAGACAGCGAGTCGCTAAGTAACTTGATGATTTGAGGCCGTAGGTTACCGTGTCCAACCTAATACATTTTATGTTTTCATTAGGATTACTTCTCCACAGTATGTTTTGTAAAGAACAATGTTCTGGGTTGCATTTTACATTTCGAAACATACGTCTGATATCGGTAGAGAAAGTATGTTCGCCTAATCGAAACAAAAGCATAATTTCGAATAAATCTCTTTGGACAGTAGGCCCATTTAATAAAATGTCGTTTAAAGATATTTTCTTATCAGTCAGCATAGAGCCGTCAAACACAACCCTAGTTTTCGTGCTTTTACTATTTTCGTTTGTGACAGCATGGTGTGGTAGAAAGTACAATGTATCTTTCTCAAAATCAATAGAATTAAAATCAATATAGTGGCCATGCCCTAACTGAACATATTCATCAATAAAGTTTTCGTACTCGGTGAGTAAATTAATGTTTTTATGTAATTTTTTTTCTAAATTCAGAAACCTGTACAAAGCCATATCAAAGGAATTGCCTAACACATTACTGACCTCTTCTATAGGCAACTTCAGAGGCAGATCTACCTGAAAAGTGTTGCGGTCTAACTTGACAGTTTCTTTGAAAATTTGTTCAGCTAATTGTTGTTCAGGAACATTCTCAATGAATGTTTCAGTGACTTTCTCAGTCTCCCAAAAATTGTGCAAAGTCTCATTAATATTTGAATTACAATTGATACATAAAAGAGATACCTTGTCTGCAGCTAATTGTTTTGGCAAAGCACCAGCAACAATGTGGCCAAACCTGGTGTTTATAATTTGAGGATGCGGTTGTTGACTGCTCTCTGGCTGCTCACTCTTCTGACAACTCAGGTGGCTCTGCTCCAGCAGCAATGTCTGAAAGAACACATCAGCTCCGATTAACATATTGATTTCACTTGGAACGTGGAAATCAATATCAGCTAAAGTGATATTAGGTGGGATCTGAAGTGATGAGACATCAATTTTCTGCTGCGGAAGCTTACAAGTTATTTTTTCTAACACATGAAAATTAACTGAGACCTTGTACGGAGACGTGAGAGAAAAAACCTCTAAAGGAATGCAATATTTCGCAGAATTATTCTGATTGCTGACACCAATAATATTGGTGTTGTCTTGCCTTGGTGTCAAACCCAAAACATCAACAACTTTAGTTGTAACTAGTGAAGCCTGGGAGCCCGAGTCCAATATGGCTTTCACATGTACCTCCTTTCCCTCTCGGCTATATAATTTAACTTTCACTGTAGGGAGTAAAACTGCGTTATCATCAGAATTAGAAAATAAGGTGACAGTATCTTTCGAGGAGTCAGCTAACTTGCTGCTCTCATGTAGCAAAGTATTGTGACTTTTCTTGCATATGGCACAACGAAAATGAAATTTGCATTTTCCACTATGTGGGTTTAAGCATAAATTACATAATTGGTTTTCCTTACAGAAGGCAATGCGTTTCGCTGCAGTTAAAACTTTAAAGTTATTGCATTTAAATATTTTGTGATCACACTTACAGTAGTTGCAGGATTGTGCTGTCTCAGTAGCTGCCGCTACAGCCATGGTGACCCGTTGCTTTCCAGGAGTCAATGCACTTGGTTGTTCAGCATTCTCCAGTGCCAAAGCACGCTTCTCCAAGAATGCAAGAAAGTCTTCCATATCTGGTTCTGCTGCAGCGTCGCGCTCTAACTGGTACGCTCTTGCGGTGTACTGATCTAGTTTCCGGGTTAAGATACAAAGAATTATAGCATCCCATTCCGAGACAGGCACATTTAGATTTTTGAGGGCAGCCAAACACTGCTTAACATTGCTCACAAATTCCCTAATAAGAGCAGGTGTTGACCTCTGCAGTGGTTGCATGTCCAACAGTGAGTTAATGTGATCGCTTACTATTTTGTATTTGTTATTGTATCTTTCATCGAGTAATGACAAAGCCTGTTCATAGCTTTCGCTGGACAATGGCAAGTTTTTTACTAAATCGAAGGGTTCTTTCAATAAAAAGGTTCTGAGATAGTACAGCTTCTGCACATTGTCCAGAGACCTATCATTATGGATGACAGCTTTAAATAAATTGATAAAGGGCATATAATCACAATATTTACCATTGAAGGGAGTAATTTGAATTGTGGGGAGCTTAGTTTTACTCGTTTTTACGGCCGAGTTAGAGTCGGATTGCGATTGTTCTTTTGTTTTGATGTTTTCGTTAAATTTTGTCAGAGTTGAGAAGTACTTACACTCAATCTCGATCAAATCTACGTCCTCCTCAGTGTCATCTATAGCAAGTAATTGCTTGTTATAGTTTTCGTACTCGTCGAAACACTGCACAAGCCGCTTTCTTTTTTCTTGCAGCATTTCTAATGGGCTCTGTTGTACATCGGCGTCATTGGACGCAAACTGGTACAGGCGCGTTATCGAGGCCTTATTGTACCCTCGCGAGGCCTTTAGCTGCTTGACAGATTCAGCCATAGTGAAAAAACTACCTGAAAACGGCCCTATAACTGGCAGAAAACTCGAAAAATATACACTTTGCAATGCAACAAATGGCGGACATAAAAATGGGCTAAAATAAAATAATTAAAAATCGTTCACTCTAATGTCCATAGACTGTAGCTGAATGAATGAAAAAATTTGTCCTTCCGGTCGATATTCATAATCGAACCCTGTTTGTCGCACGATCGATATTGCTGTCCTCTTCTTTCGCGTGTGACTTACGTATTGTCGTCCAGCTCACAAACGTCACTCGACGCTGTGTGACAGTCTGACGTTTCGCGGTGATGTTGGTAGACTTGAAGCTCACGTGAAGTATGGCGCACTCGCTCTTCTCTTCTATCACGCTTACTCGCGTAGACGCCCAGATTGTATTCTTCACGTTGAGATGAGATGAAGCCGATGACGTGTGATATTTGTCTGTCACCTTCACACGCAGAGTCAAGTCCTATTGCTGTCTCACTCACGCTGACGCTGGTGTTGTTGTATCACACGGAGAACGATGTAAATGGCGGATCGTGATTTAATTTCTTGATGTTTTCTTATTTTTTTTAGGTGGAAGGAAGGACCGGTACGGTACCTCGTAAATCCTCTTCGTGGCGATGATGATGAGATATTTCGCTCTCGTTGCACGTCCACAGATAGGCACGAACAAAAAATGATGAGATCGCCAATAATAGGATAGATAATTTCGCAGACACCTGTGTGACGATGCGTATCGCTCTTCGTTGTTCGTCTTCCAAGATCCGAACAAATGAGATCGCCACGTATTTATTTGCAGGAATCTGAAATGAAATAATGCAGTCGTTGCTTTCGTAGCTTTTCGACGACGCCGGTTGAGATGGGACTTTTCGTGAAGTTATCTCCTCGTTTCCGGATGGAAAGGGGTCGCGCATCCAGAAAAGATGACTCCAGGTCTCACAACCTCCTCGTAGCGTAGTAGCTAGGTGTAAATCGCCGCTTCGGTGCACTATGCTCGTGGTTTTTGTCGCGTTGTAATGGCTGCCCGTCGCCGCCACTATGTCGCAGACCCAATATATCCACTTAATCGCTGATCTTCCGTGCTCGTTAAGGACCATATGATAGACTCGAAGATAGAGAGTGGTGGGTCTGGTGGCGGTGCAGTCAAACACGCTGATCTTGTTAAATATAATTATTTATTTTAACCACAATAATGGAGCACACACACACACAGCATAGGTATGCAAGTGGAAACGGAAGTAAGAATGAACTTAAAAATAAAAAAACTTGTGTTGGTATTGCCAACAATCTATGCACTTTTGCCATCTCATAGGTAGTTCATTGATCCCTTTACTAAAAAAACCATTCGGACGGGAATCAATAAAATCTTTGAAGGCGATTTGGACTGCCCCATCTGAGTTGAATTTTTTCCCTTGCAAGAAGTTATCCAAATTTCGAAAAAAATGGTAATCTGTTGGAGCAAGGTCCGGGGAGTACGGTGGATGCCTTAGACATTCCAATTGAAGCTCTTCTAATTTGCTAGCCGTCTGTTGTGCAGTGTGTGGTCTAGCGTTGTCGTGAAGCAGCAGTGGCGTAGAGCGATTGACCAGCCTCGGTTGTTTACCAGCTAGCTTTTCCATCATGGTTTGCAATTGCTGACAATAGTCATCTGCCGTAATCATCTGGCCAGATTTGAGAAAACTGTAATGAACGACACCGGCGCTAGTCCACCAAACGCTTACAAGTAACTTTTTATTGGTCAATTTTCGCTTGGAGCAGGCTTTGGCTGGCTTGCCAGGGTCCAGCCATTGCGATGAGCGCTTCCGATTATCGTAGAGAATCCACTTTTCATCACAGGTAATGATTCGATTTAAAATCCCTTCGTTATTGTGCCGGTCAAGTAATGTAACGCAGCAGTTGACGCGCGTTTGCCGGTTTGCTTCACTCAATTCGTGAGGAACCCACCTTTCAAGTTTTTTAATCTTCCCAATTTGCTTCAAGTGGATTAAAACAGTTTTATCACTAACACCGAAGCCTGCAGCTAACTCGGACGTGGTTTGCGATGGATCCGCTTCCACAATAGCCTTCAATGCTTCATTATCAACTTGGGTCTCCGGCCGTCCACGGGGCTTGTTTTGCAGGTCGAAATTTTCAGAACGAAAACGTTGGAACCAAAAACGCACTGTGTTTTCTTTTGCGACACAACCGCCATACACATCATTAACCCTTCGAGCCGTTTCCGCAGCACTGGTGCCACGGTGGAACTCGTACTCGTAAATAACGCGATATTTCAAATTTTCCATTTTGTAAATCGAGCGATGCAAACAGAAAAAAGATAAGTAAAAAAACAAATGAATGACGGTTTACGAAACACAACTACATGTGGAAATAGCTGTATAAATTTGAATTTCGAATTCCTAACCAAATAGGAGAAATTTGTGATCAAAGTGGCCAGTACGACAAAACGCCAATTTCATATGTAAGGACCTAATATGTAAAACGAAAAATATTATAAAATTATAACCAACACAATTTTTAAAACAACAGGATAATAAGACAAAGAAAATACTTATCAAACAAATAGTTTTGAATTCTTTTTTCAAATAAGGCACACAATGGCTTACTATTCTTCTAGAAATAAGTGACGTGGCGTAGACGTAGGTAGACGTGAAATTTTTCTAGTATTTTTTTGCATTCTTTCTTAAACTGTCGTTGCATTACGATTTTCGTTTTATAGCAAGTATTAAACAATATTTGAATTTCAATAATTTTACAATCATTTATTATATATTTTATAAATTTTACTTCTGTAATTAAAGTTTTCAATAAATAAATAAACGCAAAAATAAAATTCTACTATTGCCTATTGCTATTGCAAAATTGCCGTCTATTAGAACACCCTGTATGCTCCTTATTTGATCAAGAGCAGACTAAAGGACAATCGAGATGGCATTTAATACTTCGAGCTCACAGCGAAGCCCTATTGTCTAGGTCTGTTCCGCTTATTGGAACTTTAAATTGAAAACCAAAAACTTTAGCAAACAATACAAAACAATAGAAGAACAAACAAAACAATTATGGGAAGACATTAAAAAAAAGTTGCTTGAAAAAAAAAGTTGTGTTGTCGGCCTAAATTAGGCCGGTAGAATGTCAATTGTATTATCCAAATATTTCTGTTTATTAGCATTATCCTACTAATATTATAAATGCGAAAGTTTGGATGTTTGGATGTTTGTTGCCGAATCACGCTTGAAACACTGGACGGATCAAGATGAAACTTGGTACACATATAGGTTACGCCCTGGAATAGGACATAGGCTACTTTTTACTGCGGGAAAATACTTCATTCCCACTGGAAAACTCATTTAACGCCGGTGAAACCGCGGGCGGAAAGCTAGTGAACCACATTTCCATCCATCTTTTTTTAATGTTATATTGACTTTCCAACATGATATAATTATATCTTTTTGGAAAATAGCATGACAGTTTGAAAAACAGTCTTGTCGAAAAGCCCGTCATTTCTTTATTTACACACTTCTTCATTTCATCCGAAAGACATCTAATTACCATGAGCGAGGTTTTGCACGTTGTATAACTAGTACACATAGGGTTGCCAGACGTCCTGATAAAGCCGGACACAGTCAGGCTTTTTGGTTGCGTGTCCGGCCAAATTAGACGATATCCGGCTTTCGTTAGCATTTTTAAATTAGACCATTTTATTGTTGTTTCATTAAAATTTAAGATTTTATGGTAAATGATAAAAAAACCTAGTTTTACTTTAAAAAATTGTCGTTTGAAGACTAGAATAAGAGTCTTACTACCCAAATGTCCGGCGAAGCTAGCTGGTCAGTCCGGCTTTTCGGTTTTAAGACCTGGCAACCCTAACTATACACAACATCACAAATACGTACCACAAAGTCATAAAAGTTATTTTTATGGGCCGTGGAAATGTTTGTCCCTTTAAGATAAAAGTTACGGCCGTACCAGAGGCGGTTCTCATAAAATATTAGCACGTGTTGTTTGTTTCATAAAGCACGGTCAGCTAGACTAGGCCCGGTCATGGCCAAAATTTAAAAAACAAATGAGAAAATATTACGACTTGTTAAAACTTGAAGAGCATGCATAAAGAGATTGATGAATGTGGATAGAGCGAATTAGTATTTTTGAAAGTGGAAGGATGTGGTCTCTGGCTACCACTCCGGGAAAGAGCCGTTATTTTGTTTATTTTAGATCGATAGATAACTCATTTATTTAATTACATATACAGAAGTACACACACTTAAAGCTAAGCTTCCACAACGCGATACAATAGGGAACATGCATAAAAAAACATTAGATCTTTTCATAGTTCATCTGAAAGTATACAAAAATAGAATCATCATCAACGGCCCGTTACAGTCCACTGCTGGACTATGAGCCTCCTCCACTTAAGTGTTTGGTTTTGCCATAATCTACACGCTTGGCAGGCGGGTTGGAGATCGCAGATTAAAAGGTTACTGTATCAGAGAGCGCTGCTGCCCGTTCCCTGTACAATGTGTAGTCCCTAAGTCGCCTCTTACGACACCCACGGGAAGAGTAGGGGTTGGTGACCAATGTATTCGACTCTGCCGTCACCACACGGCTAATAAAAAAATAGAAAAATTGAATACTCTAATACAAAAATAGAATACTGACAGTGAAAACAGAATCGAAATTGATCGAAAAACAAACTAGTTACAACATTATTAAACAAAATATATCTGTCCCTGTACGAAAACAAAATTTTCTATGGCGGATGTATGGCTCGCGTGACATATGACGTCACATGTCTCGTCGGACCTCTCTGTCTAACCATCAACATTAAAGCCTTATAACTTTGTTTCTGAGCAAGATATTTGGAAATTTATTTGAAATATTACGATTAATGAATTTTAAAAAATTGTGCATGTTCCCTATTGTATGTATAGGTACTGTGCTGGCAAAAAGGTTCTGACTCAGCAATATGTCGCAGCCAGGCTACGATACGACGCTGATCATTCTGCCAGAACCCAGAGCATTGAACACAAGCATTACGAGATGTTTAAAATTTTAACTCATTGCCATGAACCGTTTTGGAGTCACAACCCTGATCTCAACCTTTATATTGAACAGGCAAAGGCATTTGACATCCATGGCTCATGTAACGACATATTCATCCTAGTGTAGGTATCAGTAAGATAATGTTTTACTCTAGTTTTAAGTTTTTGGAAAAATAAATTATTATTATTATTATTATTTTGGGGACTATTTGTGTAGATAATAGCTGAGATTAGCAGTTTTAAATCTGAAACATGAAAAGCATCATATTTTTGGCGCAATCAAGCGCTTTAGTCTGCAATATCCTGACTAAACTGGCGATAGTCTTGCAATGGATAACAATAATTATTTTCGAACAAAAATACAATTTTAAGTAAAAACACTAAACTTCTAAAAAAAATAAAGTTGGTTACGTTTTTCAGAAGTTTTGTGGGTTTTTCAGCAAGGTCAATATTATCCCAAGCAAATTGTTTTTTGTTTAACAGAGTCCTCACTAAGATTTGATCCTTGAGCCTCTCGAATAAGAGCCGAACTCTGTACTAAAATAATGTTCATATCTAACAAAACAGCAACCGATACCTTGTTTTTTACGATATTTCATCAATTCATCTATCTATCTCCCCTAGATACCAATAAAAATGTTTTATGTTTACACGTACGGTACATAACAACAGACCAATCTCTGCCACACATGAAATTCTTGATTGCTACAATCTCGTCCAGTACGTGAACAAAATCCCAATCGGTTAACACTTTGAATACCTAAGACCTCACGAGTAATAAGCCTATAGTATCACAGTTATTTACAAACACATCTGTCAGTCGAAAATTCCAAAGTGTTAGGAGATTGACATAAAGCTGTCAAAAATATTATGGTCTCTTAAAGCGGCTAAAATAACAATAAAATAAAAATAATAATACTAAAATTGTCACACTTTTCGGACCAAAAACAAATCAAAAAATATAACAAAAATAATAATATAACAAAAATAATAATATCTTGTAGCTACTTGACAAAATTAAATAACAAATAACAACAAGTAGAACAGCAACCAAAACAAACAGCTTACTTGATATTTAAACCTACAAATTCAAATACAGTTGGTTCCTGCACGTGCCGATTTTTAAAAAGCAAAGCTAGGTACCAGCATGCAAGAACTTCTAGAGAACTCTTCATTGTCTCACAGTACCAGGATGTCAGCAGTTAACGTGTTGAGCAGAACATCGATTCAGGAACGAACCCATTATTTAAATATTTAAATTTGGAATTGACTCCATTAAATTGGAGTGCTGACTGACTGATTTATCCTGATTGAGAACGGATATCCATCTGATTAAAAAGTTATTCGATATTGGCTCTTCCGGTATGAATATTTTGTATATGTTAAAGAAATAATTTAACGAATTTATTTGCGTTTTTAATTGTTAAAACTTTTCTGCCGTTGTTGTTGATGACAAAATTAAAATTATATTTACTGTTAGATGTCTGCCAGCGGTTACTGTTAGCTGTCTGCCAGCGGTTACTGTTAGCTGTCTGCCAGCGGTTACTGTTAGCTGTCTGCCAGCGGTTACGCTAGCTTCATTTTTGTTAGATTTTCCCGTAAAAAGTATTCTAGGTTTTTTGTTATTCCAGGGTACAAATTATCTCCATTCCAAATTTCATCCAAATCCGTTCAGTAGTTAAGGCATGAAAACGGAACAAACATCCATACATCAATACATACAAACTTTCGCGTTTATAATATTAGTAAGGAGTAAGAGGATAGTGTATTAAGATGATGTTAATGACTTATTTATTATATTATTTATTTATCTATTATGTTTATTTATTTGTTGAATAATAAAAAAATAACTTTACACTAATTACATTAATATTGTAAATGTGAAAGTTGTTAGGATATTTTGATGTCCTGAACGGATTTGAACGAAATAAAAAAAAAATGTGTATCCTTGCAAATTTGAATTTGAATTTAGATTGTTGATCAATATTTAGGATACTTTTTACGGGAGAAAGGCTTATTCCCTCGAATGCAAACACAGCCAGTAGAACTATAATTTGAGATAAATCAAATAAAATTTTCCTTTAAAATTCGTTTCCATTCAGATTTTGAATAAAATGTGGTTTTAAGGGTTACAATCTGAGTTAGATTTACTTTTGGAAAACCCAAACAAATTGAATTAGGAAGATGTTAAGATGGGAACGTATTTTAGGGTTTCCAAACGATTAGCCTGGCAAGGGACCGGGGAAGAGCTGACTGCCAACCTTCACTAGTTGGACAGGCACCCGAAGAAAAAAAGTAGAAGAAACGTTTAGCTGCTTCCCCTTTTTTTTCCGTGATCGGAAAGTAATCTGTACATAAAGTAAAATTGTAACGGTATGTGCATAAATTATATAACAGTAACGGAAGCCAAACAATATTATTATTATTAAATTTTTGTTTATTTGTTTGTCTACGAGGGCTGATTGATAAGTTTCCGAAACGACAAAGAAAAACTTTAAAAATCTATTTTAAATAAATTTATTTCTCAACGTAGTTTCCTTCTACCTCGATGCATTTAGTCCAGCGCTTCTCCAATGCCGTTACACCAGTTTGATAAAATGTTTTCTCCAAGTTTTTGCAGATAATCCACTAAAATAATCCCTCGAGCATCCCAAAAAACAGTCGCCATCACTTTGCCGGCCGACAAAACCGTTTTTGCTTTCTTCGGCGCAGGTCTTCCGCTCTCAGTCCACTGCTTAGATTGTTCTTTTGTCTCGGGAGTATAATGATGTATCCAGGTTTCATCGACTGTTACATAACGCCGCGAAAACTCGTTAGGATCTCGGTTAAACAGCGCCAAACACTCCGATGAATCGTCCACTCGACGTTGCTTTTGGTCAACAGTGAGCAAACGCGGCACCCATCGCGCGCAAAGCTTTTTCATTCCCAAATGTTGGTGCAAAATATTAAAAACGCGTTCAGATGAAATGCTCACCATCTCTGCTATCTCTCGCAACTTCAAGCGCCGATCATTCAATACAATTTTGTGATTTTTTTTTATTATGTCCGGATTCGTGACTTCATTTGGACGGCCAGACCTGTCGGCGTCTTCGCAGTTCTGTCTTCCACGTTTAAAATCAGTTACCCAGGTGTGAATTGTACTCAATGCAGGAGCAGAATTACCTAAAACACTGTCTAGCTTGGTTTTAATCTGGATTGCTGTTTTCTGTTTTAAAACGTAAAACTTTATCACCGCACGAATTTCGTTTCTTTCCATTGTTAAGAAAATTTACGACAGAGAAAGTTCTACGTCCTATCAAACAAATTCCACCAGTTCGATTAAATTCAAATTTGGCGTTCTATTTTCAAAAAGATGCCAAAATATAATGTAATATTTTTTTTTGCGTATCATTTTTGTAAGTTCGTCGTTTCGGCCAGTTATCAATCAGCCCAGGTATTGTTACGTCCAGTAGTGGACTGCAATACTGCAATAGGCAGATTGATTGATTGATAGATTGATTGGTATATGAGTATTATATGTTTGTTAATGCAACAACAGCTACTGCTACAATGGCGGATTTTCTGTCAGCACTTTAAAATAATAGTTCTAAGATGATAGATGGCGCCAGGCCTACTTCGTGGATTCTTTTTTTCTGGGTGACTCGCCGGATTTTTTCGGATCCACGAATCGTCAACGCCATCTATCGAAGTTTTATGAAGCTTTTTTTTAATTGGCTATCGGAAAATCCCCCATTGCGTTGCTAGAGATCTAACTTAAAAGCTGATGCATGGTTCATCTTGGTACGCTGCCTAGAAGCCACGTTATAATTTGTTTTAATATGAGACCAACCTCTTATCCTTTTTTAGTGCTTGAAAATCAAATTTCTCTTTTTTCTATTTTGCATAGCTCAATGCAATTGCAATGTAAAGGTGGCTTAGGTTTGGAGGAGGAAAGACAAGAGAATAAAATTAGGTGACATCTCGACACTAAAAATTTGGGACAGTGTCGGGTTGCCACTTTTGCAAATTATTAGGAGGTAAATCACCAACATTACTGGTATAACTAACTAGCCAATAGAGGCCAATTGCCATTCGTCCAAAAATAAATTAGGATCACTCCTCGCTTCTCCTCTTAATCATATTCTATTTTATTAGTCCTAATAATAACCATCAAAATACTAGAAGAATAACATAATATGGACAGAAAAGTTGTGCAGGCCTGATGTCTACAGAAGTAGTCTGAATTTATCAACAATTCTGACACCAGAATTTGACCTTCCAACCCACAAGATAATATTATTAATCCGACGATATAAAAGAGACTCATGTTTATTTTAAATGAGTTTTTAATTCAATTGTTGTAAATACAAGATCTGATTTGACATGTGTAAATGAGTGAAGGTGAGTGAATGAATGACGGTGATTGAATGAGTCAGCCAATTATCTTTTGTTCTGTCTGGCAGTTCTGTCTGTTCACAGTCGGATTTTCTACTGCGTTAGTGACGGTCGTGTACTATGTTCCCAGTGCTAAATAAGTTATAAAATAATATACTAATTTTAGATTTCAAATAATTTAATAAAAGTTTTATTTGGCTCATAACCCTATTTTTCTTTTAGTAAGTAACTGTTCTGTCAATTTTGTTAGAGACATTTTTTTTGCACATGACCTTGGTTTGACGCTTGACTTCCGACAAAAGGGTCAAATATGACAGGCATTTGTTTAACCACCACCGGGTCGGGTTTCAGGAAGGTGTGGAAGGGTCACCAAGGGTACGATAAACACAAATAACCAACTACTTTATATCAACGAGATAAAATTGGATTATTACAGTTACTGCGAGGTTCGTGTATTATCTAACAAGCTGTCCTCCCGTGATTTCGCGTAGTTTTATATTTCTAACGATTCGTAGTGTTAATGTCGTGGCCATATCGTAGAATTGACCACATCATGAAATATTCATGAAATGGTCGCATTTCATGATGTGGGCAACTAAATTTGACCAGATCATTAAATCGTGATCATTTCACGATTTTGTCGTCCACGATTGGCCATATCGTGAAAATAGGGCGTCCATGAAATATTTAATAAGAATCTAAATTATGTTCTCTAAGTCCGACAGACTTATTTAGAGTACTTTTTCATCATAACTCTTTTTTTCTTCCTCATTTTAATAACGAATTATTTACTTTTTCACTACGAGAAATAACACGGCCGCCATGTTGGTACACAAACAAAGTGCTTCCAGCGCCTCTATCGGCAATAAATGTAATAATTTTACGATATGATCAAATAATCTTGACCATTTTATGAAGTAGCTGCGTTTTTAGTTGAACATATCGACAAACGATTTCTTATCATTGATCTGGCCAAGGCACATCATGATGTGGCCAATGGACAGTGAAAATTTCGAAATGATCGAAAATTTCATGATGTGGTCCATTCTACGATATGGCCACGACATTAATATTTTCAGACTGTCGGAGATAACAATCTTAGAAACTATTACAGTACCACTCGTAAAATTGACGCTCTTTCGGTGAAACCAGCACACTCTTGCGAAGAAATTAAAAGGTAATGTGTGAAGTCGACCAACCCGCACGGGGCCAGCATGAGGCCAAGTGATTATGGAGGAGAGTCCCTTAAATTGCATAACATTAATAATCCTATTTTCGAAATTCATAACAGACTTGGCATAACTTTAATTCGTATAACAATAGGAATGTATAATTTAAAAATATATGCTATTATTTGGCGTAATGATTAAAATCCATAAATTTCCAACATATAATTTATAATATAAAAACCCATCTCAATAAAAAAAAAACTGTTTTGTTCCAAATCAGCGGAGTAGATTGTAATTATTTATGATTCTTTATAGATATATATAAAAGAAAAGTACAAATTATACGATTCCTGTGTAGTTTCTTCTGGCCGTTCTTCTCCACAGCGAGCGTACACTGGTAGTGAACGTGCCATCCATGATAGCTTTGACGTCGAAAAATGTTTTGTAAAAATCGTATTTTATATTCTATTTATTTTATTATTATTTTATTTTTCTACTTATTTTTTTATTTTATTTTTTATTATTTTTTTATTAAATTTTTTGTAAGATTTTCCCCGGTTTGCTTAGGACATTTTAGCCTGAATACCTGGTTGTCCGAAAAGAAAGATGGTTTTGCGCTTTGCTTTGGAAGGTTAAGCTGGGAGTCTCAGCTGCTATTTACAGAAGTAGCTGTTACCCGAGTCATGTCAATAGCCCTTCACGATCCGGCCCGAGCCCTTTTATAACACTGGCAGGGTATGTAAGATTGGTTGTAGACCTTACAATCCATACGAAAAGGAGAAGCTAAAATATATAGTTATGTCTTCTTTATTTACTTTGTACTTAACCACATCGTATGTTACCTACTAGATGACGTAGCAGAATGTTAGTTGTAATACGACCTGCCACCAGCAAGTAACTTAGTTATTTCACTCGCTGAAACAATTTCAGCGGAAAATTGTTCCTCCAGCAATCAGTTTCAATAAGAAAATTGTTATTTCGTTAGAAAACGCTGAGTTGTTATTTTCAAGATCTAATGAGTTTGTTATTTGTATTAGAAGACTATAATTGATTTTAGAAAAATTATTACTTACTAGGAATTACTTTACTGTTGTGCGAATTTAAATTGATTAAATGAAGACCTGGAATTCAATTATCTATTATTAATTAGAATGTGAATTTAGAAGGCTAATATTCTAGCATGTGATTTGTAGTCAATGTCAGAGTTGGTGCTCTTCGGGTTGATACCCCCTTTTAGTTACACGTTGTATATATTCTTTATTGCACACAATTTCAACATAAAGCAATGCATAATATACATACACCGTGAAATTGACATCGTTTTGTTCCCGCCGTGTAGTGATAGTACCCGTCAAACTGAACAACTTTTCACGAAAAAAAAAAATTCCTGCGACAAAAAATGTTTGGTCTCTCCATACAAAGTGAGACTCCCGACCGACCCGTTTTGTATGACCAAAAATTTTTTTGTCACAGAATTTTTTTTTCGTGTAAAGTTATTCAGTTTGACGGGTACTATCACTACACGGCGGGAACAAAACGATGTAAATTTCATGCTGTATGTAACAAAATCCAAACATACAAATAACAAACAAACACATTATGAAGGGTACAGGGAAAGAAGGGACACAGTCAAGAAGAAATTTCTTAGAGATATTAACAAAAACATTATTTACTCACATTGAATTTGATCTTTCTAGAACATTCCTACATCAACTATTGTGACAGCTATTGTGACAGCTAGAACTTTATCATTTTTATATTATTACTTATTATATTATTTATTCAATGTTAATTGGCAGTGATAATCAATTAATGAGCTTTAGGCAAGCCGTAGGGCGTAGACAATGGGCTTCATGTTGACTGTGATTTCTTTTAACATATTTTGATCTCACCATTCGATAGCTTTCTTAATTTACTACTAGATGGCATTACTGACTATGACCTTTCTTTCCCTGTACCCTTCATATATACATACTTATAAATATATAAGTTACATAGATATAATTTGCTCTTTTAACCTCTTTTTAAAAAGGTTTTTATGCTTGTAATAATACTTTTCTTATTTATTTATTTAACCATTTATGGCACACAAGAAAATTACTTCCTCCTCCTTCTTTTCTACCTTCCTTTCTTTTTCTTCGTAACTTAAAATAATAATTACAACCTATAATTGAACTAAGACAGAAAAGTTACATTCGGTGTTGTAGAGCTTCTTTACAAAAATATAAGCAACAAAAATGACGAAACTTGGGGCCGCAATCGTGAATATCACAGAAGTGATTGTCTTTGACTTAGTGATTACTATCTGTGATAATGGCTTGGCTTGTCCTTTGAAGTACGGATGACCCAATCAGACCGACTGTCTTTAGTAATCTACCGCAATACCGAGTTACCGCTACGCAACGTTATATTAAATACCTAAGATAATAAAGTACTCAAAACTACTTAAGTATAATATTATTGTTACGTCTGGGTGTGGTGGACTGTACCAGAGAACTGTCCAGAAAACGCAAGACGTCAGTGATTCTTGACAACCGACCAGAAATTCGAGACATTTGTCATGAACAGTCAGACAAGAAGTATTCGCTACTCGAAACAGCTGACTGTCAAAATCGGACAGAAGACTCTAGAATCTCTGTTCGAGAAAGGTCGCTACTCAAAGAGATTGAATAACGAAAAGAAGATCGAAATAGGAACATTCTCGAACTGTTTTAGGGGTATATAAGGACCGCGACCGCCCTATCGGGGAGTTCAGTGTGAGTTCAGTGCAGAAGACCAAGAGCTGAAGTAAAAAAAGTGCGAGTTTAAGTACCAGCGACAAAGAGCAGCGTAGTGATAATTTCGGTGTTTCGGTTCCGTGCGAGATCAAGTATAGTTTGTGTCGTCGGCTTGTGTACTAAAGGACATATTTCTCGTGAACAAAATTTTCAATCACTGAACCCCGCTCGCTCGTAACATAATTTTACCAGAAGAATGATTCCACAATTTTCTAGTGAGTTCTTACTAACCTATTTTAGTTCAAAACAGTTCTCTAAATCACATCCTTTACGACACACTTTCAGATGGAACTTTGTTCTCTCGATGTAAAATTTGTTTTAGTTTCAAATGGCGGTAGTAAATTTTTATTAGTTTAGGAGTCACTTTTTCATACGTAAATAAATGTAAAATTTGGCTTCTACGAGCCACGCACGAATCAGCAGCCAGCAATCGGTGTATCTCTGATATTTAAATTTTAATTGGCGTTCTTTCCTCAATTTTTACCATTTTAATACTATAGGTATATCTTAATATCCTACTAAGTAATATTATAAATGTGAAAGTTTGGATGTTTCGACGTTTGTTACTCAATCACGCTTCAACCACTAAACAGATCGGGATGAAATTTGGCACACATATAGGTTAGGTCCTGGAATAGGACATAGGCTACGTTTTACCGCGATAGAAAACTTCATTCCCACTGCAAAACTCATTTAACGCGGGTGAAACCGCGGGCGGAAGCTAGTAAAATTATAAAGCTTTTCACACCCACCCAGTACTTCACTGGTTTAAAAACAGTATTCTCTAGCTAGACAATTAAATTATGCACTAGAAACATTTCTCTGTTTCTATCAGCAAACCAATGAACTATTTGGAGCCCACATAAAGATAGGAACCTTCATAAATTACATATTCCTTTTTCTAAATTAAAAATTATAAACTCTGCACCTCATACTATGATAATAAAGATTTACAATAAAATACCCAACTATTTAAAAAAATACAATAAAATGGCTTCTTTCACCAAACACCTAAAATCTTTTCTCATTGCTAAAAGTTATCAAAGAATTCATGGATGACAAAGATCAATAATTATAATTTAAGTGTGCCTCTATTTCTCTAAGTACCTAATCTAAATTGAGTAGAGATTTATTTATTATTTTATTAATTATAACTAATATTGATGCGCTCTCTCGCAAGTTTGCTGTGCCCTTACAGGGCGTCACTATTCTCTGGATGTATTTATATTTAATATATTTTATGTATTTATATTTAATATATTTTATGTATTTATATTTAATACATTTAATGTATTTATATTTAATATATTTTATGTATTTATATTTATATTACTAAACTGTGACTTGCAAATAAATTATTTGAATATTTAGGCGGAGACGTGGACGGCCTCGTAGGAGATGGCGGGAAGAGCTCCACTCTTTTCAAGGATTTGGGCTGAGAAATAAGAAACCCAGGATAGGAAGAAGTGGAAAAAGAAGAAGGAAGCCTTTGCTCAGCATTGTGATAGTCTGGTTTAAATAACATAAAATACCAAACAAGCCAGCTTGTTTATAAACAATTTGTTTCTTTTGTATCTTTTTCATCAGAACAACATTCAAAAACTCTTAATCTGAACAGCTTTATCAGATACAGAGCAAAAACAGCCTACAAGCATCAGCTGATAGATTGCTCGCATCGATCTCGGCTGGCTAACCTTTGAATTTCGGTCATTCGTTTTTATGTCAAACGGGTTCGATGTTGACGATTTGTGGAGCTCGAAACGCTCCAAAAATAACTCGTTATATCCGCTTTTTCAACTTTTTAATTTAATTCGAGTTTCGTGGTTTTTATTAACCTTTCAATTTTTGAGTTGTGCTATTTTTATCCTACTAATATTATAAATGCTAAAGTTTGCATGTTTGGATGTTTGTTGCCGAATCACGCTTGAACCACTGGACGAATCGGGATGAAACTTGGCACACATTTAAGTTAGGCCCTGGAATAGGACATAGATTACTTTTTACCGCGGTAAAATACTAAATTCCCACGGGAAAACTCATTAAACGCGAGTGAAACCGCGGGCAGAAAGCTAGTGTCAAATAAATGTTGTCTATTTAAGTAGGTACTATTCTTAAAAATCAACACGTCTTTAATTCTTAAATAAACTTACATCGAAATTACTATTAATCCAGCTTATTTAAAAAGGCCCTTTAATTATGAGCTACTGGAAGTCCTAAATCCAAAACTCTGGTTCGGATAGAAATAATATAAAGATAAGTAAGTTTTATTTTACTCAGATTGTAAAAAACATGTTTTGATGTCAAGAATAGCTAATAATTTGAAAGAATAATATTTTTCCATGGTTGGCACGGCACGTTCACTACTAGTGTATTCTTACAGTGGAGAAGAACGGCTTAAAGATACTTCACAAGGCTTGTGTCTTCTGTACTTTTCTCTTTACCCCTTAAAAAAATGCAATCATTCCAAAACCAGCCCGTTACCAGCAAACCAAGCCAGCAAACATTACTTCATAGTAAAGACATAAGAATATAATTGTACTCTAAGTATATGAATTCCTATCTACTTATTGGTTCCTATAGATGTTTCCTTATTTCATTTATGCAACAATAATAATATACTCTACTAATCAGGAAACAGCCTCCGTGGCCGAGTGGTCGAGTTTTCGCCGCTTTTTACGGAGGTTCCGGGTTCGATTCCCGGTGGGGACACTAACAAGCAAAAATCTATTTGTGAGACTTTCTCCAGTATGGTTAGACTGAATCACCTGATTATCCGAAAAGAAAGATGATTCCGTGCTTCGGAAGGTACGTTAAGCCGTTGGTCCCGGCTACTATCCAGTCGTTACACGAGCCATGTCAGTGGCCTTTGATGGCTTTATACTAGGGTTTATGATGTCGGTTATCAACGTTACAACCCACGCGATGAAGCAGAAGATTTATAAGCTTAATTTACTCGATGCTAGATCAAACTACTTCCTCATCAAACGACCAAAAATACAGTTACTTGACAAAACATTATGATTTGATCGAAAAGTTCAAGGTCAGGGCTCGATACCATCGAATGATAGATAGCACTAACGATACCTCATCTATCTCAGATAGTGTTGTGACTGAATCGTATCGAAATATCGATTAATAATACTGAAATTATAATACTTTTCAAACCACTCAACATTTAAATAAGAATTTGACCGAGTAAATATTAAAAATAACGCATTTTTTTTTTAATATGTGAATGATATTTAAAAAATGCGTTATTTTTAATATTTACTCAGTCCTTGTTGTTTATCTGACATCCAAACACAATCAATAATCAATTAATTAAAGAATAGATTCTACTCAAATATCCATAAGTTATAAGGCTTCAAAGTTGATGGTTACACGGAGAGGTCCAACGTGACATATGACGTCATATTTCACGCGATCCATACAATAGCAAATTTTGTTTTTGTAAGAGGGACAGATATATTTGTTTAATAATGTTGTATCAAGTTTGTTTTTCGATCAGTTTTGATTCTGTTTTGACTGTCAGTATTCTATTTTTGTATACTTTCAGATGAACTATGAAAATACTATTATTTTTTTATGCATATTCCCTAATTATCGATAAAGTGAACAATAGACAGCACTTTCTCGAGCGACGGTTTACCGAATATTAGGGAAGTTGCGATGCTAGTGTAATCCGTAATAATAACTTTTTCTTTTACTTTCTCTAAGTAATAACATTTTGGTGTTTGAGCGCTTTTAGGCGCCTGGGTTCTGTCAAGAAAGTAAAAACAAAATGATATATTCTTCACAAATGTTCTTCACTTTGGACCACAGACGTTGGGCGAAAAGAACTCTGAAGTGGATACTAATAAAGCTGATATAATAAAATTGTAGATGCATATCTTTTTTTGTCATTGCCGGTTGTTTATTTTTTCTTGCCAATTTTTTTTTTGCTGTTATTTCAAAATTGATACGAATATTTTTTTTAATATCTTGATCGATGGTCTATCTCTTGATGATTTCCTGGATAAGAACAGAATGAAATATCCTTAGATAAGTATAACAAAAATAAACCATTGTAATACCTTAAAATAAATAATAAGTGGAGCGAAATTAATCGAGATCTCGTTTTAAGGAAAAATCTCCCATACGTGACTCAATTCCTATTATAACAGAAAAGTAAGTACGAGTCTAACTCATACATAAGGAAGGTTCCGCTAGTATAAAATTTAGAGGTTTAAAAGTTTTATTCAAAAGTGAATACTCTTACGCTTAACAGAAGCCGGCGATGCTAAGTCACACATAAAAAAATTTAACAGACAAAGCTGAAATATGTAAATACAAAGAAAATACATTTTGCTTTTGCTGTAGCTACAGAATGTCAAAAGAAAACCTGTTAATTTCTAATTTTTGACATCTTCTAATAAGTTAAGCTAAACTTATATCGGTTATTAAAATATAATAATTTATTGCATTAGGTTCGTCTCTTACAAGGAACCCTAAAATTGACACAATAACGCCCTATAAATAAACCCGGAAACCGCTGATTTCTTTATATTTTGATGAGAATATGAAAAAGGTACGGAAACCGTGGACTGTGATGGCGGGAATCATGCAAAAAGACGTATTTTACGAACAAGTAAAGACAAGTAAATGTATATCTTGGAGTAACACTGTTCCCTTGCAATAAGGATAAAAACTAAACTAAGATAAACTGTTATTGATTGCGCGGAAGCGTATCAGTTCGATTTTCTTTATTTGAAACTAGGAAAGCTAGTTTCACCCGCGTTAAGTGAGTTTACCTCCCTTCCTACACCTACCCTACCCTACACCTGCCCTACACCTGCCCTACACCTGCCCTACACCTCCCCTACACCTCCCCTACACCTGCCCTACACCTGCCCTACACCTCCTCTACACCTGCCCTACACCTCCCCTACGCCTCCCCTACACCTCCCCTAAACCTCCCCTATACCTGCCCTACACCTCCCCTACACCTCCCCTACACCTGCCCTACACTTCCCCTACACCTGCCCTACACCTGCCCTACACCTCCCCTACACCTCCCCTGCACCTCCCCTGCAC
Organism: Carpatolechia fugitivella; assembly: GCA_951230895.1. Lineage (NCBI taxonomy): Eukaryota > Metazoa > Arthropoda > Insecta > Lepidoptera > Gelechiidae > Carpatolechia > Carpatolechia fugitivella. The sequence goes on from OX579671.1 coordinate 6,244,504, forward strand.
CTCCCCTGCACCTCCCCTACACCTCCCCTACACCTCCCCTACACCTGCTCTACACCTGCCCTAAAAAGGTTATGAATGGCCCAACACTTATGAATGGCCCTACACCTCCCCTACACCTACCCTACACCTACCCTACACCTACCCTACACCTACCCTACACCTACCCTACACCTGCCCTACACCTACTATTACTGTGACAGTGTCATCAAGTGCCTAAATACAAAGTTTCAGGGTGTCATCCTCGATAATGACGAACTTCCGTACAAACTTTCATTCCCTATTTCAACCCATCAAAGCCTTTTTATCGCGATAAATGGTAGCCGATGTCCTTTCCCAAGCTCTAGTCTATCTCTGTATTAAATTTCATCAAAATCGGTTCATTGGTTTAGGCGTGAAAGCGTAACAGACACACAAACACACACACACACACACATATACAGACAGACAGAGTTACTTTCGCATTTATAATATTAGTAAGGATTATTGAATAGAGATATATACATTTTTATTTTACCGCATTTACGAAATATGATGGAATAATTTAATGTATTTCATGAAATTGATACGTTACTACGTACGATGTATCTATCGAAGTGAAAAGTTAAGTTGTTATCTTTTATTTCTGAGTAGAAAAAGAAACTAGATATGGCTTTTTGTAAGCACTCATAGAATAATTAGTTATGAATGGTCTGTGCTTTTTCAGACAGCGAAAATTAATAATTGGGATTGATTCAATTAGACTTTGAGTTAAATGAATAAATAAAATTTTTTATTAAAAAAAAAAAACAAAAAACCCGACTGCATGAAAATTTTAAACAAGTTTTTTTGTTTTGTTTTGAATGATCGTGGTTGATAGTGTTCATCATTATATTCATAATTCATAAAAAACGCTATGATGGATCACAATAATATTGTGAATATTTGATGCCTCCGACTGCTATTTTGTGAACACTATCAACCACGATCATTCAAAACAAAACAAAAAAACTTGTTTGTATCTTTTCAGTTCATTAATTAATTAAGTTTGAAAGTTTAAAATTTTCACGCAGTCGGGTTTTTTGTGTTTTTAATAATATTTTATTTAATGATGTAATAAAAGACCGATATTGTTGTGTCTCCACACATTATATAGGTATTTTAATTTTGATGTCTTTTAGCATTTCTCATTCCAAATTACATTTAAACATATAAGTTGTATATTTTTGAAAACCATTAATAAAGCCCTTTATTTTGATACCCCACTCGATAGGTTTTGGAGATAAAAGTTAAGATATAAGGTTTTTAAAGTCTAAGTTTTGGCGCCAAAAATCGGTCATCTCAGTTTTTTTTATTTTAATGTACCCAGTGTCACTCTCACAAGTAAGACAAATCTAACGACACCTCTTAGCTAAAATCTATCAAGCCGTTCAGGCTGTAGAGCGTGCCACAGAAATATACATACATACATACACTTGAAAAACATAACCCTCCTTCTAAAGCAGTCGGGTAAAAACAATAAAAGCTATCTATAATAACTCTCGACGAAATAATTTTTTTTATCCTCCTAGGAGTACATTTTTTTTATTGTCTAAGTATCCCTTTTTAACCCCCGATGCGAAAAGAGGGGTGTTATAAGTTTGGCCGCTAATCCTGTGTATCTGTCTGTGGCACCATAGCTCACGGGTGAACCTCTTTTAATCCCAAAGGTCCTGTTTTTAAATCCTATTGGGACCCTGTCAAAGAAAAATCACTCAGTAAATTGTCCCAAGAAGGTTGCATCACCTGGCTGTCCGAAACGATTCCGTCCTTCAGAAGGCACATTAAGCCGTTGGTTTCAGCTGCGATTGTACAAAGATAACTTTACTTGCAACAAAATACTAGCGGCTTGAGTCAAATTATGAACTGAAACCGATTAGACTTTGTGAGATATTTTTAGTAATGAACTTAGTTCGGATCGTAGACCATATTATGGATCAAGATTGGACTGCAATGCATTAGATTTTGACAAGCCACGAATTCTTTATGAAAAATCCGTTACATAAGCCGTGTTCTTTCCGACGCAAAGTACCTAAAATATTCTAAAAAAAATTGAATGTAATCAGACAAACACAAAAAACATCGTCGTCACGACAAGGCAGAAGCCCACAACCTTTTGCGTGTCTCTGTAAAATTTATTAGATCCTCGGATAAAATATCGCAAGCAGGTGTCACTCGTTGGCGCCACTTATTTTTCAGCATCATGAATTATTTCCCTTCCAAAATTTCATTGTATAATTTTGTGAATAATTAGACGTAGACTAATAGATGTTTTCTTTCAAAATTCATTTTAGTACTACCTACATTTTAATTTTTATAGGCGCGTTATTACACAGTACATTTATTACTAGTGGCTCTGTGAGCTGTAGACCTCGCGAGTCTGTATATCTTATCAAATTTATTTTTATTTTTTCTCCACAAACATTCCCGACGATTTTTAATTAATTTATCAAATTTTAAACTTTTTTTTATCTTTTCTATTATTATATGGGGAAACTTCTTCAGTTCACTTCTTTTATTATTATTATTATTTTTTATTTTATGTTTTTGGTTAAGAAAAGTGACTTGTAGATGAAAACAGCCTCAGAGGTAGACCTTGTAAGCCGGCAACCCCCATAACTCCGTCATTATTTAAAATTTCCAAAATCTGACTCGAAAAAAAATTCGATTAATTTATCGAACCTGCTCACAAAATTTCACGAGAATCGGTTGAGAAACGCGACCTGTAGAGTGAAACAAACAAACAAACAAACAGATAAACATACAAAAGCAAAATTGGCCAAGCTGAAACAGAGACGCTTCGCTCGCTCGGTCAATTATTATCCAGTCCTCATAGCAAAAAATAAATAACGAATTACGATTACAGAATTGAAAGGATTATTGGTCATTTGCCTGACTGTCAGTCGGGCTTGATTGTGGCCAAGAAAAAGCCCATTTCAAAATAAAATAAAATGGTAATTTTTGCTTATTGAAATGTTTATTCGACGGTCCTACAACACACGCGTGCAGAGAAATGCAAGGAGTCTCAACCCACACCGGGCCATCGAAAAAAGCTTGTACATGCGTCTTTTAGGCTAGATTTGTGCCCCTCAATGAAGACGTATAGCTGTAGCCCAGTAGATGCCACGACAGGCTTGCTGGCCGCACGATGATAGATAGTAGTTTGAAAGTGGTGAAGATGAGGTAGAAGATGTAGTGTTAGAGAGGTAGCGTGGCAGAAGAAAACAGGGTTCAGTCCAGATGGTTGCAGACACGGTTTATTGAAAATTAACGTAACACTTAAAAAAATTAATTCCAAATAAAATACGGTTAATAAGATGAGCACAGTCTAACGACTTGAGGTGGAATGAGGAAATTTTGATGAAAATGACAAAACCGAAACGGATGGATTCGAAATTTGAAAATAAATTGAAAATTAATGATGAGACTGCCAGTACTGAATTGCCAGAAACAAAATAGCAGAAGAAGGTAGGATAGCAATACTGCTACAGACGTATTAAAGTTTTAGTGTAGATAGAGGTAAAATAGATAGGCATGTCCATAAAAGCTCTAGCCGAAGAATGCTGATAGCATTAGTGAATATGGAACCTTAAAAGGTTCCCGCTTCTTCATCAATCTTCATCATTCTTTTTAAAAACCCAGTGGGGTATACCAGATAATAGTGCTCTTGACCTTGCTGTCTAGCAAGGCTCAGTCATAAAGGGTTTTTTGATCAATCAATCAACTGATTTTTTTTCCATTATATCCTTAAGCTTGGATTTAACTAAGAGACTAGATTAGCTGAACGCCCGTAACTTTGCTCGCTTAGTTTTTGTGTTTTTTCCTGGACCTAAAACAATTTTGATGTAGTACTCGTATAAGGTCACTAAGTCAAATTTGACGGTTGATTCTATAATAATCTGGTGTTTTAGCTAAAAAGAGTAATAAAATTGAAACTTTGAAAAATCACTGCGTTTTCCAACCGATTCTGTTTTTTTCTTCGCGAATTGTCTGTTCTGATTTATATTTTTAAAGACTCTCTTGACTTTATGTGGTACATAACTAGGTATTTGAAAAAATTGGCTGACATTTTTGTGTTTGCTTGATATTTTTTTACAAACTTAACTGTTGATTAATGTTGATCCGGACAAAGTTTAATATTATTCTGTAATTGTCACCAAGTTTTCGTAGTAAAATAACATATTTTCTATTTCATTTCATTTTTATTCATTTCCTTTTTCAGCGACACTTTTTCTTTGCAGGTTTTTTTGTAAGAAAAGTTAAAATTGCCCTTATACCAGGCATTTTGACGATTGGTTAAAGGTTTTGAGAAGCTGCTAAATGCTGAAAGCACAAGACCGGACTTTTTGAAGATATGAAAGACCTTTGTCCGAAACGATGATGATGATGATGAAGTAGGGAAAAATCTTCCACCAGGCGGCGTGGTGGTAATCCCAAGGACAGTCCAGCTGTACATGGTTGGAATTTGTATTTATGCAATACGATGAGAAAACTGCAGTTTGAAACCTAGACTGTTTGTTAACTTGCTTTATGAAGTGTGTGACGTAAGTATTGTGGCAACAAAGAGGTTGAAAAAGCTCGTATGGAGGCGACGCGCTTCCAAAATCTATGGTTTGCAATATACATGCAAGTGCTTGGTTGCTCTTGCGATGTCTGCGATTCATGTGGCGCGAGTAATGTATGATAAATCAAACGCCTTTACATTGATGATGTGGGCATTTTCGGGTTATCCTTAGCCTAACTAGTCCCGTCGTTAGAGCTTTCAAGCTACTAAAACTTGAAGACGGTTCTAACTTTAATGTATTATTTTTAGTTGTTCAAAATGTTTATTTTTCCCTCTAAAATTATCAGTTGTTATCTTTTGTGGATTTTGCACGCTCCGCTGTAAAAAGCCATATATCAAAAACTAAATAGAGAGGGGTTTGATCACGAATTTGGAACAATTTAGTCTTAAGCCTTTTAATTATTCGCAAATGACGAATATGCTCACAAATTAACTATTCCTTTAAAAGTCAGATAGGTAAAAGTAGGTACCTACAGAATTCTTATGTACAAAAGTATAACGGTATATAAGTTAAGCTATAATCGAACGAGAGACTTTTTGATTCAAAACAAGTCCCGTTCTTTACCACTACGCGCGACCGACGCTCTTTGCGATCTTGTGATACAAACTTGAAAGTAAATCTCCCGTGGGAACTTCATAGTTGTTTCCACGTCTTATCTCTACAATAAATTCACAGAATATTGTGAATTTACTCCAAAAATCTTCCAAAATTTTAGTAAAAATAAAATAGGTCAGAGTGTTTTGTCGTTTCCAGCTATGTATAAAAACTTATGAATACGCGCCAACATTGAATACAGCCTACAAAGTACGTTCAGGCAAAACCCCAATAAACATTCTCGCGAAAAACTCGCAAGCCATACAAAAAAACACTTTTATTAACAGATTCCTAGCACGCTTTGTCCATACATGTTCAACGTACCTGTTACATAACTTCAACGGCGAAAAAATTAAACGGAAAAATTAACAAACTACTTTCAAAATAAAAGATCCGGATAGGCAACTTCACTGAAAGTCTGGCACTGAAGAATTTACAAGAGATATCTGTTTTTATTTTTTTAGAGAGAAATTTTGCACAAGACAGAGAGAGAGAGAAAGAGGAGACGTGCGATTCGCGCCGAGGTCGTGACAACACTGGCTGCGAGGATGCTACGGGTCTTAGCCCCCGCCGTAGCTGCGCGTAGAGATTCGCTACGGGCTACGGTTTAGGATTCATGGAGGCATGCTTTAGTTTGGGCACAATTGGTTGTTTGCGGACCGATTTGCATTTGAGATTTCGGTGGTTATTGTTAGTACTAAGTAACGTTATAATGTCTAAAATTATAGGGTGAGCAGAGATAAAGCAGACCACACATAAAAACTTCGTGTAGCAGAACTAAAAGTATAATGCAAAGTTTTATTTATTAACACATAACTTATATACCGTTATAATTTTGTACATTAGAATTATGAAAGTACAGTACTCTGTAGGTACAATACAGTGTAGAGCTAATCGCCTAATCTAGGGAATAATAACTCAATCAGTAACTGCCGCATGCACCCGGATAGGTGGGCTAGAACAACCACGGAATGGGTGTCGGAGGATGGTCGTCGCCGTCGAGGCCGACCTCGGAGATGATGGCAAGACGATATTGACAGTTTTCATTTGGCATCTGGAGGCTCAAGATCGATACAGTTGGTGAAAGCGAGGGGAGGCCTTTGCCCAGCAGTGGGACACGAATACGGCTACATAAAAAAAAAACACAAAACACTCAACATTGAACGAAAACACGAGTTACCAGACTAAGATTGCAATCTCTTGCAGGCAACCTTGGAGTACGAAAAATATAAAAAGAGTCGGTAGTGCAGTTTGGCGTGTGACCCTAAAAAAGTGGGCAAGGATTTAGAGCATACATATAAATTTTACACCGAGTTAAAAGAAGAAAATAGTTTGACATCCAAAAACGATTAATGCTACTTTTTACGAAAAATCTTATTGCTACAAAAATTGTGCCAAAGACGGATATAGCCACAAGTGGTCATTTTTTTATTTTATTAATATTTAAATCTAAGGCTTTTTCATATTATAATCCGCACTCAATATTTACACGAAAATCTTATACAAGAGAAAAAAAAATAAGAAGATTTTAAGAATTGGGGACTACGAAACTCTAGTCTTGTAAAATTTTCATAATAAAAACAAATTAATGTTAAGCTAAGCTTGATCTTACTTTTTTTTAAAATTAGTAAACAGAGAAAAAATATGCAAAATAAAAACTAAACTCTTGAGTTAATTTCTTGAATTTGCAATCAAAATATCAATTCAATTTAAAAATGTAATAACAACGCTCAGTTTTTTGCAAATGAAGGCTAATATTTATCGAAATTGAATGACAAATTTGTAGTACAAAAGAACCTTTTTAAAAATACATTCACTTCCAAAGAAGCTTAAATATTTCTCCAATTTGCATAATTTGTACCCGTCTCCCTTGGCAATGAAAGAAAAATTACTACCCAAGAAAGTTTAATGAAAAACTTGATAACATCTATAATATTTACGAAATCCTTGTTATTTATATGCTTGTAACTAAAATTTTTACGTTGCTTTTCATAAAAAATAATAATGGTTGGTTGGAAAAAAAATGCTATGAAGTAACAAAGCCGTTGAGCTGTAGGCTTCTTCCTGTTCTTACTTCCACTCTGTTATCATTCCTGTGTGTGCAATAAAATACCCATATTCGTTCATTCATTCATAACACTGATCTTACAAACCATAGCCACATGGGGAATTTTGAAGACTTTTACAGTGGAATAGACGGAAGCAACGTGCCTTTCGAAGTACGGAATCATCCTACTTTTCAGAGCTAAAGTTGGAACAGTTTCAAATTGATTGTGACATTGTCTTCACCGGGATTTAAACTCTGGACTTCCGGATTAAAATGGTAATACTAAGTTTATTTATCAGAATAGTTTTGTTGCATATGTTGAGCGAGAGTTGATATAAAATGGTTTAATTTATGTGTCTCGCGAACGAACTAATAATTCCGGAACCGATCTCGATCAATGGCGAAGTGCTCGAAGTTGTCCAAGAATATGTCTACCTCGGGTAGAGACAACTTTGAGCGTGAAATCGCAAGAAGAGTACAGTTGGGCTGGGCAGCATTCGGGAAACTGCGTCATACTGTCTTCTCGTCGCCGCTACCGCAATGCCTGAAAAGCAGGGTTTATAACCAGTGTGTCCTACCCGTTTTGACATACGAAGTCGAGACGTGGAACATGACGGTGAAGCTGGCCCACCGGCTACATGTCACTCAGCGAGCTATGGAAAGATCTATGCTTGGTATTTCGCTACGGGATAAAATCCGAAACGAAATCATCCGGCAGAGGACCGAGGTTGTGGATATTGTCCAGAAATGTAGCAAGCTGAAGTGGCAGTGGGCTGGCCACGTGCAATAGGCTGATTGATTGATGTGTCTCGCCACGATGAGAACAAAAATATGTTTTTAATATAAGGTTTCATAAGCCTATTTATACCCTATAAGGTAATTTTAGGCTTTGTCCTTACAAGAAAACAGACACGCTCATACCTCCTCACTAGGTTCCTGTCGGCAATTTGAAAGTAATTCCAATTTGGCTTCCAAAATAATACGTCGCTTTTAGTTTTGTTGTTTACTTCCATCTATCATCATCATCAACAGCTCATATACGTCCTCACCGAGGGGCTCGAGCCTACCCTGAATTAGGGCGATTAAGCTTTAGTCGACCACGTTGGCCCAGTGCGGGTTGGTCGACTTCCATCTATACTTACATTTTATCCTTTAAAAATAAACAAGATTGTCAGTTTAAAAACATAGTTTAGTAAGTACTTCATTACTTAGCACCCATGATCGATATAAAACCTCCTAGCCATCAATCAAATACTATACCACACCTATTTGTTGAGCTAAAATATTTTACAGGTAAAGCTGAAAAGCTTCTTCTAGGCTACGGATTTTAACGGCAAAACTGTTTCACAGGAAGATTTTTTTCGAAATGGCTAATAATTTAGGCAGAAAATAATATTTATCATCCATTGCTGGACACAAGTCTCTCCCAAGGATCTCCCTGTGCCCTGCGCTTTCAATAGCCTTCAACAGATTGTCACTCGACCTAATGGGGGTATACTGTCGCCTCTTTTGTGGCGAGGGGCGTCTCCTGTGGTAGAGCTACTCTTCATACAATAATACCAGCTTGGCTTCGCTTCTAAATATCGTTTTAATTCTTCATTTTCAATCTTATCTACAACATCGTAGACTGCAGATCATTTTCTAACTTCAAAAACTCATACTATATTTTTCACCCTCATAAGGCTACTCTCAAGTGCCAGTTATAACTAAAAAGTATCAACACAAAAGAAGAAAATATCGTGGAGTTTGTACACAGAGCATACAAACTCCACAATACCTACGCTGCGTTTTCTGAAACGTAGTCGCTTTAGAGTTCTATACCTGTGAAGGGACCCTAATAGGCTTCTACGGGCGTTGTCCGTCCGTCTGTCAATACCAATACTAATAAAAATAAAATAAAGAAATTTGTTTTTTTCGGTGTTTTTTTTTCGAGCTGTTTTAATTTATTTAATTTTAATTTCATTTATTATTATAAATAAAATCAATAAATAAAAACGTTTTTATTGCCTTCACAAAAACAGAACAATTATAAACGCAATACTAGGTAGGAACATGTTTGGCAAAAGGTACCAGTCTCAGCAAATGCTTGACATACAAGTATGCCTAGCGCTGGTTTTCAGACTGGCCCCATACGCAGATGGGTCGGTCACCTTTATGTTTCTAAAATTTAATAATCCTATACTACTTAGACCAAAGAATTATACCTATCAACCAAGCCTATTACTAGCACTATTATTTATTTATATTAGAAAGATGTACAGACAAACATACAATACTGATAAAATTATGATAGAAACGTAGCAGACATATTGGCTTTATTTCATAAATGCCATGTAAAGAGAGAGTTTTTTTGAAAATATTATGTTAAATAATTGTTCCATCATAAAATATTATTTTTAAATGTTTTATATTTTAAAAACTGATATTTATATAGACTTTTTGTAGCTTTATATACTTGAAACCAGAAGTTACAACTAAGAAGACAAATAATGTAACTATGTGGCTGGTTGGACCAGTGCGAATGGAGCTGTACGAATTGCGATGGTACAGAATACGTACTTCGTGTGCGAAAGCATTTAGCCAGTTTTTGAGAAGTTTCCGTCCCCAACGCCCAGTTCTGAACAATAACTACAACTTCCTACCTAATCAACAGCTTACATACGTCCCCACCGAGGGGCTCGAGCCTACCCTGAATTAGAGCGATTAGGCCTTAGTCGACCACGGCTGGCTCAGTGCGGATTGGTTGGCTACACACACAACCTTTGAATTTGGTTTCATCACGATGTTTTCTTTCACCGTAAGAGCGTCGAATAAACGTACATATTAATTCGAAATTCGAAAACACTTTGGTACGTGGTGGGGATCGAACCCGCATCTCCCGTACGGAAGACAGCGGTCCAAACCACTAGACCACCGACGCTCTCTCAACTTCCTACCTACCGGTACAAAAAATATTTCCAAACAAAGTCAAAATTTGTAATAAGCTTACCTACAACCAAAATCAAACTTACCAACAAGAAATAATCATTAAAAAGAACTTTTTCAATGGTTAAGTTTGTTGTTTTCAAGTTTACGACGAATGTTAAAGCCTTTTCGAAATATGAAAGTCCCTAGTGGTTAATGTGGCTATGTTGGTACTGCTTTCGAAAGGTTGCCTGGAAATATCGATTTTTGAATGTTTTTTATGTTTTTACAAGCTTTAACTTGCCTCTCAACTTACGACTTACTTAATTATGCAGTTCAGATGTATTATTAGTATACTAATACTAAAATGATGAAAACGACCTGACGATGAAGGCATATTATCCCAAGAGGGATCTCCTCACTGGTTCCTTGCACGGATATGAAATTTTGCATATATTACGTTCAATTTTGATAGCTTAAGATTTTTATGTAGTATTAAGAAATATTCTCGAATGGCGACCACGCACCGGAAGACGAAGCGTGGGTAGGCTCCCCACAAGGTGGACCGACGATCTGGTGAAGGTAGCCGGAAGCCGCTTAATGCGGGCCAAGCAGAACCCGTCGTTGTGGAGATCCTTGGAGGAGGCCCTTGCCCGGCAGTGGACGTCTTTCAGCTGAGATGATAATGATGTATTCAGGATTGTCTTCTGATGAGGGAACTCGTCAATAGTTAGAAGCACGGGCTTGAAACTTTACATAAATGCGTTTAATTTTGATAACTTTTAATTACGAGTTGTTTCTTCATCCAAGAATTTCTCAAAAGTTAGTAGCACGGACGTGTAACTTTGCATTCAAGGTGATCTGCTTAACTGCTGCAAGGGTTCTCCTCAGCGGTTCCAAAGCATCTTGAGATGAGCTCGTTCCCATACCGAGGAGGGGCTTAATTCAACTCTATATAGATTCATTACAGTAATTAAGACTTAACGTGGATCAAATGCGAATCGATTAGTCAATCATAGATATGTAAACTTCATCGCAGGAATGATATCTACGTCGATTAGTCAATCATAGGTATGTGAACTTCATTGCAGGAATGATATCTACATCGATTAGTCAATCATAGGTATGTGAACTTCATTGCAGGAATTATATCTACATCGATTAGTCAATCATAGGTATGTGAACTTCATTGCAGGAATTATATCTACATCGTTTAGTCAATCATAGGTATGTGAACTTCATTGCAGGAATTATATCTACATCGATTAGTCAATCATAGGTATGTGAACTTCATTGCAGGAATTATATCTACATCGATTAGTCAATCATAGGTATGTGAACTTCATCGCAGGAATGATATCTACGTCGATTAGTCAATCATAGGTATGTGAACTTCATTGCAGGAATTATATCTACATCGATTAGTCAATCATAGGTATGTGAACTTCATTGCAGGAATTATATCTACATCGATTAGTCAATCATAGGTATGTGAACTTCATTGCAGGAATTATATCTACATCGATTAGTCAATCATAGGTATGTGAACTTTATCGCAGGAATTATATCTACATCGATTAGTCAATCATAGGTATGTGAACTTCATCGCAGGAATGATATCTACATCGATTAGTCAATCATAGGTATGTGAACTTCATCGCAGGAATTATATCTACATCGATTAGTCAATCATAGGTATGTGAACTTCATTGTAGGAATTATATCTACATCGATTAGTCAATCATAGGTATGTGAACTTCATTGCAGGAATTATATCTACATCGATTAGTCAATCATAGGTATGTGAACTTTATCGCAGGAATTATATCTACATCGATTAGTCAATCATAGGTATGTGAACTTCATTGCAGGAATGATATCTACATCGATTAGTCAATCATAGGTATGTGAACTTCATCGCATTAATTATATCTACATCGATTAGTCAATCATAGGTGTGTGAACTTCATCGCAGGAATGATATCTACATCGATTAGTCAATCATAGGTATGTGAACTTCATCGCATTAATTATATCTACATCGATTAGTCAATCATAGGTATGTGAACTTCATCGCATTAATTATATCTACATCGATTAGTCAATCATAGGTATGTGAACTTCATCGCAGGAATGATATCTACATCGATTAGTCAATCATAGGTGTGTGAACTTTATTGCAGGAATGGTATCTACATTCATATTTATTTCGTGTTTTTTTTTACTGAGAGGAACAAAATTAATATAGTCATAAAAAAATACAAGAAATTGAACTTTATACATAAAGCTTTTTACCATTATAAATAATTTACTTTATTAAGAATAACTGTAATTGTTATCTGCAAATAAAAAGTAAAAACATTCGCAGCTGGGGTTTTTTTCAGATGATTTAGATCTCTGTCTGTCCTAACGTTGTTATCAGCTCATATCAGAAAAGAAAGCTAAATGCGTCGCCAGGCGTGAAATTAGCCAGACGAGTCTCATTTCCACCGAGAAGGCGACTAAATTAAGACTAATTGGCGATTTATATTTGGTGTTCAAAACCCGTCTTTATAATTTTAAAATGGGAGAGCAAATTAATATAAAGTTTAAATACTATAAACTAAATAGGATAGGAATGATGTCTGGGTGTAAAAAACGAAAGTTTATTTTGTGCGTCACTTAGATAGGTAGTACAAAAATATTATAAGACACGTATGTATTTATTATTTTTCAATACACCTTGCTCGAAAATTGAACTTACGAAGGCAGTAAACTGTGCGGTAAACGCGTTTTACCGCACTAGTGCGATTTTATTACAATTCTTTTAATTCCTACGGTGGTCTTCAGAATTTATTATTCAGCCGGGATCATTTTGACAGTAAAAAACATTTTAATCGATTCATACAAAGAGAAAAGTATTTTATATTTTTTTATTTCAACAAATTGTGTCGAAAATATTATCAGCCAGTATTATTTTAATTATAAAAGAGTGCGTTACCCCAGCCAGAGAATGTCGAAAATCGTCAACCAAGTGCAATAGATAATTAGATATACAGCTTCTGTAAATGGTAAGCTGATTTTTAAATTTGGTAAGCTGATAGTTTTTTAATTATTTGATAAAAACAGTTTCGGCTGGAGTAACGTTACCGCAGCCAGATCTTTTGTTTTCTAACGGGTATGTTGAAATAATTGTTATCTAAATAATTAGGTATCTGTTTGGTATAAATGTTACAACTTACTTTGTACTTGTATTTGCTATGGTTGCGAAGATATTTAAAATCCGGCTGGGGTAACGTTTGCACGATTGCTGTATCTCGGAATTGGCTGAACGGATGATTATAATTTTTGTACAGGACATCTGGCTAATAAGTTATAATTTGGTAAGCAATAAAAGAATCCACAATAATGCACCGTTTTGAAGTTATTTTAGAAAGTAGAAATATGCTTCAATAGGTCTTAGCAAGGTCCTAGCACTTCCAATAATCGATCCAAAGACCAACTTGAAACGTTATTTTATAGGTAATGCAGCATTACTGCAGGTTTTTTAATAACCTTTTTGGTATAATTCTTTTTTCTTTTGGCCGGTTTTTATGTCACTTTTTCAAATTTCAAATTTTCTTGGTTTGACCTTTTTTTAAATGGTCTATTGTTTCTGAGTGTGTCAGCTGGTGATTAGAGAGACGAAATTTCTTGCGTAAATACGTGAATTATTGAATTATTATAGTAAATATTTATAGAAAAGTTTCGTGGTCAATACTGTACTGTATTGTGGGTAGCCGTCAGTTCGCAATAAACCGTTGTAAGCGTTGGCTGTGTTTATATTGTCCTATCCCCGGAATACCACAAATATTAGGTGCCCTTTTGGACTAGCCGGGTAAGTCTTGTGTTGTCTTCCTACTTCTCTCTTTCCTTGTTTTGGTTGGATGGCAATTATTTCTTTGTTGTTCTGACTTTACAGTGTATTTCCGGCTTCTGCGAGGACGCCACACACACAAGGATCCCTCCGTGCTTGCGGGAACCTTCCACGATTTCTTTCTGTGGTTCCGGACACGTGAGGCCACCAGGCATTGGACGAGCCCGGATTCCTGTGTTGTGTGCGTCCGCACACCTAACAGCTAAGTGCCGCATACCCGCACACCGGCGTTGGAGTCCCCCCTGGCTTACTGCCCATCTGGCTAATTTTTAGCTTGTGTTTTTTGTATCTATTGGTTGTAAATTTTTGTATGCGGATGTATTACGGATTTTTCCAAATTTTATTTACTGTTAAAATTCATTTTTCTAAATCCTAAAAAGGCCGTTTAGGTTGCTCTGGCCCTCCCTTTTTGGTTCCCGTTTGGCTATTACTTTCCCGGGGAACTCCGCGGTTTTTATACCTTCCAGCATCGATACACTCTCAACACAACACTAGTTCACCAACACTTTATCGACGGGGTCCCCTCAGGACCCGACTCTTGGTTCATCCTTTTTTGATTCTTTGGCAATATCTCCACCCTTTTAAATTTTAATTATACTGTCCAGACAAATTTAATTCAATCTTTCTTTATTCTCCTAAATTTCACGTTTCACCTGTGGTTGACAACCACAGGTTAGCTAGCCCTTTTTTTAAACGCTACAGTAATTACTGCTTATAAATGGTACTGAAGTTTCATTAGTATCCAATGCGTAATTAAAAAGTTATGACGAAACTCCAATTTGTTTCAGCCACGGCGCCCAGCGGAGTTATTTGATTACCGATTAACTGAGTTTCCTGCATTAATGGTAACTGAATCTTATATCAATAATTAGATATACAGTTCAATTTATTTCAGACCTGTACACTAATTAATTAACGAGATCATCGAAAGAAATTATGTATGCGCGGTAACCCGACCAAATCTAGAATGTTATAAAAAAGCGGCCGCGCATTACATTATACCAAGCTTCAACCATAGAAAATACAAATACAAATTAAGTTGTAACATTTATACCAAATAGATACCTAATTATTTAGATAACAAATATTTCAACATACCCGTTAGAAAACAAAAGATCTGGCTGGGGTAACGCACTCATTATAAAAATAAAATTATCTCGATTTAACAAATAATATTCGTAGAGGCTGAATGTCCGCCAGAGCCTTTTCTCCGTAATTATGCTTACAAAAAAGGAACATACTATCGTTTTGTAGTTGGCGCCCAGTTAGTAAAATTTTTATTTAATTGTTTTTCATTTAATGTTGTTTTATGAGTGTTTTAGTGTTGATATTTAATGATAAATGTGAATAGTAAGGATACTCAAACTGCGCGCGATATAATAAAGGTTGGTTTTTACAAATTATACATGATCAATTTTTACCTGTAGTATCAAAGTTTTTGTAGGGTGCTATGTACCTTTCTTAACTATTTCAATTTAACTATTTACTATCAGTTTTCTCACAAATGTATTGATAAACGTCGTACAACACACGGATCCTAGGTTTTATAACACACTCGTGTCATTATAAACCCTCGCCTGCGGCTCGGGCTTACAAAATTCAGCTTGTTGTAATATGCCACCTACGATCCTTGTATCGTAATGTACTATTATCAAATTAACAATAAAATACTGAGTGAAACCGCATTAAAGTTAGAGAGTGGGGGGCTAACGACGTCATCACTAAGTATTACATTGACTCAAGCGTGACGTCATACGGTTTTTCAACTAATATATCTCCGTATTTTTTATTACGTAAACAAATAAAAAATACGTGTCAAATACTTTTAATAATCGACATGATAGACAAAAAAAAGTAGCCATCATCCCTATCGTTATCGTTGGATACGTTTTTTAAAAATAATGTGGGTTTGCTTAAACCATTTCTTAATGCTAGTGTACGTTTCAGAAATATTTTGTTTTAAATTGCTTATTTTTGTTAGAATCAAGTGTCCCCCCCATACCAGCGAAATGGCCAGGAGTACGGTGGGTCCGTCATGGTATTTGGAAACGTGAAAAAAATCCACAATAGTACAACTACAATACATAAAGCTTTTTGCCATTTTAAATAATTAAAAAATAATTAATTAATAATTAAACCTAAGAATATAAAACTATGTATGCCCTAAGTATTAGTAGTTTGTTTATGTAACTTTGATTATTAGTATTAAATAGCTTATCCTATTCTGTTTTTCTTGTGTACACCGTCCCACAGTTCCAATGAAGTTTTCTAGTACCCTAAGGTTGCCTGGAAGAAATTGCTACCTTAGCAATAAGGCCGCCTATCTGTACACCCTTTTATCTATCTTCTGTACTTTCAAGCTATATCCTTGTGTGCAATAAAGTATATTCTATTCTATTCTATTCTAGAATTTGGAGCCTTATCTCCGCGAAACCCGGAGAGTTATAATCAAATGGCCAATTGTATTTGAAAGTTCATATAACAAACTTAAAATTAAGCAATAAATCATTGTGACACATTAAGTTTTACACCGATACTAAGATCCATAGTCACTTGGGCATTCGAACTTTACAGGTTATCGAATAATAGACCAACTTATAAAATGTACTTGTACAAGTAAGAAATTTGGTACTACAAATATCATAGAAAAATATTTTGATGAATGTTAACTGTCTTAAACAAGTACCTAAGTAGTATTGGACAACTACGGAACCCTACACTTTGCGTGGCCTGACACGTGCTCGGGCGTTTATTTATTTATAGTTAGAATCTAAATCCGTTATAATGGACAGTACCAAGAAGACCCATTTACTTCAGATGCACAGTCGTATAGATCACACAACATTAATAGCATCACGTTTCCCGCCCAAATGACAGAGATCTCGCCGTTACAGCTGTGATCTTTCACATGTAACCCTTCTGCTTCTACTTATTTCATTCTGTCAGAGTTAACGTCATCACCCAGCGTCTGCTCTACACGTGTCGCGAGCAAGATTATCAGGTTCCAATCTCGAGTTACATCACATGAAAACTCATGCAAATTCATCGTGCCTATGTATGTTCATTTTCTTTGTAATTTCTATTTTAATTTTTGTAGGTGAATTTTGTCGGATTCACGACATTGACTAAGAAACAAATGAACGATCTTTCATTATAAGTATTAAAAATACTTTTATTTATCTAGAATAACTATTCTATTTGACTAGTCTAGTCTAGAAAAGTAATTTATTTGGATTTTTGTTTGAGTGTGTATTTTGATTGTCATTTTTTTTTTACTTTTTTCTAGATTATAATACAGTCATGTACTTGTACCTTGTACTTCAACCTTTCAATGAGGACTACTTTTCTTCTTCTTCTTATTGTGTGGGTTATAATGCTCTTAATTATAATATTACGATGTCAATGACTGACGACGTCACACATTCGCAATTCTGGTTACAGAGTTATAGAGCTGTAAACTCAGATGAAAAAACTCCTTGCGGAGCTCAACAAGGGAGTTTAAATTTTTTTAGCTGCCAAGAGCCTCTGACATACGAGTATAAAAAAAATTGAGTTGACTGACTATAACTAAACAAATATTTCTGACGCGCGTCGTCTCCTTTTGTTCCTCTGAGGGACTAAACCAAATATTTCTGACGCGCGTCGTCTCCTTTTGTTCCTCTGAGGGACTAAACCAAATACTTCTGACGCGCGTCGTCTCCTTTTGTTCCTCTGAGGGACTAAACCAAATATTTCTGACGCGCGTCGTCTCCTTTTGTTCCTCTGAGGGACTAAACCAAATATTTCTGACGCGCGTCGTCTCCTTTTGTTCCTCTGAGGGACTAAACCAAATATTTCTGACGCGCGTCGTCTCCTTTTGTTCCTCTGAGGGACTAAACCAAATATTTCTGACGCGCGTCGTCTCCTTTTGTTCCTTTGAGGGACTAAACCAAATATTTCTGACGCGCGTCGTCTCCTTTTGTTCCTCTGAGGGACTAAACCAAATATTTCTGACGCGCGTCGTCTCCTTTTGTTCCTTTGAGGGACTAAACCAAATATTTCTGACGCGCGTCGTCTCCTTTTGTTCCTCTGAAGGACTAAACCAAATATTTCTGACGCGCGTCGTCTCCTTTTGTTCCTCTGAGGGACTAAACCAAATATTTCTGACGCGCGTCGTCTCCTTTTGTTCCTCTGAGGGACTAAACCAAATATTTCTGACGCGCGTCGTCTCCTTTTGTTCCTCTGAGGGACTAAACCAAATATTTCTGACGCGCGTCGTCTCCTTTTGTTCCTCTGAGGGACTAAACCAAATATTTCTGACGCGCGTCGCAGGGAGCGAAGCGATCGTCTTTTATTCCTCTGAGGACTAAACAGTCATGCACGCCACTTAACGAACGAACAATTTGACTGTGGCGATTTGCAAACTGCGCCAAGCCAAAAATAAAAAAAAATCGCTAATGTTTTTTTTTTATAAACATAATCCTGTCAATGTTTCAACTGGCTAATCGTTAAAACAATGTTTATCTCTATGCGACTGCAAACAAACCACCCATGCCTTTTTAAGCGTCTGTAGCAAACATCTTAACTCGGAAACCACCCAAGGTAAGGTTATACAAATCGAGGTAATCAGACAAAGGCCCTGCCTGCCTTTAAGGTCGATTTTTTCTCTGTCAGTTCGTAATAACTTCCCTATTTTACTGGAATGAAAGTATCACTTATGAAGATAAGCTTTTATTTGCTTAGGACTCGGAGAAATTGTAAGGTAAGTAAGTAGATATTCTGAAAGGCAAAACTTCCTATTTTTATATGCTTTTAGGGCAAATATGAAGATTGAATATGGGTACAGTTAAACGAAAAATTTATTGAAGAAGAGTTACGCAACCAAAGGGTATTAAAAATATGCTTTCGAATTTATTTGCAAATAATGTACCTATAGAGTTTCAGAGGCGTAGTCCGGGGTTACTGCTTTCTGTCTAGGAAGGGCAGGTTTGAGCCTCACCACGTCTCTTGGATCGTCTGAGTATTATTATGTTTTTGAATAATGAATTCAAATTTACGCTTATTCAACGCGTTTACAGTGAAAGAAACCATCTTGCATCTTTTGTGTGAAATCGACCAATCCGCATTGGGCCAGCGCAAGAGAGTTAGTAAAAAAAAAACATAATGCCTACTGTTCAAGCCCCTTGATGGGGAAATATAAGCTAACGATGTTGATAATTATGATACAAGAGGTGTTTTTTAAACCCGCTATATCTTCCACCCGCAACCGTCCCTGCCACAGTTAATTCCGGCGTAATCTTAAAGCCGCTGCATTAATTATTCGGAAGCGAGTCGAGGTCTACTAGATATACTCTGAGATACGCCACCCAATCACAACTCCAATGTTCCTATACTGATGAGAAATGGTTAATTTTGTTAGCGCGGAAGTGCTGGTAGCAATTTATATTATGTATCTACATTATATAAAAATGAATTCCTGTTTCCTTTGGTCACGGCATCACGCGGCTATTTCCCGATTTTTTGTTGCGTTTGTCATTGTCAGGAGAAGGTTCTTATGAAAGAAAAAATATATTAAAAAACACGCTTTTGAAGTACATCAAACTAAAATGTGAAAAATAATTCTTAATATACGCTGAAAACAATAATGAATGAAAAATACCTAGTATTATTGTAAAAAAAAGCGTGGTGGGTTGCTCGATATAGGTACGAAAAATATGGCACAAAGCACCTCACGCTTTTTCACAATAATACTACATTGTGTTTTAGTTTGATGTGCTTTAAAAGCGTGTTTTTTGTTTTTTTTAACTATATTTTATTTTTCACTTTTTAGTTTGATGTAGGTATGTACTATGAAAGCGTGTATATTTTTGTTTTTTTGTTTGCTTTTTTTTCTTCAAATTATTGTATTGTCACCGGTTTTTGATAAGTGTACAAAGTTTTAATTAAATCTGTCTGTTTAAAGAGGGTCAAAATCGAATACAAACAAAGGAGTCGGTTACATACAAGCATACAAACAAAGATACAGGTGAAGCTAATATAAAAGAATGTGAAAAATAAAGAAAATTTCACGGAAAATTAAAAAATTAAGAAAAACTCAACAACCTTATTAACTTTTCTAATGTAACCCTAGCAACATTTTCTTTTCTTCACCGTTAACACTTAGCAAACATAACTGTCAGTCGCATGGCTTTAAGACATGACAACGTCATCATCAACAGCTTACGTCCCTACCGAAGGGCTCGAGCCTACCCTGAATTAGGGCGATTAGGCTTTAGTCGACCACGCTGGCCCAGTGCGGGTTGGTCGACTTCACACACCACCTTTAAACTTCGCAAGAGTGTGCAAGTTTCATCACGATGTTTTCCTTCACCGTAAGAGCGTCGAATATACGTACATATGAATTCGAAATTCGAAAACACATTGGTACGTGGTGGAGATCGGCCATAGTTAGATAATTATAATGGCTGCCACATACCGCATGCGTTTAACGTGGCGTGGCAACCACGCGCGTGTTCACGCAAGCACTGTCATTTTTAAATACATTTTCTTCTGCCACGGAATGCTGCCACGCACATTTTCTAATTATTTAATGCTAACTACTAGTTATTTCTGTTGCAGTACAAATTTACCATCCCTAGTTGATTAATACGGCAATGTTAACAAAATTAGTCACTAGATCTAGATAGGTGTAATAGGTAAAATAGTTGAAAAAAAAAACACTTTTTAATAGCCTATTTAGTAAGCCTCTGCACGATAAAACTCCAGGTAAATTATAATTATAGCAAAAATTAGGACGTTAAGTTATTTCATAGATCGTGTAATACTACGTTCATTAAAATGAGGCTCGTTCACAGTGGTTACGGATAGCAAAAGTGTTTAATTCGAATACCAAGCGGTAGTTTTTAGCACTTTCGTTATATGAATTCACATTGTAGCATATTTAAGCCAGTATAAGGTTAACGATAGTTTAAAATTGCTGTAAAAAAAACTCATGTTTTAATTAAATCGAACAATCCATACTACTCGTGTTTGACTTAACTCTTACTACTAGATCCTCTTGGCGATAGGTCACAAAATCAATCAATCAATCAATCAGCCTATTGCAGTCCACTGCTGGACATAGGCCTCCCCGAGGGCACGCCAAAGCGCACGATCACCCGATTTCCTCATCTAGCGACCACCACCACCAGCCACCCCACAACCACAGCCACCACCAGCGAGGTCACAAAAGATGCTTAGCAACTCTTTCTCGTCTTTCGTGTATACTTGAGTCGGAACTACGGCACGTGCTGCAGTAAATTGCTCGAAGCTATTTTTAATTACACTAAGCAATTTCAACAATTTAAAATTGCCAGTGCAAGCGTTAACTTTTCTCGCGTAAGAAAATTGCTCCCTAAAGAGTAAACTGTTTGCGAACTAAGATTTTTAAAATAAAAAGCGAAAAAGTTGCTGTTGTAAGAGATGGTTTTTTTTACTCTTTAGGTAGGTATGATGATTTACTTACAAAGATCAACGTTTGTGAGTCAATCAGAGAACTATGCACATTTATTTCTGTAGCATAAAAAAGGCTAGTGTAATCATCATCATCATCATCAAGACAATCAGCTGATACAGCCTGCAATGTCCCTACTAAACTGGGGCAGTCCCCAGAAACAGACAGTTCTCACAAAGTGATTTTGACAGTGTCTCCGGCGTGATTCGACCCTGAAACTTTCTAATAGAAAGCCCTAATTGTCTAACCATTAAACCAGCGAGGCAGTACAAAATAATCTTGTCATATGTGTTAGACCGATGGTGGTATAATGACTAGGCCCACTGTATCTCTTCCCGAGAAACGCGGGTTTGATCCCTACCACGTACAGAGGACAAAGGATACAGTCAAGCCAGGCTGCTTGAAACGGATTAAATTTCTCTGGTAATTATTTATGCTTTGTCATAAAATTTCGCATAATAGGGGATCGGACTACTTTATTTTTTATTTTATAAATCCAACCTTCTTAGTTTCTGCTAGCGAACACTAAAAGAATTTTAGCTCTATCTTTAAAATTGACCGAGTTAGGTTTGAAATTCAAGATTAGACAGAGGCACATACCCACTTGTGACCTCATTTGTTAGTAACGCCATATATAATCTCCATTCAAAAAATCGTTTTTGAAAGAGACAGACTTATTGAAACTTTAAAAAATCACTGTAAATTCGTTTTTCGACCGATTCTGTTTTTTATTCGCGAATCGTCTCTAATCTATATTTTAAAAATAATTCTTAAAATATGGTAAATTCATAAAATATGGTGAACAGTCTGATCCCCTATTGTGCAGGTCGGTAAACCAGACACGTAAACAAAATTTCAAAATATACGTCACTTGAAAAAATTCAAACCGTTTGTAACAGCCTGGCCTGACTATATCCTTTATCCTCTGTACCAATGTGCGTTCAAGCTTTGAATCTATAATGCACGTTTATTCGACGCTCTTACAATGAAGGAAAATATAGTGTTGGATGCAACCTGCACATTCCTGCGAAGAAATTCAAGGTTTGTGTGAAGTCCACCAATTCGAACTGGGCCAGTGTAATAGACAAGGGCTTGATGGTCCTAATTCAAGGTAGGCTCGAGCCTCTCAGTGGCGATATATGTGGACTGTTAATGTCATCACATTAAAACAATAATAAAATTAACAAGCTCCGTGGCCGAGTGGTCGTGGGGACATTGTCAAGCAAAAATCTCTTTGTGGGACTTTCCTCAGTTTTTTTAGGACATCACCTGATTGTCCGAAAGAGAAGATGATTCCGTGCTTCGGAAGGCACGTTAAGCCGTTGGTCCCGGCTACTACCTAGTCGTTACACGAGCCAAGTCAGTGGCCTTTGGCGGCTCTATAACACTGACACCAGGGTTTGTGAGGTCGGTTGTCGTCCTTACAACCCATACGATCTTCTTCTTATCGTATCGATATTATGGCGTCCAAATTTGTGCAGACCAATACGCAGCCACCGAAATTGCAGTATCAGTGGCGTTGTAAAGGTCCGCGCGTGTGCAGGTGCAAAGACACGCAGGGCAAGACCCACACGATAATGAATGATGATATGTGTCAAATCAAATCAAATCAACAGCCCGTTACAGTTCACTGCTGGACTATGAGCCTCCTCCACTTAAGTGCAGGGTTTTGCCATAATCTCCACGCTTGGCAGGCGGGTTGGAGATCGCAGATTAAATGGTTACTTATCAGAGAGCGCTGCTGCCCGTTCCCTGTTCAATGTGTAGTCCCTAAGTCGCCTCTTACGACACCCACGGGAAGAGTAGGGGTTGGTGACAAATGTATTCTACTCTGCCGTCACCACACGGCACGGAAGATATGCGTACGAGTGTAATAAAAACAAAACTTCACGGCCTAGTCCAGTGGCCATTATTCGCGTGCACGGTAAGGAGCTCGTCAGTAAGCTGGGAGGCTGAAAGCAGCTATAATTACGCGCTAAAATATTCAGCCGGAACGAGCGACGAGACCGCGTGACGTCATACGCGGACTGCCCGCAAAAAAAAAGAAAAAAGTTTAAATCCGTTTTCGTTGCTAAGTTTTTCTTTGTTCATTAGTCATTTGTTTTCTAATTATTCGTCTAGTCTAGGTAATTTATTAGAGTTCAGTCTGAAGTTACGTAAATAGAAACCCCTAACCCCTCTTTAGAACCTTTTAAAATGTAGGTTTTTTTTAATGCATCCTCGGAATAAAGAGGTTTACATGCAAAGTGCAGTGAAATTACATTTTAGGCACATGTGTAGTAAACGTAAATTTGAACTTTGGTATTTGGTATAATTTTTCTAGGCTTTGGAAAATGGTTTATAAAAATCTCATCATCATTTCAGCCTGTTGAAGTCCACTGTTGAACATAGGCCTCTCCAATCGCACTCCAGCGCAACCGGTCCAAAGCCACCCGCATCCAACGAGACCCAGCGATCCTCACCACAGGTCGTCGGTCCATCTCGTAGCCACACTGCGCTTGCCAATATAAAAATCTAAATTTGAATTAAATATTTTTTTTAAATACACGAGTTGTTTGCTGTCTGTCCGTGTGAGTGTCACGGCCTCGCGTCCCGAGCTGCCTCTGGCGATCTTTTTGTTGTGTTCATAATTTTAGAACTCTCCCCCTCCCCTACTGCACTCCCTCAAAGCCATTTTTTTTTGTTAATTAAGCAGCAGGTTTGAACGAGTGTCAGAAAGTGGGGTACAGGTTTATAGCGTGAAAACCACAGATTAAGAATTACTTAACTGAAGGTAAACAATCTGTTTGTTGGTTTTTATTGCTTTACTATTGCATTATTCAGGAAAAAAAAACCTTTAATGTATTCCTGTTTTCAAAAAGTGTACTTCTGTAGTTTTAAAAATACTGCATGCATAATTTGGTCATGCGGAATAGATACTTTCTAGTACGAACTTTACGACGTGATGCATATTTGAATTTCAATCTTGACATATTTCTGTAAAAAAAAATTAAGTATTATTTATAACAAAAAACACAGTGTTGGAAACTGTTATCTGCTATATCATTGCTAACAGATATTCAAATGAGTTGAAAACGATTTTTTATTTTGTAATTACTTAGTGTGGTGACGGCAGAGTAGGATACATTTGTCACCAACCCCTACTCTTTCCGTGGGTGTCGTAAGAGGCGACTTAGGGACCACATATTGAACAGGGAACGGGCAGCAGCGCTCTCTGATACAGTAACCTTTTAATCTGCGATCTCCAACCCGCCTGCCAAGCGTGGAGATTATGGCAAAACTCTCCACTTGAGTCCAGCAGTGGACTGTAACGGGCCGTTGATGTTGATGAATTACTTAGTTATATACCTGAAGTTATATAATCTAAAAAGGCTGTTTGTTCGTTATTTTTAATTGAGCTTTTCATTTAAAAAAATCGTCTAATAATATTTCAACCTTCCGGTTAGATAGAGTTACTATTCATTTTAAAATATTTAGAAGATAAAAAACACTGTGTTACTCTTTGCCAGGCAAAAAAGATCGGGAAACGTGGAAAAAATAACACTCTTCTTATTTTGGTCCGCAAGAAATTAATATTCAACCTAACCCAAGGAATTAGTTAGTCTGCCAGGGAGGTGAGGTCTCGGAAAAATAATCCTATAAAGATTAAAGCACAGCTACCTACTTTGAGGCTTAATTAATTAGCTAACCCTTAGTTTATTCATTTATTTTATTGCATTTATTAGGTTGCCTAAAGAGCATACATTAGGACATGCAATACAAAAAAGGCTTAAATTATAAACTAAATGCTACTCTAATTACAGGCAACAACGGCATGCACTAAAAAATTGCGTAATATTCAACGAGAAGTAGATACAGAATAATACAGCTACCACAAAGAGAAAAAAGATAAGTAAGTAAAACTGAGCCACATTAAATCACAGAGTACTATTAATTTCTCTGAAAGAGAATGAACTTTTTAAAAGTTTTTAGGGAATCGGCGAAATTCATAATTTATAATAATTCATAATATAAAGACTATAACGTATGAAGCGAACAACACAAAACCGCTTTCTAAACCTTCCACGCTAGAAACTGAACCTCTTCTCTTCAAAAGTCATAAAAAATAATAATTTTAAATAAAATACGGATCCATGATTTTGTCGATATTTATTGTGATTGAGAATATTTATTGTAGCGCGTAGCACTTCGTGTGCTACGACGTGGCTACGACCGCAAGCCAGCGTAGAGCGTAGCACTACTTTGAGTGCTACGACGTCCTCAAGCTGGCGTAGAAAGTTCAGATTCTTAGTTCAGAACAATTTCCCGATTTTGTTAAAAGTCAATAAGGTTGTAAACCAGCAGTGCAATTTTACTAAGGTTGCTGGAGGGCTGAAGCCCCCTAACGCCCCCTAGTTTTGTTAAAATAATTAAGCTGATCAATTTACTTATAAAATAAGTTATTTTATTTTATTTTTTAGGTTTTAGTCAAGTTTTAGAAAGAAAACTGTTCAGTTCCTCAGTATACATTACACTACATTTTAAATGTAGCTAAAACTAATGTTTTTGATACTTCTTATTTATAGACGACCACATAGCCTAGTCGGTAGTACGCCTTTCTTCGAAGCAAGGTGTCGCGGGTTCGAATCCCGCCCAGGCTAAACATTCGTGTGATAAGCACTTGTGTTTGCCTTGTACAAACACATTATATCTGGATGTTGTTTGTTTATCTATATAAGGGTCGGGCCATACTTATCGACGGCGTTTTGTATAGGCAAACCGTCGATCGCCGTCGATAAGTGTGGCCCTACCCTAAGTATGTATTTATCTATTTAAGTAATATAATATCAGCTGTCTGATACCCATAGTACAAGCTCTGCTTAGTTTGCGATCACATGGCCGTGTGTGAGATGTCACCATATATTTAAATAACAATCCAGTTACGTTTAGAAAATCGACGCTACTAGTTACTTTTTTGTTATTCCGCTCCTCCAAAACTCCACGTCTGCTGTATTACTACTTTTAGTTTGATAGATCAGTTAGGGCAAAAAGATAGGCCGAACCAACGTGCCTTTCGCAGCACGAAAGAAGTTCCAAACAAGGATATATAATATCTATAACAAAGGAAGGTATAGAGCGAACGCTTCAGAGTGAGAACAGTAGGCACGGGTGGGAACATTGAATCGTTCCGTCAGCAAGCCCCTAGTAGTACCAACGGCGCAAGCGTCTTAGACAAGTTTGTATTTCAATAATTAGAGAAATATTATATGTTGTTCTAAGAAAAATTGTGAAATATCCAGTAAAATATTGCGAAAAATCATGATACTTGCCTACCGAAGCTGCCTACGCTGCGCACCAGGTGATCCGTGCGATATGCTTGCTCTAAATATCTGTAACCTGACAAGATCTACGGTAGCTTAGCTTTAATAATCTCACAAATTACAAAAACCTTAACACTTACCTATTCCTACCACAATAATTAATAATAACGTTATTATCTTACATTACAATCCACCGAGCATACAAGACTCGTCCCTAAAACCCAATACGCCATAGCCTGCGGTTGAACCGTGCTCGTAGAGGCAAGCAATTCATCTTAGTTACCTGTCAAACGTAGCTCCCGACAAATGGATGTTACAATCCGGATTGCGAGGGATTGTGAACAGGTAAGCGTTCGGTGTTATTGGTAATGGTGGAACTAGAGATCGTATTAGTTTCAGATCTTAGTAGCAGTATGAATTTGTATTATAGCTATGCATGTAAACACTTTATTGCACGTAAACAACATCTTTGACGTAAGAATTACACGGAAACTACAAAAGTGCAAAGGCAGACTTATCCTATGAGGGATCACTTCCAGTCAACCTTTGAGCAGCCAGAGGAACATGGAAATGGCAGGCAGGCTGTACATAATGTCTTTGTTTGTGTGTGTCTATATTTAACAGATTTCTACAAAATGGAGGTTGTCAATTCGACCCTTATGTAAAAAGGTTGCGTGTGAAGTCGACTAACCCGCACTGGGCCAGGGTAGGCTCGAGCCCCTCGATGGGGACGCGTATGAGCTGTTGATGATACTTTATAAAACAAGGGAATAAATAATCTGCGTGAAACAAAATGGAGGAGTAACCCAAGCACGAGTCGACACAATAGTCGCAATGGGATGGCAAACACTTCTTAAGGAGAGGACATACTGCTGGAGAGTAAGATTTTGTTTTTTTTAAATTCGTAGTTTTTTTTCTTTTTAGCTTTATGACGTCATTATTAGTAAAGTTCACAAACGATATGTGCGTTCATCTGCGATACAGACTTCCGGAAAAAATCCGTCGACAGACGTCGCAACTTCACAACGGAAAATGTTGCTCAAACACTCTATTTCTATGGATTTATTAAATTTAGATTATCTTCTAAAGAGCCTGCAAGAGATTCTCGTTTGACTATCCCCACCACCCGAACCTTCGTAATGACAGGCTAACGCTCGACCTTGACCACGGGGACTGTCAACTGTTTAATTTCATTGGCCTCTGAATGTTTACCACTATGTCGTCGCCCTTACCCGCTGTGACGTAGGCCTCCACGCTGAAAATATTGCGAGCTGTGGCCGGGCTGCCCTGAATTCACCCGGATAGTTATGCGTTTACGTGTGGCGCAGGACATAGGAAACGTTACTCTAATCTTATATTTGAGGAAGTGTATTTAAAAACGTTTGAAACGTTTTTTGGCCAGGAATGAATATGCTTAGAAGAACTTCATTAAATTGTATGTATTGATTTCAATGTAGCCGAACTAAAAAAAATAAAAGAAGTAATGTAACTGTGTGTGTTTTGTTTTGTGTGCCGTTAATAAATGTCTTATTGTTATTATTAAACAAATGCTTTTGAAAAGTACCTCCTTATCTTATAATGCAATCAAAATAATTTTAATAGGTATCATAAAATGAAACACAAAACAAGATTCGGGTGGTATTACAGCCCTTAAAACAATACATTGTCAAAAAGCAAGCTTTTTCAACACAAGAAAAAAACAGAAAGTCGTGATGTTTTGTTTTCTTTTTACTAGGATTTTTTTTCTTTTTCCCTTAGTACAAAAGTTCATCAAGAGACGGCGCGGCGCTACTTGACAAATAAAACTAAAAATCAGCATTCACTTGTTTACAAACAAGCTAGACCCTCAGTGTGAGTTAGAGTCAGGTAAACTGATATTTCGGTAATGGATAAATTATCATTTCACTTTTTAGTTTGCTATCCTATTTATTTGGTGTTTTTTTTTGGCAACTTTGTAAAAAAACAGCTTGTTACATGTTGCAATTGCAGCTGATGACTTAAACCATCAACACGCTTGAAGAGAAAAACAGAGGAATGTATTCCGCAAATGGTAGCGGAGATTGACAAGGCGGAGGATGATTCCATTCGCTCATTCGCCAACATTCATTCGTTCAAGAACGAATGGACGAATGTATTGCGTTCTTCTCCGAGTTCTGGATGATTTTATGTATCCGTTAAGTTTATTTCTTTGTGAAAATTGGTATCCACCGAGTACTAAATTAACATTGCTACATTTCTTCTGCACACAATTTTTAGAACTAACTAAATTAACGTCAACTATTTTTCGATATTGATAAATTGAAACGCCTTTACTATGGTAATTTATAGATGGTAAATACACAATGGAGAAACATGATTAACCAAAAGATGCTTATTCACTCTTGCCTTGAATACACCAAGGTTATACGGTTCCGGAAATACAGACTCAAGGTCATTTCGCTTAGCGGCGCGCTCCAAAAGAGGCTACCTAACTATAACTCTGTCCCAAATAGGATTGGAAAGAAGTAAAAAACTAGTAAAAAGGTTACTTTATATTCACACTTCGCGTAGTACGTATTTTTAATATTCACGCTAAGTGTGACCTAAAAAATCTAAGAAGACAGCGGTCACAAACATTAGTACTGATATGCAAAATTTTTAACAGATTTCGAACGCACCCTTAACGTCATGTCATGAATTGAACTGTCACTGTCAGTGATTGATAAATTTCGTCACCTCGCTTCCCTCCGGCTTTTGTGTTGTTTTGCGTTGCTGAAGTCTGTTCTGCTATGTGCTACTGGTGTTATTTCTTGTTAAAGTTGTTATAATGCCGGTTTGATTAATATCAAAAGTCAACCATTTCAGAAAACAAGTTAATCTAATAATTCACTAATAACACTGTGATAAGACCTACCTGAGCCTATCTACTCTTAATATTTTGAACTTGTGCTAAAATGTTTACTGTCACGGCTTCTTTTTTCCAATGTTGTATGTAATGGAGTTATAGTCGTACAATGTTTGAGCATCGGTGCTGCAGTAGCTAGCACCGCTGTCTTCCATCCATGAGACGCGTGTTCAAACCACGTACCAATGTGTTCGCGAATTTCGAATTCATAATATGTGGGTTTATTTGACGCTCTTACGGTGAAGGAAAACATCGTGATGAAACCTGCACATTCATGTAAAGAAATTCAAAGATGTTTGTGAAGTCGACCAACTCGCACTAAGAACTAATCTCCCTATTCAAAGTAGGCTCGAGCCCCTCGGTGGGGACGTATATGGGCTGTTGATGATGATAATTATGTGTATTTGTTAAAACGAATTACAATAAACCCCATCAAAGGCTGTATACGGATGTTGAATCAACAATTCATTTGTTTTATTGTTTTCGATAACACAGCACTCAACAAACTTTGCCAACAAAGGACAGATGAATTCAGGTTATACATTTTGACTGCCAATTCTGAAACAATGTTGGAAACAATGAATACATTGGACAGTTTTTGTTTTATCATACATAAAATAAGTCTGAACTCGCAAGAAGCACGCAGAAATTTACGTTAAGCAAAATTTTAGGGTAAATAATAAGTTATATTAAAAATAATGTTTATTTCTGTTTCAAAGTTGATGAAAATGGCACTCCGGACGCGATCGCAACTATAAGTTTCACAACTGGTTGCGATGAAAGAAATTTCATTCTTTTCCCGCAACTAGGTAGTCTAAATTTTTGTACCTAAGAAAATGCGCCACAAAATTTCCTCAGCACGACCTAATGTAAGATTCATGTTTTCAAACCGGAACGTTAAGTAGTTATTATTTAGCAAACATAACTGAATTTTCATGTAGACATTTTTTTATTTGGGTTAGTATTTAAATTGCAACGCTTCTTAGGTTTAGGTAGTTTTCGGGTTTTAAAATATACTTACAAAAATATACCTGAGCAAAACACTACATATTGCGTGGACACATTTATAAAGTTACCTACTTAAATATAATTATAATAGTTGGTGCTCACCCATTATTCATTTTATTACTGGCAAACATTTCATTTTATGGTAGGTAAGGTAAATAAAATTACGAATAGCGCCATCTCTCGGAGGGAGCAAGTACTTTCTGCTTAGCTTGTACAGATAATTTGGAAAGGTCCTGAAAAGGTAAAAAGCGTTGAAAAACGTACGAACGTTTTCATAAAGATGGCGCTAAGAGGTGCTTTGGAAGATAGCTTGCTTTTTTCGTAGAAGAAAATAAACAGTATGGTGTTCTGATTCAATTAAAATGTATTTAAAGAAAATATATAAATTATAATTATCATAAATGTCTCTCAACTTGAAATATGTATCATTATCGCTCACAGTAAGCTCCAAGTCCAGCCCTAGAATAGTTTTCGTCTACTTACCCCAAAGTCTTAGTGCTGATCAGTGGAGTTTTGAGGCTGAGGAAGCCGTTCAGCCGGCTCATGGTCTTGCCACCACTGTCTCCTGACTGCTCCACTCTGTGAACAAATAATAATCAATATTAATCTAAGTCTGGTGTACAAACTAGTTTTTCACTTGACGCTTAAATTGGTTTTTATTTATTTATATACTACCATCGAAATCTCCGTGGTTTAGTCTATTGCATTATAATAGGTAATAAAGATGATAAAAAATTACACAATAAGAAAATAGAATAACGAGAGGTACCTGGACTTCAACATCTAAATGTAGTTTTTTTAAGATAAAAATAAATATAAAAGAAAAAAAAGCAACTGCGTGAAATTTAAAACTTATTTAATAAATGAACTGAAAAGATGCAACCACATAAATGTTTAAATGTGGAAATGGAATGAGAAATGCTAAGTAACAACAAAAACTACAGTGCACTGGGCAGTGGGCAATATATAAGTATATAGATTTTGCTTGCATTGTGTTAGGTATGTGTACATTATACCATTATACCTCTTTGCCTCTTTGGCTGTTGCTGGCCGTAAACATTTAGATTTATTTGAATTAAGAAGTTAAGTTTTGACATGAGAAAAAAGAGCGGATTCTAGGTTAGACTGCGCGTGTGAAAAGATCTTTTGAAAAAGTAAATAAAAAGACATCCCTTGTGAAATTATCAATCTTTAAGTTAAAAACACCACCTCCACCTTCGCTTTACATTGTCATGAAAAAAAACTTAGATTCTCACTCTTATATACTGTTATTTTACAAAAACTGTACTCCTATAGTTTCTGAAGTGTATTTTGGATTATAGGTTGAAATCTGATAGAAATATTTTATTAAAAACTGGTTCAACATTTAATCAAAAATCTTTTACTCTATATATTTCAATAAGTTTTGTATAATTATAAACTGAAAAGCGATTCACATTTAAAAAAAAAAACATTGATTCGTAAATGTTAACAGCAATGAAACTCAAAATATCGTAGTAGTCGTGATAGGTTTAGGCACAACTAGGAACCGGACTACCCGTTGAAAAATCACTTTAGTCGTTAGGGTTTTAAGTTACGAATGATAATTAACATAAATATATATGTTTATCAGATTTCTTGATAGGGATACCCTGTTGGATTTGCAAACGTTATAATTATAACATAATAAGAGTACGAGATATGGGCACAACACGATCATTACACGATCTTAGTGTCATGTAAGCGTCGTATAAGCAATCATTTGTTCGCCACAACAATGTGTGTAATTTACACTCGGGAAAGCTCAAGAGGCTTATATTAGCACTTAGAGGATCCACGTCTCACCACCAGAGAGGAAAAAGACTTGAAATAAATTGTTTTATACCATACAACATCTTTATAGGTAATTTACCAAAGTTTTACATTTCTTGGAAATAGAACGTAAAAATAAATTGTAACTAACCGAGTCTGCGGCTATTTTTACGATATTTCAAATTTGCAAATCAAATTATTTAAAGTGCATATTTCAAATGTGGCCGCACACTACGGACACTATGAAATTATTATTTTTTAGTTTTTTTTTCGTTATGGCACTAGTTTGTCTTTGTGCCAGTGTCAAGTAAAGTTATGTATGAAGTTTATTTGCTCTTTTTCAAATATTTTAAAAAAAGAACAAATACAAATAAAATTAAAGCAAATCATGTAACCAACATCAAAATACCATAGTGGCCTAATGCACATAACGTATGTACACTTGTAGTGAACGTGCCGACCAGGGATAGACTTATTTTTATCTTTGGTATTATTAGCTAGCTTTGAAGTCGAAAAATTAAATTAAAATGTTACTTCGTTTATCTTTTATCTTTATCTTAATAATAAACCTTACACACAGACGGCCTTATCACAACTAACTAATACACCAATAAGCTCTTCACAAAATTCTGTTTTTACGCTTGAAGCTGCGCACGGTACATGTAAATACCGCGTCTGGTGGTGCATCGCGAACGCCCCAATTTGCAAATTGCATTAGTGCCCGTGAGACCCGTTATTCAGTTATACTAGACTGACATCCGCCATTGCACATGACTCGTTGTATGGGGATTGTGTTCCGGTTGTATTCTAATTTTGTGGCATATACTTCCTACTGATATTATGTGAAACTTTTTAAACGTTATGTATTTGGATGATTCAGCAAAGATTTCTGAACCGATCGTGTTTTGTTTCTCTGTGATTTTCAGTCTTTATTTTTTATTGCATTTGTGGATGTTATTTTGTATTCTTATTTTATTAATTTATCACGCAAGCAACGGACCTGGACGATACTTGGCACACAGAAAGTTTATAACTTGGATTAACCAATGAGGTAACGTGGAGGTAACATTTTGGGAAAAAGTTTTATATCCACGGGGAATCTTGACACAATGTGAGTGAAGCCGCCGGCGGACAGCTATTAGAAAATAAATTTGTTATTTTAAGATCGCAAGCAACACCAATTTTATCAGCCTAGTATTTCTACAGCAGGCTTCAGTGTGAAGCCATGTTAACATAATATTATCGTATTATTAAAGTCGCTAGTCTCAGTGGAGGAGGCTCATAGTCCAGCAGTGGACTGTAACGGGCCGTTGATGTTGTTAAAAGTTGCTAGTCTAGTGGTCTAGTGGCTAGAGCTGCTGCCTCCCGTCCGGAAGACGCGGATTCGATCTCCACCACGTACCAATGTGTTTATTCGACGCTCTTACGGTGAAGGAAAACATCGTGATGAAACCTGTACATTCCTGCGAAGAAATTCAAAGGTTGTGTGTGAAATCGACCGACTCGCACTGGGCCAGCGTGGTCGACTACTAATCGCCTTACTCCAGGGTAGGCTCGAGCCCTTCGGTGGGGACGTATATGAGCTGTTGATTAGGTCGACGACCGACCTTACAAACTTCTGACAAATTCCTGTCACAAAGGCATGTGGTAAAGTGAGTCCGTCACGACCACCAATTATGATAGGCAGGACAACGGCTTAGGTACCATTCAGGAACAAAAAAGTTTAACTTTTTAGACAGACAGATATGATTTACGCTGCTGAAAATTTTGTTAAGGACAATCCATCCATCCATAATAACACGCTCATATCCCCGAAGGGGTGAGCAGAGCTAAGAGCGCTCCCAAGGAGCAAACACTAAAACCACATTCGGCAATATTTTTGGGTTAAGATCTTGGAGGTTAAGATTCGGCATACGTGCCTTTACGAAAGTACACTCGTACGGTATATACATACACTGATTTTTACGTTGACAGTCTCACATTCCCCGCGTTATGTTCTCACATTCCCCGCGCCGTGTTCTCACATTCCCCGCGCCGTGTTCTCACTGTGGTCTATTGTGGTGATTCTACTTTGTGATCTCACTGAGGATTTTTTTGTCTCACTGAGTAATTTTTGGTTGACCGGGATTTGAACTTAGAACCTCCAGATCAAAGTCCAAGAACCAAGTTAGAATAATTTTCGTCGAATAGCATGCTCAATTGTGAAATAAGTCATTACTACACAGTCTACGTGTATCTCTTTTTAGATGTCTTATTTGGTAAACAAACCACTTACCTCGACAAAATCTCAAGTTTACGAGCTGATCACACTATAGAACTAGCCCAAAATATTAATACACCTGAAACAAACACTTATCAAGCATTCACTCACAAATTCTGTTAGAATTAATCATCGAAAACTTAAGTTTTTCGCAAAATTATCAATAAATCGTTCTAACCTCAAACCATATTTCGATCGGGTATCTCTACATTATCTTTGGATTTTAGAGATGAGGTATATCACGCACTCATACACAATTCAATTATTTAATCGGAATAGACTGGTTGAATCTTTAAAAATATAAGTAGACAGAGAAAAATAGATTCGACAAATAAGTGGTCAGACGTGACATCTCTATCCATTGCAATTAAAAAATGTATGTTAAATGTTATAATGAATGAATCACGGGCGCGTTCCGATACACGCTTAAGTGACTTTCGAATCAAACTGTCAGCGCCGTCAGCGATCAGATTGTATGAGTTTCGCCTGCTGACAGTAATTCGGTACGCGCTTTGAGTGCGCTGAAATCGATTTAAGCACCCGTAATCGCGTTCCGAATTACTGTCAGCTGTCATAACTCATACTTTTTTGCTTTTCTGATCGCTGACAGTGCTGAAAGTCTGATTCGAAATGCACCCCACGTCGCACTCACGCGCCGCGCGCCGCCGCCGCCCGCCTCGAGTCGAATCAACTCGAGTTGCGACTCGAGTTGGCTACCATTTCAACTCGACCTATTCTAGACAAAGCGAGTTAACCCATCACTACAATAAATACGTCAATGATGACAAATTAGAGTAAGAGATATACGACGTAGGATATTCCGAAATGCTTGTAATTACCAATTACAATTA
Organism: Carpatolechia fugitivella; assembly: GCA_951230895.1. Lineage (NCBI taxonomy): Eukaryota > Metazoa > Arthropoda > Insecta > Lepidoptera > Gelechiidae > Carpatolechia > Carpatolechia fugitivella. Next base: position 6,280,089 of record OX579671.1, read on the forward strand.
ATCACCAATTCAATTACATTCAATTAAATCAATGAAATCTATTATTTGTAAGCACTATTTTGTGTCTATGGTCACCTTATCGCCATGTTTGTTTACCAAATAAGACATCTAAAAAGAGATACAGTTTAGAAATGCTATTTTAGAAGCCTAACGCTGAAGGGAAGCAACTCTAATTTATCTGAACTGTCAATTATGCCCTGTTTTTGTAGAGTACGGACCCTACTTGCGTTTAAAATATGGTAATTATGTCACCAAAAATGTACAAGTCATAAATCATAAACAGGTAAGATGGCCGTTATTAAAATGTCATAAATAACATAATCGAAGCGAATCTAGCGCAGTGTGGGACGGCCACCTACGAGATGGACCGACGACCTGGTAAGGATCGCTGGGTCTCGTTGGATGCAGGTGGCTATGGACCGGTCGCGCTGGAGTGCGATTGGAGAGGCCTATGTTCAGCAGTGGACTTTAACAGGCTGAAATGATGATGATGATGAACATAATCGAAACGAATACAAAATAATTTATTAGTGAAACAGAGAAACAAAGATTAAGTTACATTATTATTACTCATCTTGGAGTAAAAATTCAAAGCACAGAAAGGACCTCCAACTTCTAACTTACTTCAGGCCTAGAACATTACAGCCCTAGGACAGTATTATTTCATTAACACACTTAATACACAAATAACAATCTAAACTCAACCCTTCGTCAATCTAACAATGCCCTGCGATGTTTTACCGACTGAAGCCATTTCGGCTAAAGTTTGTTAAAACTTTCTGAACTCTAAGTTGTTGTGGCTTGAAACTTCGGCTTGTTATTCAAGCCGGATTATTACTGTTGCACAAAGGATGAAGTTATACATGCGTGGTACAATACTCGTATTGTCGTGTTTACGTGATGAAACTTGAACACTCCTGCGAAGAAATTCAAAGATTGTGTGTGAAGTCAACCAATCCGCACTGGGCCAGCGTGGTCGACTAAGGCCTAATCACCCTGATTCGGGGTAGGCTCGAGCCCCTCGGTGGGGACGTATATGAGCTGTTGATGAGAGTCAGCACAGACGGATGGATGACATAAAGTGCATTCTACCTGCATAATGGCAGTCAATATCACTACAATCTTCTTGTCAGGGAGATGCCAAAGATTTCAGACATGGCGCATTTAAGACTATTATTTCTGTTTTTATATGTACTGACGGGTCTAATCACGATATATTATTTACTTAGGTCAACAAAACATGAAAATGAAAATAAAAGAAAATTTGTGAAAATCGCGAGAATTTAAACGTTATTTCTGTTTTCCGTAGATGCCAAAACCTAAGTTCTAAAGTGGTTTTCGAAGCATGGAAGCTCTTCATTACCACAGTTTATACGTCTCCACCAAGGGGTTCGAGTGAACCAAACCACGGACCAAGTAGGTCCGTGGAACCAAACACTTCAAAGTGGTACATGCTAAAAATAAGAACTCCGAGCGCAGCAAAGAGTTTTTACATCAATGGCTACATACAACCTATTAATAGTTTGTGAAGAATACCTCAGAGGAACAATCTTCTTTTGTTGCTGCGAGGCGACGCGCGTTGGAAATCTTTGAAGATTACCACTGACTGATTTTTGTGACGCGCGTCGCCTCACACGTCTTTTGTTCCTCTGGGGATCCCAAATGATGATGCGCCAAAGGATTTTGACATGACTGAAAAGAAGTTCACGTAAAAAAATATTTTCCGAAAGAGAGTGTTTTAGTTTTTAGACCTCTAATGCGATAGATACACCTTACACGCCTGTTGTTTGATTTACGACCTTAATTTTTGTAAAAAAGATGCTCGTGAGTTATTTTGACATACGAGTATATAGGACCCCTAGAGGATTTATTTTCTTTAACATTGATTTACGATAAAGATACTAAGCCAATATTGAAAAATGGAGGGTATAGACTTTCAAACATGTGTGAAATGGCCAAAATATTAACTACCAACGGCTATTACTATGGTTCTTTCTTTCTTTTCGAGTCGATTCGGCGACTAAATTTGGGAAGACCAATACTCTGCCACAGATATGGCATTATCTGTGGCATTATAGAGGTCTTCGCGTGTACAGGTGGTGGGGCACGCTGGGCAAGACAGTAAGTGAGCCATTGTTTGTGGAGAGACACCACACAGACATGCACTATCAGTTGTATATCCCCACTTAAGCATTTTTTCTTAACTTCGACCGACTTGAGTCCGGAGTCTGTTAAGAGACTTCCACGTCGGCCAAGGTAAACTATGCCCAGGGGGGAGGCTCTCTGTCGTTCGAGTAAATGTTACTGAAGGGTATCTCTCCTTCCAGGAATTAAGCCGGGCTTGGGAAGCTTCCCCATTTAATGGAGCAGCTTCCTTAATAAAGCTGTGCTGGCTTTTTAGTCTCTGATTTGCTAGCACATGGCTGTGCGTGCATTGGGTGCCGCTGGTCCGATTCCTTTTGAGCCCGCTCAGTAGAGCTTGCCACATCTCTGCGGACGTCTGGGGGAGCAATACCAGCAAGCGGATACAGCATTCCAACAGGAGTCGGTTTTAAACAGCCTGTGATAATTCAGCATGTGTCGTTCAGTGCTGTATCCACCTGCTGTGTGTGTGCAGAGCGGCTCCATACCGGGCTGGCGTATTCACCCGCCGAAAATGACAGGGCTAAACCAGTCGTCCGCAGAACCATGGGTGAGGCCCCCCACTTGGTGGAAGTGAGTCGACGCAGTAGATTGTTTCGAGTGCCCACTTTCTGCTTAGTATTAATACAGTGTTGTTTATAGGTAAGCGCTCTGTCTAAAGTAATACCAAGATATTTAGGGTGAGAGCAATGGGTAACTGAAACATCTCGCCAGCGGATATTGAGTGTGCGCTTGGCTTCGCGATTGCGTAGGTGGAAGGCGCAAGACTGCGTCTTTGAGGGGTTGGGTCGCAAGGAATTCTCATCATAATATTACTATGGTAATTTTAACTTTCAGTTGTTGGTTGTGAAATACATCATCAATCATCAACAGCTCATATACGTCCCCACCGAGGGGTCGAACCTACCCTGATTTAGAGTGATTAGACCTTAGTCGACCACGCCGGCTCAGTGCGGGTTAATTGGTCGACTTTACACACAACCTTTTGAATTACTTCGCAGGAGTGTGCAGGTTTCATCACGATGTTTTCCTTCACCGTAAGAGCGTCGAATAAACGTACATAATGAATTCGAAATTCGAAAATACATTGGTGGCGGGGATTGAACCCGCATCTCCCTGACGGGAGCGTGGCCTTTCATTACACAGATAAGTTGGTTTGGTCTGTTGTACGTGATAATCATCTGCGCTTTTATTTTAAAGCAAAAGTTGTTAGTTTGGTTACTCAAGCGCTATCGAACTAGATTTTTACTATTATGAATCTGATTTTATCAGATGAAGTTCACGAGTTACAAAAAGGACTTGATATAATGTATAGGTAAGTACATAAGAAAATAAGACATGTTCGTTCAACCTCTTGACATGAGGAAGTTAAAACTTTTTGGAAGTATTTATTTTTCCATTTCATGTAAAAAAAACGAAAAACGAGAAAATAAAATAAAACGAAACGTTACCTAAATGAGATTATTAATTGTTTATTGACTCCACTTACATTTCGTCCAACTCGATCAACGGATTCGACCAAATCTGTTCTCTGTTACTATTAAATACTAGTGGCTCTGTGAGCTGTAGACCTCGCGAGTCTGTATATCTTTTCATATTTATTTTTTCTCCACTAACATCGACGACCTCTTGATTTTTAATTTTTAAAATTTATTTTAAATTATCTAATTTTATTTTATTGGTTAAGAAATGTGACCTGTGGAAGAAAACAGCCTCAGCGGGTAGACCTTGTAAGCTGGCAAACCCCATAACTCCGTCATTTTTTTAAATTTCCAAAAACTGGCTCGACAAAAAAAAACTATTAATTTTTCGAACCTGCTCACAAAATTTCACAAGAATCGGTGGAGAAACGCGACCTGTAGAGTGAAACAAACAAACAAACAAACAGATGGACATACAAAAACAAATTTGGCCAAGCTGAAACAGAGACGCTTCGCTCGCTCGGTCAATAATATATATATATATCTTTCTGTTAAATAAAATAATGTATTAGTTTGGCGAATTTAAAATAGGACATGTAGATTTAACATACTAAAAATTTGCATGCTAGCTTGCTGGCTTCATATGTTGGAACTAAATGTATTTTAAATTAAGACCTTTTTGTGTACACATACTGATGCAAATAAAATTTTTTCTTTCTTTCTTTCTTTCTTTCTTACTCCACAATTAAAAACATGAACAAGCGTATGACCGTACTACGTTTAAAGAATTACGTTTTTTAAAACATTAACATAGCCCTAAATTGTATGTTACCATATCACTGTTGGTAAACTGACGAACATCCGAATAAAATAAAATTTATACTTCGGCAAAATTATACAATATCAAATCATGGGTTCTATAGGTTTATACACGTATGTACATTAGCACCCTATAAAGTTTCCGGTGGGGTCAGGGTCAACCCGCCCCCCCCCCCTGCGAGCGATGGGCTGTGAAGAACCCTAATTTTGAAGGGTCAAGGAAAAGTGCACGCTGATTCTTATCTAATAGGTAAAATCAAAATACTTCACGTCACAATGAAGAAAACAGAAAAAATGGAATACTTGCTATTCTTGTTTGGAATGTACAGCTAATTTTATTGATAAGATCATGGCTCTATTTTTCGTTTTTTTTTTCATAAATAACACTCATTTTCATTCAGTCAGTGCTTGCGCACCCGTTGCGTTGATTGTTTAAACTTGATTATGATTTACTTGTATAGAGTGTATGTAGGTAGCTCGCACGAGTGACGCCTTGTTACCACTTTTTTTGGGTGTACAAATAAACTTGAATAAGTTTTTGTGGTACCCTTTTGTGTTTAGTTATATGTTTAATTGTATTTTCATATAAATAAATAAATAAATTCAATTTATTCTGGCCCAATTTTTTCCGAAGAGATTAGTTTACAAAATATGGTAGAACATACTCATTTTGCGTTAAAGTTAAAAAAAAAACAGAGCTTTACTCTACAAATAATAATTTGTTCCAGACAACTATTATTTATATGTTACATCTATTTATTACATGTCATTAAATAGCACTTTGTTAAAAATTGCATTAGAAGCAGAAAACTTGAGGTATTTTTTCATTTGAACCAAGATTCCAATAGATTGAAAACTCCGTTATAAATAAGCTCATTCAAGTTTCACGTTGTTACGTTGTTACACCCGTTATCTTTCAAACTACGTGTTCACGGGCGCTTATCGCCGCATTTACGGGGTGCGTAAACCACGGAATAAATTAACAATTTTGATCGTAATTGAAAACGATTTGTTGGTAAGTTATACCACAGTATAAATTTTGTTAATAGTCGATAACACACATATTGACAACCGCGAAACATGGCAGTTATAACGAATAGACAAAGCGATGCGGTCTGCGGTACTTATATTATAAATGCTTAAATAACTCTGTCAGTATGCCTATTTGTTACGTTTTCACGGCTAAACGACTGAACCAATTTTGATAAAATTTTACACAAATAACACCCAAACTGACTGCTTTTTGGAATACATTTTTTTTCATCTAACAAATTGTGATCCTGTGGGGAAAATTCTTCAATTTCATGAACGACATGCCTATAGATTCTGGATATAATTTTTATATTATTTAAAACAGATTTCGAATACCATAGTATATTGTTATAAAATAAATACACAGTCCCTGGGTTTTAAAACGAATTAATTTTCACAGCATAGTGCTATATCTCTCAATTTACGGTTTCTCACACAGACAATAGGTTCTCATCTACGTTTATTGACGTGACATACGGCGACAGAAGATAAGACTAATATGCTGTCGCGTTGCGTGGCTGTAGGAAATTACATGTGAAAATAAGGTGTGACTTGGAAAAAATATAGGTATAATTATGTATGTATTACACAAGTTCTATAAAACTTGCAAAATCGTTGTATGAATTCAGTGAGCGTCGGTGGTCTAGTAGATAGGGCCGCTGCCTCCCGCCCGGGAGACCGTACGATCCCCACCACGTACCAATGTGTTTTCGAATTTCAAATTCATATGAGTACGTTTATTCGACCTGCACACTCCTGCGAAGAAATTCAAAAGTTGTGTGTGCAGTCGACCAACCTACACAGGGCCAGCGTGGTCGACTAAGGCCTAATGGCCTTAATTCAGGGTAGGCTCGAGCCCTTCGGTGGGGACGTATATGAGCTGTTCTGTTCTAATTACGGAGTTTCCGGGTTTGAATCCCAGTGGGGAAATGCTGACTTAAATAACTTTTAGACTGATCTAACTTTATGACCATGATTCCGTGCTACGTAATGCACCGATACCGGATATAAGTCGTTACATGAGCCACGTCAGAAGCCTTTTCACAGGGTTTGTGAGGTCGGTTGTAGACTTTGCAACCCACATTATAAGAAAGACAGAAGCTAAGCAAGGAAAAGGCAGAAGATCAAAATAAATCCGTCAAATCCTTTGACAAATGACAAATATTTCCAAATCGTAGGATGAAGAATGTCTGCTATCTACTTCAAATTTCTCTTTAATTTCAAGGTTTATTATAAAGAAGCCGTGTGGTGACGGCACAGTAGAATACATTTGTCACCAACCCCTACTCTTCCCGTGGGTGTCGTAAGAGGCGACTTAGGGACTACACATTGAACAGGGAACGGGCAGCAGCGCTTTCTGATCTGAGTAACCTTTTAATCTGAGATCTCCAACCCGCCTGCCAAGCGTGGAGATTATGGCAAAACCAAACACTTAAGTGGAGGAGGCTCATAGTCCAGCAGTGGACTGTAACGGGCCGTTGATTTTGATTGATTGATTGATTGGTTATAAAGAAGTACTATGTACACAAAACAGCTGAATATAACAGTCTATAGACCGCTGTCGAATTCCCCAAGTCTATAAAAAGTAGAATTATGATCTACCGCCAAACTTTCCTACATTATCTTCGGAAATATCTTCCGACAAAACTTTCTTAACTGTTTTATATTGCGCGGCGGAGGACACGCGACTCAGGGATTATGTCGGTAAAATTAATGTCTTGCGTATTATAATTGGGAAACTGCGGAAACATGACGGTGAAGCTGGCCCACCGGCTACATGTCACTCAGCGAGCTATGGAAAGATCTATGCTTGGTATTTCGCTACGGGATAAAATCCGTAACGAAATCATCCGGCAGAGGAACAAGGTAGTCGATATCGTCCAGAAGTGTAGCAAGCTGAAGTGGCAGTGGGCACGTCTGTCGCAGAACCGACGAGCGTTGGAGCAGACGGGTTCTCGAACCACGTCTCGGGAAACGTAGTGTGGGACGCCCCCCTGCCAGGTGGACTGATGACCTCAGGAAGGTAGCCGGTGGTGGCTGGATGAGGAAAGCGGGTGATCGTGCGCGTAGTTTTGTAGCCCGAAATATTTTCACACATCGTGTGTTGGGTCTTTAGCTGGCTATTTTTGCGGTTGAATTCATTATGAGCTATTATAAAAAATAACTCAACATCATTACTACAAAGGAAATGTATTTTTTGCACAAAAAGTAATCCACATTACGCGTCATTAGTTACTTCGTACAGTCTGCAAAAGAGTAGCATCCGAAATAACGTAGGAAATGAGCAGACAAAAACCCACCTGCTTCGTCACCCCTGAAACACCTTTTTCAACCTTATTTGTCACCCTTTTCACAAAATAATAGAGTCGAGTTTTCTTCAAGTTTGGTGTCGAAATTAACGTGCTTAGGTCAAAGTAAAGGCAATTCGTATTGAGCAGAAAAATTGAAGTCCATTCCTCGAAATTAGGTCGTTGAACCTTCAGAAGTAACAAACCTTTTGTGTACTGGGTCGTTTCGTTAACACACGTACAACAAAATATTTTTGTCTTTGAAAACTATTCTTTTTAAATAAAAATAAGATTTAATACTACAAAAATAAAAACAAAATGTAAACAAAATATGAAAGTTATGCTTATTAACATAGTATTGCATGAATTTCAGACATTTTGTATTAAGATTATATTCTACTACTTTAGTTTATCTAAACAAGTATCGCTATCACCCTGAGTTTTTTTTTAATATGGCGATTACTGAAACTGAGATCAATTAGACTCAATCACGTCTTCGTCATGCCGTGTGAGGTGTAAGGTCGGCGACCGTTAGGGAATATGCACACTTTTTTTAAATTCTTTAATCGAAATATTTCAAGTTCCAGATAAACACATAAAAATATTTTTTCGAATATCTTGCTCAGAAACAAAGCTTTAAAGTTGATCGTTAGACAGAGAGGTCCGACGTGACTTGTGACGTCATATGTCACGCGGGTCAAACATCCGCCATAGAAAATTTTGTTTTCGTAAGAGGGATTTTTGTTAATGTTGTATCTAGTGAAGTATCTAGTTAGTTTTTCGATCAATTTCGATTCTGTTTTGACTGTCAGTATTCTATTTTTGTATACTTTCAGATGAACTATGAAAAAAATAATATGTTTTTATGCATATTCCCTATTCGCATACACAGACAGAATAATAAATATACCAAAGAACATGAAGGCAAAATTTTTACCACATCAAAATTATTTAATATATAGAATGTTACTAACAAGCTAATTAAATTTAAAAATAAAGTTTAAAAATAATTTAAAAATAAGTTTTTTTTTTCACAAAATACTCAGCTGTTTGTAGAAAAGAATTGCTTTTAGGTGAAATTGGCTTGGCCACCGATAATAAGAAACGCCTTCAACTTTTTCAGGGCAACTTTTGTGAATGACAACTTGGGGACCTTTTCACTTGATTTTCACAAAAACTCCGACGGGTTTTTCGTGAAATTATTAAAATTATTTCGAGTGATTTTTTTGGAGAGATCTTTTAAGGACTCTTACGGAGGTGCTGCAAAAGAAAGTGCTTCAAAAAAGCACCCTCATAGGATTGGGAATTATTATTAATGTTTTGCAGTTAGCAATAAAATTTAACTAATGCAACGTGACAGTTAAGTAATGCTAAACTAATTGGGTAGTAATTTGACCAATAAAATTATAAAACGTTACACAATTTTATTTTATTTTTTCAGTTTTTATTTAATTGACTTAATAAGCTGATAAGATTGTATGAAAGATTGATGAAAGATTTCAGATGAACGAATGATATTATTTTAAATGAATGATAACCTTAACCAGTGGCTCTGTGAGCTGTAGACCTCGCGAGTCTGTATATCTTTTCATATTTATTTTTACTTTTTCTCCACAAACATCCCCGACCTCTTGATTTTTTATTTTATTTACATTTTTTTTTATTGGTTGATAAATGTTACCTGTAGAGGAAAACAGCCTCAACGGTAGAGCTTGTAAGCTGGAAACCCCCATAACTCCCATAATTTTTTAAATTTCCAAAAACTGACTCGACAAAAAATCGATTAATTTATCGAACCTACTCACAAAATTTCACGAGAATCGGTTGAGAAAAGTTACTTTATAAGTAATAAAAAACCAGTATCTTATTGTACCCTACCTTACAGTCTCTCTGATATTAATATCACACAATACAAAAAAAAATACTTCAATAAAATTTAATTTGTAAGCCACATTTTAACTAGACTATAATTATAAGTAGGTATAACAGCCTCCGTGGCCGAGTGGTCGAAATTTCAACGCCCATTACAGAGGTTCCGGGTTCTATGCCCGGTGGGGATACTGTCAAGCAAAAATCTTTTTGTGAAACTTTCCCCAGTTTGGTTAGGACATTGCAGGCTGAATCACCTGATTGCCCGAAAAAATAAAGATTATTCCGTGCTTCTGAAGGCACATTAAGCCATTGGCGTTACATGATCCAAATCAGTGGCCTTTGGCGGCTCTACAACACTGAAACCAGGGTTTGTGAGGTCGGTTCAAAGTCAAAGTCAAAGTCAAATTAATTTATTTCCATAGGATGTTATTACATCACTTAGATCCGTCATTACATTTTTTTGGGTGAGTTCACTAACACAATGGCGGAATCTGTTGTCGACCTGACAACCCACACGATGATGATGAGTAGGTCTTAGACGTATCCGTTCACACAAGGCTATTGAAATCCTATCAAAATTTAGGCTTATATTGTATTGGATACACAAAATGTAGTAAGTATATAATACTCAATTACCCATGTGTGTATAAAGTTCCAGAGAGGTCTGATAAAGACTTTTCCTGGCCGCCATAAAACTTTTATCGAAAAAGTTGTTTTGAAAAGAGATACAAATGTTCGTTGGCAATGTTACATTATAACATGAAATAAACCTACTTGTATTTTAAGTCTGAAAAGGAACTATAGATGGGTCCTTTCATGATCGGGTTCTTTAGCCCACGTCATGAACAGCTCATATACGTCCCCACCGTGGGGCTCGAGCCTACCCGAAAGGCGTAGCGTTCCCTCCCCTGTGTTGAATTACAAAGTTGGATGTGTCATCTTTTTACGCTGTAACAGAGCTAGAGATCAACATTAAAACTGGCACAAGTTTCGGATTTGTTAACACGGTTATATTTAATATTGTTACCTAGATATTTCGGAACGGTTGCACGCTCCATGGCGTGGTAACAAACCCGAAAAAATTTAGTGTAGTGAACAACCAGGAAAGTGCTAAAACATATACTTGTCGCCCAGCAGCCGCCACTGCACCACACGAAGAGTGTTGTAGGAGATTAGTATGTGGCAATATCCAGGGCACAGTCCGAAGAAAAGGTATTCAAAGTAATTTCTTCCCATACAATAATAATTTCTTCTTTATTAGTCCACAATTACAAGCTAAAGACTAAACCTTGAAACCAAACACTAGCTTCATTTTAACTAACATGGATAATTTCTAACATGGATAAGCTTTAGGAGTTTTCTGTTGGAGATCAGGACATGAAGTGAAGATTTTGGCAGAAAAAAGACAAAATCGAATGGTAAGAAATCTAAATCGAATGGTAAGAAATCTAAATTTGAAAATGAATTTAAAATGAAAGATAAAACTGTCAGCAAGAAAAGTTGCCAGTCATAAAACAGGAAAGAGGACGAATGTCTCGTTACATATCTAAGAGATCAACATGTTTTTTTTATATATGAACTACTTTTTGAGCTAAAAACTGACATTAGCCACTGTTTACCGTAGGAAATCAATCTTATTTCTATGAAAAAATATTGTCAGCGGGCAGCTATTAGCTAGAGTGAACCTAACACCTAGTCGGACTACAAGATAAAAAAATCCACGTTGTCAAAGTAATCAAACCAGCTGAAAATAAAAAACTCCGTCGTCCAATCCATTGGATAAACCAGTCGGACCACGTGGCCTAAGGGAATAGTATGATAGTTATTAGCAGAGATGGTTGCTATGTCGCAGTTTCCAAAGTGAGTTACTCAGTTGCGGTGGGACTAATCCGCTTCAGCCGCTGCGACTTAATGAACCTATCAAGGCCACAGTGCAGCTAGATAATTAACAAGGCAACTTCTATTTTAAGTGATATTATAATCTAATGGAACCCGTAGATAATTATTTTTAAACGACTTACAAAAGCTAGCGTGATCCTGTATATTATATTATGTGTGTTGTTTGAGAGCGTCGGTGGTTTAGTGGCTAGGGCCGCTGCCTCCCGTCCGGGAGACGCGGGTTCGATGATGGTGGTGGGGCCACGTATCAATGTGTTTTCGAATTTTGAATTCGATTGTACGTTTATTCGGCGCTCTTACGGTTAAGGAAAACATCGTGATGAAACCTGCACACTCCTGTGTAGAAATTCAAAGGTTGTGTGTGAAGTCGACCAACCCGCACTGGGCTAGCGTGGTCGACTAAGGCCTAATCAAACTAACTCAGGGTAGGCTCGAGCCCCTCGGTGGGGACGTATAATTATGAGCTGTTGATGATGTGTGAATGTCTCTGTGTGTGTGTGTGTGTGTTTGTGTGTGTGTGTTTTAACAAAGGGTGATTAAACGTTCAATTTATTATTTATTTGTGCTGTTGATGTTGTAGGCTTCTAAAAAGGTGTGCCTTTTATAATTGTGTGTATATATTTTATTTATTGTTTGTCTATGTTTTTTTTGTATCTGCACTGCACTATAAATTTTATTTTATTATTTTCTGTTTTATTAGATTAAGTATACAGCAAATTAAGGAAAAATGCAGGTTTTATCAAAATTGGTTAAGTATTTTTCAAACAGGCTGATAAGCTATTTTTATTTGACTTACTTTGAATTAGAGATACGTAAATATACAGCAGATAAGGTGTAATTCTAACTAAACCATCAGAACACCAAAAAAACAAACAGACAAAATTGTTCAATGCAGAGAGAAAATATTAACCATTATTTTACCGAAATCTCACTTTGCCGAGATAGCTACCCCGAAATGGTCCAATCTTATTACAATCTATCAAAATGGCGCGAAAGGGAAACGTAATAAATCAAAGATCCATCGATTTCAGCACAGCCATCGAACGAAAATTAAATGTCAAGGAGTTTAGATTTGGCTACTTATATACTTCTCATAAAAAAAATCGAAACACCTTGCAAGTTTATGTTTTGTAAGGAATAACAGAAAAATGTGTATATTTAGGAGTTAATGTCGGATTTGACAACCTCATGTTACTCATTGAGAATTACTAATTTGTTATTGCACAAAAAAATTTGCTTGCCACTAAATAACATTTGGTGTCGTGTGGAATACACAGAGTAGAATACATTAGTCACCAACCCCTACTCTTCCCATAGGTGTCGTAAGAGGTGACTTAGGGACTACATATTTAACAGGGAACGGGCAGCAGCGCTCTCTGATACAGTAACCTTTTAATCTGCGATCTCCAACCCGCCTGCCAAGCGTGGAAATTATGGCAAAACCCTGTGGAGGAAGCTCATAGTCTACAGTGGACTGTAACGGGCCGTTAATGTTTTTTTTAAATAACATTTGATATTACTAGCAAAAACTTTTGCGTTTGCCTAAACAATTTTCAGTGGAAACAACACTAGGCTACTAACACTTCTATTACTGTGTTATCATGGTCTTCTGGTATGGTATGGACATACCTTAAGGATGGGGCTCTCACGCTTCCAAATTGATGCCGTGGACCCTTATGTAATTACGCAATCAAAGGAGCCTTGTCTTGGCAGAAATGGATGTTACATTATATGCTATTTCCCGTAAAGGATCTGAAATTTGATTATTCTATTTCAGCTGCATAATAGGATTTTCGACCTAATTCAGGGTAGGCTCGAGCACCGAGGTAGAGGCGTACAAGTGAGCAATATGTCAGTGAAATAACGCAAAATCTCTCGGGTGGAAACTCAGCCCATGAAACTGAACAACTTTTGTTCAGGAATTTACCGAAAACGCAAAGAAATTACTCTTCATACAATCTCATCAGCAAGTCGAGTTAATTTATATGAAAAGTAAAATAAATCATTTGCGATTTCGGAAAAGTTCCAGAAAAAAAGTTGTTCATTTTCATGGGCTGAGTTTCTATTTCAGCATTTCAGAGAGAGGTTTTGCGTTATTTCACTAACACGATGTATTAAGCTGATATCAACAGGATTTTTTAACTTTAAGTATTAGTGCCCCCTGGGGGGTAGAAGCTGTGAGGGAGATGGGAATAACCCTACTCATCATCATCATCGTGTGGGTTGTAAGGTCGACAACCGTCCTCGCAAACCCTGGTGTCAGTGTTATAGAGCCGCCAAGGCCACTTGCATGGCTCGTGTAACGACTAGATAGTAGCCGGGACCAACCGCGCCTTCCGAAGCACAGAATCATCTGTCTTTTCGGACAATCAGGTGATTCAGCCTGCAATGTCCTAACCAAGCTGGAGAAAGTCTCACAAAGAGATTTTTGCTTGACATTGTCTCCACCACCGGGAATCGAACCCGGAACCCTAGTAATGGGCGTCGAAATCTTGACCTCTCGGCCACGGAGGCTAATAATCCTACTACCTACCTACCTGCTGCGTAGTACCAGAAACATTTTGATAAATCAGGGAGGTTTTTAAAAGTAGTATTAACAAATAAAATAATAATTACACACACAGAATCACAAAAAAAAACAACAATAGCACCACTACTGGTCATTTCACACACAATCCTCGAGTTTCTTTTCTTTCGTTTATAGATTTTCTTACAACGACGATGAAGTTGTCTGTTACCGTAAGAAAAAAAAGAATAAAAAAAAGATTATATTTATTTAGCACAAAAATTCTAAACTGGATCTGTTCCAAGAATATCGAATAAACCTGTATTTAGAAATTCAGAAACGACTGCTGGTGATTGTAGTGGATGATGATGATGATGAAAACGGAATACGTCCCCACCGAGGGGCTCGAGCCTACTCTGAATTACGGCGATTAGGCTTTAGTCCACCACGCTGGCCCAGTGCGGGTTGGTCGACTTTACACACAGCCTTTGAATTTCTTCGCAGGAGTGTGCAGGTTTCATCACGATGTTTTCCTTCACTGTAAGAGCGTCGAATACCCGTACATATGAATTCTAAATTCGAAACACATTAGTACGTAATGGAGATCGAACCCGCGTCTCACGGACGGGAGGCAGCGGCCCTAACCACTAGACCACCGACGCTCTATTCATCATTAAGACATAAGTTGTAGAGCACTGGCAGAAGAAGATGGTGAATTCGAACTGCAACCTCCCTTACGAAAGCCATTATACCAACGACGCTCAGTTTTTTAGTTTCAACGCAATTCTAAACCTTACCTTTTTAGACTCATGACTGCAGTTAATTTTAACGAAATGTAAAAAACACAGTCACTCAACAGTAGCACGTACTCACATAAATTTTTACATATCACAGTATTTTTTTCAAACTTTACACTTTTTCAAGAATCGTTAATAACACTTCTAACCCAAAAGAAGAAATTAGAATAAACTTTCAATGATTAAGCTCAATTTTTTTTTTTATCCCCAATTTTTTTTTGTATTTAACACGACTTTTCTTTCAAATCACTTTTTTTGTAAGAGTCAACTACAACCTTCGAACTTCGGATGCCGACTGGCTGTACACCAAACATAGCTGTTGCCTCTTAAGCTACTGCAATTCAAAACTTCTCTTATTACCACGCCATACGATTCCATTTCGCAAGCAGTAAAATTTCGCGGGTCACCCTTAGCTAAACCTTAGACTTGGTGCAATGGATTCTGAGACGTATTGTTCGATGGTACGGCTGGGTTTTGAATGTAAGTGCAGAAGTAAAATTGGAGAACAATACAGAATTAGCAGTGCGTATAGTCGTACGTGCATTATGTACTACAATTCGAAGTTCTGATCGGGTTGCTCTAAGTTCGTGATTTCTTGCTATCCGGAAAACTAACTTTTTTTTATTCAGGTTGTGAAATTCTGACGATTCTGACGTTTTTCACAATAAGTATTATTAATTCATAGTGTTAGATTGAAAAAAAAACTGTCGTTAATAACTTGAGGTTGGATAAAAGTACGAATATACCTTTCGGTAATAAATGTGATCCTGACAGATCGTGTGTAAAGTGAGTGACCTTGACGCCAGCATCGTTCTGTCCCATATTCTCAAGCGCTGGACAATAATCACCATGTCAGGGGCCTTTGGCAATACTGAAACCAGGGTTTGTGAACTAATTTGTCTA
The DNA here is from genome assembly GCA_951230895.1 of Carpatolechia fugitivella. Taxonomy (NCBI): domain Eukaryota; kingdom Metazoa; phylum Arthropoda; class Insecta; order Lepidoptera; family Gelechiidae; genus Carpatolechia; species Carpatolechia fugitivella. Next base: position 6,295,768 of record OX579671.1, read on the forward strand.
CCTTACAACGCACACGATGAAGAATAAGACGGATACTTAAAGTGTTTGCATTGCATAATGTTGCAATTGAGAAAAAACCCCTTTTGAATATACAATTCGTAATTCAATTTTGATCCGAGTATCGGCAGTGCTTAACTTTGGTTCTTCGCCGATTCACTCTCAATTCAATGTACCTATTTTCACATTGACCACAAAACATGAATCACACTAATATTATAGAATAATGTGAAAATATATTTGGATGTTTGGATGTTTGTTCCGCCTTCACGCTTAAAGTACTCAACGGATTTGAATGAAATTTGGAATGGAGATAGTTTGTGACCTGGATTAACACAAAGGATACTTTTTACGGGAAAAAGTCTTATTTTCACGGGAAAATGTTACATAACGTGAACGTAGCTGCGAGCGGACAGCTATTGGACTCATGACATGAATCACAAATCTACGAATTACGTGAACATACAGGGTGATTGACGCTCGAAGCTCTTACGGCGAAGGAAAACATCGCGAAGAAACCTGCACACTCCTGCGAAGAAATTCAAAGGTTGTGTGTGAAGCCGACCAACCCGCTCTGGGCAAGCGCGGTCGACTTAGGACTAATCGCCCTGATTTAGGGTAGGCTCGAGCCCTTCGGTGGGGACATATATGAGCTGTTGATGATGTGTGCAGTCGACCAACCCGTACTGGGCCAGCGCTAAGACTAAGGCCTAATCGCCCTGATTTAGGGTAGGCTCGAGCTTTTCAGTGGGGACGTATATAAACTGTGGATGATGATGACAATGATGAACTTAAAATGGTCGTATCATTTTCTGCCTGACTCACTCCGTAAATGTTGTGCACAATGACATGATGATGATGAAGAGCTCCTGACCTATTTCGGCCACGGTGACTGCTTCAACTCCGATTTTGGCACTTGATTGCTCAAATGTGACTCTTGAAGCCGTTCGCATGACACATATCCCCATACTACTTAAGCCAACAATATTTTTATAAAAAAGAAAGAAAAGTGCAGAAGATGCGGGAGTCCTGTGGAGTTCCATCTGGCCGTCTTCTACACAGTGAGCGCACACTTGTAGTAAATAACAGACAGACAGAGCATGCCAACCATGGACAATCTTCTTTCGTCATTGGTACAATAAAAAAAAAAACAAATCAAAATTGTTTAATTGTTTACCAAAATAATGTAAACACAAGCTTAACAATTAGTTGCGGACTCCGCACTTGGTGATCCTGTGTCGCGGCAGTCCAAACGACCACCACCTTTACAAACACAGCATGATTTTGTAATCCCTAGCAAAATTTAAATATGATGTTCAGACCATAAGCAATAACTTTTCCCAAGAAACATGGGTTGAAAACCCCCAAAATAATTTCGACCTCCCATACAAATTTGTAAAGTTGATTGTGTATTTTGTTGTGTTCCTTGGAAAAAGTTGTTGCTTAAGATGGTCTGAATATCGAATTTAAATTTGGCTAGGGATTACAAAATCATGCTGTATAGCTAGCATTGACTTTAAGGAATCTTACTTTGAATAAAGACATTTTATAATCTTTGTCTTCAAAATCTTACAATTTGCTGAAATCTGTCACATGCACTTGTATACAAGGAACTATTATTACTCATAATTCATTATCTTTGACTGCAGCAGAATATGTCGAGTCAGTTGCATCACGATTTACTTTATGCAGATAGCAAGGTAGCGAGTATGCAAACAACAGTTCTGTCTGGCTGCGTTCAGAACTAACTTGAATTAGATAGGTACTGTAAGCGACGCGATAGTTTTTATGTTTGTTACATTTTGTACTGGGCGTGCGAGGGGAATGTGAGGTGCGCGGGTCGCGCTACCGTCGCTGCAGATTTCTTCTAAAAAACCAGTCTATATTCGAGCTCCACTCCCGCCGCACGCTCATTTAATTTATATGTGTTCAAATCTACCTACGTTTTTGAGCTCATTAAAAGTGTTGTTCAGTTTTTCCAAAATTGCCGTTTTTCATTAAGATCGACCACTCATCACATCTATTAGTTTACAAAGTGGTCCTTCGAGCCGGATTTTCGACTTATATGTCGTTATTTTATACGCCGCCGTCAAATAAAATGGTGAACACTCGGTCAACTACCGCTCGGAAAAAAGCTGAGGAATGCGCAAACAAAGTACTTTCGCTCCCAACTGAAGAAACTGCAAATCTACCAGTAGAAGTTTTACCTGGTGCTAGTGGGCAGAATCTGAAAGCTGAAAATACGGATGAAACCAAAACATTTCTAGATAGAAAGGAAGAAATACAAAGGGAAATTCATCAATTGCGCAAGAATCTGAAAGACGCAAGGGAAGCGTCAATGAGTGCACCTGAACAAATTGAGAACGCTTCTGCTTCAAAAACTTCAGTAAGATCATCGAAAAAATCTAAAATATCAACCTCCTCTTCCATTATGGCACAAAAGAAGAGAATAGAGTTCGAGGCGGCTAAAGAAAGAGCTCGAATCCAAATGGAACTCATAGACAAAAAGTTGGCGGCCGATCTAGCAGCCGTGGATGAGAAATACAGTTCACAAAAGTCGTCGGAGAGTGAGGATCAGGAAAAGGATGGCAAGGATATCGAGCAGTGGCTCGAAGAAAGCAAACTGGAACTGGAGAAGCATAAAGTTAACGCCCGTGGTACCACTGCAAGTAGCTTAATGTCTCCACCGCCGGAGGGAACCGGCACTGATGGTCCAGTTCAGCAACTTGTCACCGCAATGAGGGACCTGATCACCACTTCAGCTTCGACAAACCAAAATTCCAACCTACTTAGCCGTATCAGCACTCCCAGAGAGCTCCCTTTGTTCTACGGTGACCCGATGGAGTGGTTGGCTTTTAAACAAGCATACGAAGAGTCTACCTCTCTTTGTACCTTCAACGACAAAGAAAACCTATGGCGCCTAAGGAAATGTCTTCGCGGGCCAGCCAAAGATGCCGTCTCAGCTCTGCTTATAAGTGCTACGTCGCCGAGCGTAGTCATGTCAACATTAGAGCTACAGTATGGAAACCCTGACGTCATCCTTTCAAAGATCATGGCTGACATTAAGAAGCTAAGTCCATTATCACACGAGTATCACAAAGATATAGTTCCATTTTCCATAAAAGTGAAGAACTTTGTCGCTGCCGTGCGTGCCCTTCGTCGTGATGAATACCTACAAGGTGTAAATGTAGCCAACATAGTGCTCTCCAAGTTACCTATAGTGCTATTATCAAAATGGACTGACTACAGTTATCCACTTATCAACAAGGGTTACAAGCCGAGGCTCGACATACTATCGGATTTTCTTAATGAAGAAGCTCATAAAGTATCTACATGCAGTGCTAACTTATTAAACGTTCGTGTGGACAACAAACGTAAATATTGTGACTATAACGTAAACCAATCACAAACTGTTTTGTTACAAAGTGCGCAAAGTAAAGTTATTGACAATACAGAACAAAAGTGCCGTTTTTGTCGCGTATCTAAGCATAAATTGACTGACTGCAAGAAATTTAAAAAATCGTGACGTAAAGATCGCTGGGCGTACGTGAAACGCACTGGACTGTGCTACAAGTGTTTACTTTCGCACCATGACAGACAGACGTGCCCTGCGGCCGCGTGTGACGTCAACTCGTGCAGTCAATCTCACCATCGGCTATTGCATTATGAACCTAGTGCGCGCCCGAACGATACCGAGCCGGTGCCACAGACTGAAAATAACAGTGCCGCGTCTCAACAACAAAACAACAACGTGCAAAGTGAAACTATTACTCACATAAACTCAAACAGCTGTTCAGTGTTATTAAAAGTTGTAAACATAAACATTCACGGACCTAACGGTGTAATAAGTGCGAGTGCATTATTGGACGATGGATCTACCGTGTCATTGATAAGCGCGTCCCTGGCCGCGCGGGCCGGGCTGCGCGGGCGCAAGCAGTCGTTACACGTGCGTGGCGCGTGGAACAATACCGAACTAGTGTGCAGTACTGAACTGGTGGACTTAACTTTATCTAATCAACACGGAACTATGTTTGAAATAAGTGCACAAAGTGTAAATGAACTTAACTTACCCGTACAAAACTTAACTATGGTAAACTGTGAGAACTATACTTACTTACGTGAAATTAAAAATAATTTGCGTACTGGACATTTGAAACCTGAAGTGCTCATCGGCCAAGATAATTACCACCTACTTCTGCCTTTGGAATCGATGACCGGCAACCCCAACGAGCCGTGTGCCACCCGCACGCCACTAGGCTGGTGCATTCATGGGCGGGTGATGTGCGCGCGCGCCGAGCCACCTACTCGCGCGCTGCATTCCACACTATTCATCACTGATGACGTAACTACGATCGATGACCGCACTGATCTATACAATCTGCACGAAGAAGTACGCCGTTCGTTCGCGATCGAGTCCATGGGTGTTTCTGCTTCTAAACCGCGGCAGAACATGGAGGACCAACGGGCCTGGGATCACCTAGAACAAACCTCCACACTCGAGAACGGAAAGTGGCAAGTCGGCTTACCCTGGAAGGACAATAATTGCGTAATGCCTGACTCATACCCTAACGCTATAGCAAGATTGAAAGGTGTAGAACAAAAGATGAAAAAAGATGAAAAATATACTGAAAGATATAAAGAACGAGTGCAGCATTTATTAGACAATGATTACGCAGAAGAGCTAAAGATCTATGACGTCACACCTAAGACTTGGTACTTACCGCATTTTGGCGTAGATAACCCAAACAAGAAAAAACTACGTCTAGTCTTTGATGCTGCAGCTCAGACCTCAGGCTTATCATTGAATGATTATTTACTAAAGGGACCTGATCTACTTATGTCACTATTTGGAATAATGTTACGGTTCAGAGAGAATAGAATAGCCGTAACAGGAGACATAAAGGATATGTTTTTACGAGTCAAAATTCGTAATGAAGATCGAGACGCTCTTCGATTTATTTTTCGAGATAACCCTTCTAATGACTTAACTAAAGAACATGATAAAAAACAATCACAATCATGTGCGCAAAATATAGAAAAGTCATTAAAGACCTACGTGATGACATCCCTAATTTTTGGAGCTAATTGTTCACCATTTATCGCTCAATTTGTTAAAAATAAAAATGCGCGCCGCTTTGAGTCGATCATGTCATCCGCCGCTACAGCTATATACTCCCAGCATTATATGGATGACTATATAGATAGCTTACCTGATGAAAAAACCGCTATAAAACTCTTGCAAGAAATAGCGTACATACATTCGCAGGGAAACTTCGAGATACGTAACTGGAACAGTAATAGCAAAGAAGTACTTAATAGCGTGCCAAAAGAAACTCTCGGAGATGCGGCCGTAAAGTTCAAAATCGATCAGCGATATGAAGGTGAGCGAACACTTGGTTTAATATGACACACAGACGATGACTCACTGGGCTTCGATGTTTCGTTCAAGAAAATACCTGAAAAGATAATAAATGGAAATCAAAGACCTACCAAAAGAGAGATGCTACGGGTTGTAATGTCGATCTTCGACGTGTATGGATTTTTATCGCCATTTACCATAAATGGAAAAATAATATTACAAGAAACTTGGCGATTAAATACTGATTGGGACGATCAAATCAATGATGAAATATTTACAAAATGGAAACAATGGATTTGTTTATTACAATCACTGCGCGGAGTGCGCCTGCCTAGATACTATCCAGTGGCTACGAGACCGAGCGAGACGGAGAGTGGACCATCCTCGGAGGGACCGACAAGTCAGCCGCCCTCTTCGCACCAATGTAACGCTACGAAGACTGCTACGCCGCAGTTACGACGCGTAGCCGTAGCACCCCCGTCATCGCCCGGGGCTACGCCGCCGCCGCCATTAGTATCTGTGCAGCCTGCGCACACGCTGAGAACTGACGAGCGTAATAATAAAACAAGTTGTTATAGAAACCTACAGATGCATATATTTTGTGACGCGTCTACGAAAGCATTCTGCGCCGTAGCCTACTGGCGTTGGATAGATGATAACGAAAACGCGCGCATAGCATTTATTGCGAGTAAATGTCGAGTAGCGGGAAATAAAGTGATAACAGTACCGCGATTAGAACTGCAGGCTGCAGTGTTAGCAGCTCGTTTGGCCGACACAATAACAAAGGAACATAAGATGACTGCGCAAAAAAGATACTTTTGGTGCGATTCGACAACAGTATTGCACTGGATAAGAAATGACGCTCGCAATTATAAAATATATGTTGCAAACCGACTAGGCGAGATCGACGACCTCACACAAATCAATGAATGGCGTTACATACCTACCAAAATGAACGTCGCCGATATAGCTACGAGAGAGAGCTACGATTGTACAGTCTTGCAACAGGAATGGTTGTATGGTCCTGCGTTTTTGAAGAATAATGAAAACGAATGGCCGCGAGATGTCATTAACCCTGAAATAAATAAACTTACATTAGAATATGTTACTACTATACAAACAGAAAATGAATACCTACCTGTACCTGATCCTGCGAAGTTCTCGTCGTGGACAGGCCTCCTGAAAACAATGTATAGAATACTTACATTTGTAGACAAAGGAATGTTGGCCCTGAAAAGAAAATATAGCGAAAGAAATTACACTTACAATACCGATGACTGTAGAATGAAACGAGCTGAACGTCTGCTACTACGTTATTCACAACTTCAAGCATTCAGCGCAGAAATTAACTTACTAAAAAATTCTAAAAATATACCTACCTCGAGTAAACTACTTACCTTATCGTCGCACCTCGATGAACACGGAGTCCTGCGGGCCGGGGGCCGAATCGACGCTGCGGCCGATGTGTCACCTGAAACTAAAAGACCTGCGATCTTAGATGGACGAGATTATATCGCACGATTGATTGTGAGACATTACCACGTCGCCGCCGCCCACGGGAACCAGGAAACGGTTGTAAATAATCTGAAACAGAAATATTGGATTATTAGAATGAGACCTACAGTTAAAAATGTTGTATCGAAATGCATGTTATGCAGAATAAGAAAATGTAAACCAGAGATGCCCAGAATGGGAGACTTACCTCAAGCTAGAATGGCTCACCATCAACGTCCTTTTTCCTTCTGCGGAGTAGATCTGTTTGGACCGATGGAAGTGACAATCGGAAGGCGCCGTGAGAAAAGATACGGAGTACTATTCACGTGCCTTACCATAAGAGCAATTCATATGGAAACAGTCAGTACACTCTCAACGGATTCTTTTATCATGGCCCTACGACGAATGGCTGCAAGACGTGGCTGGCCATTACAGATGTTTTCAGACAATGGTACCAATCTTAGGGGCGCCGACACTGAATTGAAGAAAGCTATACAAGACCTAGACGAGCAGGCACTGATAGATGAGAGTCTGAACCATGGCACCAGATGGACATTCATACCACCCGCTAGCCCACATTGGGGTGGGGCCTGGGAACGATTGATCCGATCAGTTAAAACATCTTTAAAAGTCGTGCTCAATGAACGAGCCCCAAGAGAAGAAACCTTATTAACACTACTGGCTGAAATCGAAAATATTGTCAACAGCAGACCTCTAACTCATGTCTCAGTAGAAGCCGGCTGTATGGAATCACTTACTCCAAACCATTTTCTTCTTGGATCATCATCCAACTTGCCACAGATTGGCGTTTTTGATGACTCAGATCTGTACCTAAGGAAACAGTGGAGAATTTCACAGCGATTGACAGATCTGTATTGGAAGCGATGGGTGAGAGAAGTGTTACCTGAGATGATACCAAGACAAAAGTGGAATAAGGAGCAGAAGCCTTTGCAAGTTGGAGATTTGGTATTTATTGTAGACCCAGATGGACCAAGGAATGTTTGGCCAAAAGGCTTAATACAAGAAATTTGTCCTGGCAAAGATGGCCGAATAAGAATGGTTAAGATAAAGACCAAAACAGGACTACTTACCAGATCTGCAACACGCGTCGCTAGGATACCCATTGGAGATGAGTGCTGCTAGGCAGCACTGGGGTGGGGCGTGTAAGCGACGCGATAGTTTTTATGTTTGTTACATTTTGTACTGGGCGTGCGAGGGGAATGTGAGGTGCGCGGGTCGCGCTACCGTCGCTGCAGATTTCTTCTAAAAAACCAGTCTATATTCGAGCTCCACTCCCGCCGCACGCTCATTTAATTTATATGTGTTCAAATCTACCTACGTTTTTGAGCTCATTAAAAGTGTTGTTCAGTTTTTCCAAAATTGCCGTTTTTCATTAAGATCGACCACTCATCACATCTATTAGTTTACAGGTACTAACCTTGCATACATGTTAATGACTTTTTATTGTTTTGTACGTTTCCGAATTTAGCATTTGCTTGTTTGGATATTTCTCTTTGCTCTTTTATAAACAAGCTATGTTAATTGTGTAAAGTTTTTTCTGTTTTTGTCTAATCTAGGAGATAAATTAGAAACATTTTGCTCTATAAAAAAATATGATATCTTTTTTTTAACCCCCGACGCAAAAGAGGGGTGTTATGTTTGACGTGTCTGTTTGTCTGTGTGTCTGTCTGTGTGTCTGTCTGTCTGTCTGTCTGTCTGTCTGTCTGTGGCATCATAGCGCCCGAACCACTGAACCGATTTCAGTTTAGTTTTTTTTTGATGAAAGGAGACTTAATCGAGAGTGTTCTTAGCTATGTTTTATAAAAATCGATTGAGCCGTTTAAGAATTATGGTGGGTTAAAGTGGGGATGGAAGAACCAAAACTCTACAAATGTGCCCAAAATGGTTGTCAAAAAATGAAAAATAAGATATTTTATCACTGAGGAGTCCGCCTGGATGAGTACCACTGCCTTATCTATTTCTGCCGCCAAGCAACAATGCTTGCATTGTTGTGTTCCGGTTTGAAGGATAAGGTAGCCAGTGAAATTACAGGCAATTTACGCGAGTGGGCTTCATATTCGATCAGAAATACTGGTGTAGGGTATCAAATAAAAGCATAACGCAGCTATATTACAGTAAATAAAAAAATAAATCACATCCACATTACAATTGAAATATTATAGCATGAATAATGAAAATCAGTGAGTGCTTCTGTTTCTCAATCTTTGCAACTCTTCTAAAGCTGATTTGTCATACGGGTTATTAAATAATTTTCTTTGGTCGAGATCGCAAATAGCTACACCTTCCAAGCTTTTTACTCGACTTAAGGCTACGTAGGCTTGGCCTTTTGCGAACGTACATTTGCCTAAATAAACTACAGCTTTTTCAACAGTCGTCCCTTGCAACTTGTGTACTGTAACCGCCCAACTTAAAATTATAGGAAACATTGTTCTTTCAATATTTCCATATCCCCTAAGACCTTGAAAAGTTACACTTTAGGGCCTTATCGGAATCCATCCATTCTCATCTTTACAACTCCGTCCAATAGAGTCGTCATCAAATTGAATTAATATTATTTTTGGCAGCTCCCCATCTTCTAATTGTTCTCGGCGAAGTCCATTCCATACAATTTTTTTAATAATACCCATACTGCCATTGACCAACCCATCAGAAACGATTAAATTTACCCGCAACATAACCCTTAACCCGATTGCTATTTTAATTGTACTTTGCAACCCCCCTGTACAGTTAGGATCTTGCGGAACAGAAGTTTGATTAGGTTTTTGACCATAGGTAGCAGGTTCTTTGGATTCATCGAGAGCATTTATAGTATAGACTTTTACTGATTTAGCCATTATATCAACCATTTTATCATTGTAATTGTTGACTAATTTTACTGTAGGAAAAATCCGTACAGCTTCACCGTCAGCAAATGCTCCGTCCAATGGCACTCGACTTCTCTCAAGTAAAATTTCATACTGCTCCATATTCAACTCGCCTACTCGTAAATTGTTAAGAAGGTCTATAAATTGCCTGTCATTTTGTTGTCTGACATTAGTTTGCAGTTCAGAAAGACCAAAGTAATGCCATAAATGAGGCTCTCCTTGAAATATTGCTGGTTGTTTAAAACACCAGCTGCCCTTAACTGGTGGTAACTGCATTATGTCCCCGAACACTATGACATTGACTCCGCCGAAAATATCTTGATAATTTTTTAGTTCTTGCAAACGGAGATGAATGGATAGTAAGACTTCGTAAGACACCATTGATATTTCGTCTATTACTAGCCAACGTATGTGTCTCCATTTTCTACGCAAGTCCTCCAAACGCTGCCCTGACATCTGTCTATATACGGTGGCTCGGCCTTTTTCAATTCCTAAACAAAATGCACTATGTAGGGTTTTCCCATTTACCAGTCGTGCTGCCACTCCAGTAGGTGCTGTGATTTCAACGAAACTTGCAAGCAGTAAGTTATCGACTGTGGGAGCGTAACAGCGACGAATATAGTGTACCAAAGTTTTTAGCACAAAAGATTTGCCGCTGCCAGCGCCTCCGGTTACAAAAAGTTTTAAAGGAGCGTCTGTGTTTGGCTGATTTGTGATTTCGGTGCGAATCCGTTTCGTTACCTCGTCGAATACTTTTTTTTGTTGTATGTTCATGCTGGTTACCATGGAATGAAACTCGTTATATTGACATGCACAGCTTCTTCAACGTCTTCCACTTCGATATCAACCTCAGCCATTCTTGGATCATATCCATCAACAATCGCTCCTAAATCACTGTTTATTGGATTACATTCTTGGTCATTTGAATGATCAATTGCTGCAGGTTCGGCTAGTGCTAATACTTGGCCAATAACTTGTTGAAGTTCGCGTTCAATATGTTGAAATTGCTCTACAGAATCTCCATGAAACGGACGTAACCGATCTCGTTGTGCCATGAAAGCTTCTTCGCATGTTTCATAGCCAGCTAACAAATCAGATTCGTCTCTGAACGGCACATGAGCAACAAGATAGCTATAAAAATACCCTTCTCTGTCTCCCATTTGCGTGTAATATCGAGTCCTCAGAATGGCAGGCTTTGTTCGTCGTTTCATAACATTTCCGTTTAGAAGTCTTATAGTTGAACGTAAACTTTCCGCGTCCTCTTCTTGTTCTCCATAAGCTTCCACATCGCCGTCTTCTTCGTCGTTAACAGGTCGACTGGTATGTTCGTAATTGACGGCAAATTCTGCCAAACTTAGATTCTCAAAATTACTTGGCCTTTGGACATACCTGTCAAATATATTTTGATATGTTTGACCTTCGTCACAGTCATACCTTAATATTCGGTAGCGTTCATGAGGTCGGCATGTGTTGACAAAAACAACTTTTCGAGAACTATCTCTCAGTTTCAAGTGGCATAATCTGTATGCGCATTCACATGCCGAAACTCTGCGATGATTTAATATTGCCATAGAAACAGCGAACAATTGTCTACCAATATCTCCATGACAGGCGCGGACTTTGCTAACGGCATCTTTTACAGCTTGACCAACATCCTGGGGCTCATGTTTTGACGTATATTTAGCTATATAATAAGAAACAGCTGTTACTTTTCCACAGGGTTGAATGTCCATATTACCTTTCCAAAGGCGTAATATCTGTGCATTGTAATTATTGACATATTACTGTTCATCTGACTGTCTTTGCAAAATACAAAATCTTCCATTATTACGCAATGTTTCATCAGGTCCTAACAAAACGGTCTGGTTGCTAACTGGTCTTGGAAAGTTAAATCTACACTGATTATCATGTCTGTTTTTATAGCAGGTTGTTGAATGCGAGTGCATTTGCACCCGTTTAACGATTTCATTCAACTCGTCATCTTCATTATGTATAGAACACGAAACAATTTCATTTATCAAGGATCTGCCTTCATGAGTGTCGAAATTTGGTGCATTTTCAATCCAACACAACATGTATAAATGTGGACTTCCTCGATTTTGGAACTCAATCCTCCACCAGAAATCTATAAGTTTCCCACCTAAAATTTGATCATCGTTCTTTGTTTGCACATCAGGGGTAATTTTTGTGATAGTATATTGGTTACCATCGGGCCTATGTTCTTGTGATTTAGGTATGTTTGATTTTAAAACCCTCCACAAGGCCGTGATATCGGTGAAAGATATCAAGCAAGCTGCTCCATTCTGAGCTACATGGCCCTTTGGACCCCTTGAGTGTGAGTCAAACAAGTAATAAAAATTATTCATTTTCCAGATAGCTACTGATATGCCATTGCATGTAAGAATAGCTCCCGACCCATCAGCAGATTCTGCGAAGAATTTAATTAATCCGTTTTTTAAATTTGGAAAACCATCAATATTTATACTCAAATTGCCGCAAATCGAAGTAGCTTCATCTTGAATTTGTAATAAACATGAATTATTCAACACCTCAAAATTTACTTGTAGCTCATGTACACGTAAATATTCTATGTCGTTCTCAGACAAATTTGGTGCCCTTCGAGTTTGTATACTGTTTGATTATAGACGATCACCGGAAATCAGTATTGAATCTATGATACTTGAAGACCATATCTCAGTTTCTTTAATTTTTGATACGCCAATAGCTATTGCTGCATTTGCAGTGCACTGCTTTCCTCGGGAAAAATCACTAAATTTGCTGTGACCTTGATGAAACGAACCCCTAATTATTCGTCGATTATTTCCGATATCTTGGAAATAATTGTTGGTCGTTTCATTTGTAGTGGGTTCTACTTGTGTTATGTCGCTATGGTGGATATGACAGATTTCATTAATATTGTAATTATCGATATTTAAGTTTATCGTTACATTTCTGTACAAAGGGTTGTTCGCAATAAGCCAATCTAATGCAGTTCGCAGCTTTTGAATGTCTACAGAAAAGCGGCGTAATCTTTGGACCGATTCTAATTGTTCACAAACAATTACGAGACCAGCACTACTCATTTGTAATGGAAGCTGTTCTGCTACTTCTTCAACATCCTGACCGAATAGTACAGCTTGACCATGGAAACCACGTTGCCCAAAGCGACCACTAAGTTTTATCATTTTGACAAATGGAATTATTCTATTTAACAAACGTAATTCCATATCGGATAACGTTTCTATTTCTGGGGGGATTTCGTCTAACGACATTCCATTCCAGTAAGCTTGCGTCGGTGTTTTTCCCCTACGAAGCGTTCTGGCACATCGGTGACAAGTGGTAATGACCTCATATTGACTTAGCAATTCACTTGGTATTATATGCCCTGGTACATTGCTTAACGTAAATGACTGGACTTGCTTACGATAACATTTTTTGTTGCATATAAAACAAACTACATCAGCAAATGTCTGAATTGAATTATTAAAGTCTAGCCTTAGTTTGGCTCGTGATCGAGCAGTAGCTTCTGCGTCTCTGGTAAGTCTTGAGGTTTGTTGTTCTGGACTCTCAATCAAACGAGACTCAGCAACAGACTGAGCAACTCTAGAAAGTCTGGAAGAGCGCTGCTCAGGAGTCTCATTTGAACGAGACTCGGCAGTAGACTGCGCATCCCTGGCAAGCCTAGAAGTGCGTTGTTGTGTAGTCTCATTTAAACGGGATTCAGCAGTAGACTGCGCATTCTTTTCAAGTATAGAAGAGCGTTGCTCAGGAGTCTCATTTGAACGAGATTTGGCAGTAGACTGCGCATCTCTTGCAAGTCTAGAAAAGTGTTGCTCAGGAGTCTCATTGGAACGAGATTCAGCAGTACACTGCGCATCCCTTGCAATCCTAGAAGAGCGTTGCTCAGGGGTCTCATTTGAACGAGACTCGGCAGTAGACTGCGCGTTCCTTGCAAGCCTAGAAGAGCGTTGCTCAGGGATCTCATTTGAACGAGATTCGGCAGTAGACTGCGCGTCCCTTGCAACCCTAGAAGAGCGTTGCTCAGGGGTCTCATTTGAACGAGATTCGGCAGTAGACTGCGCGTCCCTTGCAAGCCTAGAAGAGCGTTGCTCAGGGGTCTAATTTGAACGAGATTCGGCAGAAGACTGCGCGTTCCTTGCAAGCCTAGAAGAGCGTTGCTCAGGGGTCTCATTTGAACGAGATTCGGCAGTAGACTGTGCGTCTCTTGCAAGCCTAGAAGAGCGTTGCTCAGGAGTCTCATTTAATCGTGACTCAGCAGTAGATTGCGCATCTCTGGCAAGCCTAGAGGTACGTCTTTCTAAAGTCTCATTACACGGTGAAGTGCTGGTATATCTCGCATCTTTTATTTGACGTTCACTACGTTTAAACTTACCTTCTTTTGATCTCTCCAAAGCCCTACTTGGCGCATCTCTATCTAAACGGTGCTGTCTGTCCATTGAACTTTCTTGGCTGCGCAATTCCGCCTTTCGGGTAGCTTGTGAAAGCAAAAAGCTTTCTCTTTCAGGAGTGTTCTCCTCAGGCTGAGTTAATTTGCGCCTTTTACTTTCGTTTACAGCTTTCTTAGTTTTTCTGCCTAGTCCCATCTTGCAGTGTAAAAGATATCTCTAAAATGACCTAATATTTAATTATAAACGTTCGTACGTCGTATTTCGCTCACGATTAATAATAAAATGGATTAGATCTTCAATCTTTATCTTACAAAATTGAGAAAGTGTAATTAAAAGTTTATCGAAACTGAATTTGAATGACTTAATAAACTAAGAAAAAAGTAATATGTAGTAGGTATTACCTCCTTCTTACAAAAACTTATATTTTTCTATGTATGGGTAGTTAAGCGGTCCCCCCGACGCGACGTTTTCTTTGTAGAAATATTAATAGGTAGGTACTTAGATTCTTCCTAACTAATATTTTGTTGTAATTATTATTAATATTTTTAGCGGTGTTTTAGTTTTTATGTACAGGTTGTTAAATAAATCAAATTATTATTTCGTACTTTTTTTAGGTAGGTTTTTGTGTCGGGGGTTTTTTAAATTTTTAATTCTAGCTCTCGTCATTAGTCTTCTTTTTTTTCTTCGCGTCAAGGATCTAACTAACTAGTTATTTAAGCCTCGGCCACGCAGAACGGGTGCGGTGCGGTCCGGAGCCGGGAAAGCGGGACTTTGTATGGCGCGGCATAGCACCATCCCGCTTTCCCGGCCCCGGACCGCGCCGCTCCCGCTCTGTGTGACTTAGGCTATAAATATGGCCGCCAGAAACTCAGTCACAGCAACATTATTGAAGCTACCTTGTACAGCTAGTAGTTATAGTGGTATATTTTGTATTGAATGGGATCAGTGAAGTTAAACAAAAGTAGAGTATTACGTCACCATTGTAAGGTAATGTACCATTGGCACTGGCCATACCATCTTTATACAACTGGGACAAATTTATCCCACCTATATACCACTACTCATTTTCCGATAATGGTACAAATGTTACTCATTACTCGCAAATGCACTGTCAATGGTACCGGCTAATGGTACAACAACTCGGTTGGTCCAGTTTTTTTACGAATTCTATTTTATTAGCCCCATCAACGTCGTAATCTAGAACAAAATCTGAATAAAAAATTACAATTGAATATATTTGCATTTAATCAAAATTTAAATAACACAATTCAGACCTGATCCATGTTGGTGAAATAAAATGAATATTCAGTATAATGGGTATACCAAGCTCTATTATCACTAGCAGGAATGTAGTGCGTAGTAATCTCGAATACAAACACGCCATCAGTTTGAAACTGAAACTGAAAAAAATGACAGGGAACGTACTCCCGGATCTTCAATAAGTATGGGCGTCCCGCAGGGTTCAATTCTTGGACCTTTCTTGTTTTTAGTATATATTAATGATTTACCTTATCTTGTTAAAGCAAAACATGGGTTAGTATTGTTTGCCGATGATACTTCTTTGATATTTAAAGTTAAAAGACAACAATCAAACTATGACGACGTAAACAATGCTATCTCTAGTATAGTGAATTGGTTTACTGTTAATAATCTATTACTTAATGAAAAGAAAACTAAATGTATTAAATTCGTATTACCCAATGTGAAACCGGTAACTACAGATATATTTATAAAAGGACAGAAATTGGACCTTGTAGATTCGACTGTCTTTTTGGGCATTACTTTAGATGCCAAACTACAATGGGATTCTCATATAAATAAATTGTCGAACCGACTGAGTTCAGCAGCGTTCGCAGTTAAAAAAATTAGAGCCCTTACCGACGTAGACACCGCTAGACTAGTCTACTTCAGTTACTTTCATAGTCTAATGACCTATGGTATTTTATTGTGGGGTCACGCTGCGAATGCTAATAGTATATTTATTTTGCAGAAACGGGCTGTTCGTGCAATTTATAGATTAGGGCCTAGAGTGTCACTGAGGGAAAAATTTAAAGAAATCAATATTCTGACATTTGTGTCTCAATATATCTATGACAATCTTGTGTATATAAAACGAAATATAAGTAATTTTCAGAAGCACAGTGATATACACAATTTTAATACTAGAAATAAAGACAAGTTGGTTGCTTATGTCAGCCGACTACATAAAATTAGTAATTCTTTTAAAGGCAATTGTATACGCTATTACAATAAGGTCCCTACTGATATTAAAAACTTGCCTTTAGACAAGTTTAAAATAATTATAAAACAGAAATTGTATAAAAAAGGTTACTATAGGATATCTGATTACTTAGAAGATAGGTGTCCATGGGAATAGATTGTTTGAGTAGCAGGCTTTTTCGATATGTAATAAGCATTAATTTTGTAATTGACAATATTTTATTTAAAAAAGGAAACGCAAAAGATGCGACGACTGTGGAGTTTCTTCGGTGAGCTCTTCTCCACAGATTCCGCCATTGTGTTAGTGAACTCACCCAAAAAAAATGTAATGACGGATCTAAGTGATGTAATAACATCCTATGGAAATAAATTATTTTGACTTTGACTTTGACTCGAAGGAAAGATTTCCATTCACTCATTACACCCAGATTAAATGTTGTTCAACATGGTGTAAAGAATCAAGTAACGATATTTTATAAGTGAATATTTAGATTGATAAGTGTACGATTTTATATTTAGAATAAAGGCATGAGTTTTTGACATTTCACATTAAGGGCGACTTTTACGAAACCCCTAATTGAAATTAAAATTATATTTAAATTAAAAAAATTGTTTAACGTATTGCACCATACATAATCACTATTAGGTGAGCTGTCAAAATTAATTACAGAAAAATGGCAAATTAACGAAGCTAATAGCGATTAACAAATATGTCATTTTGATGTTGTTTGCTGCAGTCGTCAAGACAACGGTTTTTAGCCGCCATGCACACGTTTCAAACCAAGCAAACACTTTTCGAAGTACGGTATGGAACCTGTCAAATATTTTAAATTGCTATAGTCAAAAATGTTACTGACGTAAAATGGAACGTAGGTTCGTAGTCATAGACATTATTTTTTAGTTTATTTTCTAGAAAATTTGTCACAGAAAGGACTCTAATTACAATTTCTTAATTAATGACAAAATCTATTTGGTGCAAGACATTACTAATTTTAATTAATTTTAATTGCAATTAGGGGTTAGTGATTATTCAAATTTAGCTAATTTTAAATACTATTTGGTAAAAGCCACCCTTAATCAATTTATTATATTATTTAGTTTTTAAGAGCATGAGTTTTTGACATTTTATATTGAATCAATTTATTATTATTATTATTCAGTTCAGGGCATGGTTTATTGTAATTTTTGGATTATTTAATTTTTGCGTTATTTCTGACATTAGATGTTAATTATTGTGAAAAATATACCTACCTATAGATTCTGGATATACTTTTTAAATTATATTTAAGACTGAGTTTATAAAGACATGAGTATTCACATTTTAAATTTAATCCATTTAATATTTTGGTTTTTGAGTTGATGTTTTTAATATTTAGAGATTGTTTCGTATTATTCTAGTAAATTCGATGTTTGGTTAATTAATTAAGTTATTTCTTTGTTTTAAAACTGAATTCGAACACAATTGGATGTTGTTATTGAATAAATATATAACTAAATAAATAACTAAATAAATAATAAATAGTGTAGCTGCATTTTTATTCATATTTTTTATTATTAATAAGGAAACAAAATGTTAGGAAGGAATAATTAGATTATACATGATTCCCAACTGACACCAAGTGATGCCATAAGTTCTTGTGACGTTTCCTCACACAAATCATTCTGCCCTCTTTTTCCCGCGGGAACCGCACGAGGCGTCTCCGAATATTCACTTAACTAATTTTGTCTCTATTCCCAAAGGAAATCATCTTGATCACAATGAATTAGTAAAACTGATATAAGTCAGTACTGTGGCCTCCTTGGTGCTTATTCGCTGGAAGTCAGTTTTTATCGTGCATTCTGGACGATGCGAATATTTTAAATGTTTTTGATTTACGAACAGATTCACTTTTGTTTGAGGACTCTGGGTGCTAGCGGGCTAAAGTGAGGACATGTTTTTGATCATATCTCTGTCCCAGATAGGATTGGAAAGAAGTAAAAACTAGTAAAAAGGTTATAGACCGTCGTCCGAGAAGTGTTTTTCGTACCTATCGTTCTTTCGTGTCAGAATATAATATTCATATGCGAACTTGTGTGATGTCCCTAGATATCGACGTCTGCCGAGCCAAATAGGAAGCTTGTGGGAGTTATATCACTTTGAAAAGTGCTCCAGATGTCGAAAAATTACCTATCTCACTTTTGAAAAATTATTTCTTAGGTACGTTCGTAGCATCATTATTAACAGCTAAGACCAATTTTCAGACGATTTACAGGAAGCATTTGGAAAAGTAGACGGTTTTTGTAGGGCGGATTTTTATCAAGAAAATACCTATCTTACTTTTTGACGAAACTGCATTCAGGTGATAGGGTAGCTGTCATACAACAATAAAAGTCAAGTCTGCCGCAGATATTAGGAAGCGTTTGCGAAATCAGACGATTTGAATGTGCCAAAGACTAAGGACGCTTACTACTGAAAACGATAATATTATAGTTTACTTTCGTAATATCGACCTGTGGGTTGAGCTATAACCTGTTAGAAGATTGTCTTAATCGAAAATAAAATCAATATAATATGGGTGTATTAGTAAATACAATTATAAAATATTTTTTAATACAAATATTTTGATTTATTATTGCCATGTTTATTCTCGCACCTATAATTTTTCACACACGTTTCACATTTGCATATACATTATACAACGTGTTACAAATAATACCAAAAAAAAGAATATTCTTCATCACAGGTATTTAATCAAAATTTTCCCATCTCTAGTGTCATTTGACATCTAAAATATAGACTATCGATTCTAAGAACGGACAAGTATTTGTACACCATTCGTGCCTATAATTTTAAAGAGATGTACTTGAATCAATTTATGTTAGAAAGCATTTTCTTTTTTGCCTTAATTATCTTGTTTACGGATTTACAAACATTAATATTATTTTGAAATACCTATTTAGTTCATCATTTTTTTATTTATTATTTCATAACAATTGTTTAACAAAGCTTTTTTTATTTATTTGTGGTTTTTTCATTTTGAAATTAATTGTTCTAATGTGAATGTTATGGTACAAGTAGTACGTAAACATTTTTAACCATAGCGGTAAAAATAGGAACATTGACCTAAAATTGCATATCTGGTCCGAATATTCTTTGACACAGCTGATCACTAGAGATGGGAAAACTTTAATTAAATGCCTTTGATAAAAATATTCTTTTTTTTGGTATTTTTTGTACACGTTGTATAGGTATTAGTATGATTATTACAATTTTATTACATGCTGGAACTAACAGGGAATAAATTGTTTTCTTTCTATCTTTTCTATTTTACCTATAATTATTACAAAATAACAAATCAAATTTTATTAAAGTACAAGTGACGCTTATCAATCTTTTTAAAAAGTTATTATAATAAGTAATGAGGTAGGTATTATATTTTTTTAAATTTTATTACGTAATAACGAGCCATTTGCAATTACAAAAAAGGGGTTGCGAACCGGGAACCCGAATCTCGAAAATACCAGGATACCGGGTCAAAACGAAAGCATCAAAATACCGGGGTTTTGTTACCAAATCCCAGGTTTTACGATATTTTCGGTATTATTAAAATTTTCCTCTCACTCAACACAATTTTTAAAATCCGCGCCATCTTACGCATCATTTGCAGTGAAAACACTTGATTCGTTGTTGTTTTTAAAACGAGATAGACTTCATCATGACGACTAAGAAGCACATAATGATGTTTCGGTGATTGCTTGGGTGAAAACCGGCAGCAATCATCGTATGGTGCGAGGCATTTTGAATATTAAAGTAAAGCTGGAAAGAACTCGTCTGATGAAGTTTATGCTCCGTCTTAACCCTGTCCAAATCCGAAACCCTGAAAGCTTTCAGCTCGAACTCCAAAACCGCTTCGAAGTTCTAGCTGACTGCGAAACAGTGGCCGAGCTTAATAACGGGTTGGTGGAAACTGTCAATGCTGTTGGGTCAAAGTTCTATTAGACCAGCAGCAAAAGTAGAACGCAAAAAATCTCCGATGCTATTCTCAAGTTAATGAGTAACCGAAGCGAAATCAGGTTGCAGTCCTCTGTGGACAAGGCTCAATACAACAAACTTAATAGGCAGATCTCCAAATCTTTGCGACGCGACATCCGCAAATTCAATACCTCGCGTGTTGAGAGTATTTTCACGCAATCTGTCTATAGGACAAAGCCAATTGACGAAACTGGGGACCGACAAAGGAAATCTTGTTTCGAGCAAACCAGAGATTTTGAGAGAGCTCGAGAGATTCTACGGATAGTTATACACCTTTTCACAGCAACCCATTATTAATAGGCTCAACCACCCTCGAGCCAAACTTACCCGATATTACACTGAAGATATCCCGGACATCAGCCTATACGAGATTTGAATGGCTCTCAAACAGCTAAAAACAACAAGGCGCCTGGTGAGGCCAACCTCACCAGGCGCTGAGCTTCTGAAAGCGGCTCTTTCAGACGCTCTTCAATTCCGTCCTATTAGGAGGTACACCCGAAGCATGGAACAGAAGCCTGGTGGTACTTTTCTTTAAGAAGAGAGACAACACCCTTCTGAAGAATTACAGGCACATCTTGCTTCTGAGAGCTGTTCTCGAGAGTCATAACAAATCGTCTCAAACGTAGGTTTGATGACTTGCAGCCCCCTGAACAAGCCGGTTTCCGAAAAGTTTTTAGTACCATAGACCACATCCACATGCTCCGTCAGATTATACAGTGAGAAGACCGAGGAGTATAATCTGCACTTATGCTTAGCGTTTGTGGACTATGAGAAGGCCTTTGATTCCGCTGAAACCTGGGCGGTGCTGCAGTCGCTTCAAAGGTGCCATTGACTATCGGTATATTGAAGTGCTGAGATGTTTGTACGAAAACACCACCATATCAATGAGTTTACAGGACGCAAGTACGAAACTAATCCAACTGCGGGAAGGAGAAAGACAGGGAGACGTAATTTCTCCGAAACTGTTTACTAATACATTGCAGGCTGGAGGACGTATTCAAGCTTGTGTCCTGGAAAGATTTTGGCATCCATTTCAATGGCGAGTACATCACTCATCTTCGATTTGCCGGCGATATAGTGATTATGGCAAGGTGCCTAGAGGAACTTGGCACAATGCTCAGAGATCTCAAGTAGTGCTTCCGAACAGGTGGGTCTTAAGATGAACATAAATAAGATGAAACTTATATCAAATATCCATATTACACCCAAACCGGTCAGTGTTTAAAGTGCTACTATCGAAGCTGTAGATCACTACATCTACCTTGGACAAGTAATCCAGTTAGGTAGATCCAACTTCAATAATGAAGTCAATAGACAGATCCAACTCGGCTGGGCAGCGTTCGGGAAATTGCGGCATGTCTTCTCAAAATACCTCAGTGTTTGAAGACTAAGGTCTTTAACCAGTGTATATTGCCAGTAATGATCTATGGTACTGAGACGAGATCGCTAACTATTGGTCTCATGGACAAGCTCAAGGTCGCTCAGAGTGCGATGGAGAAAGCTATGCTCGGAGTCTCACTGCGTGATCGAATCAGGAATGAGGAGATACGTAGAAAGACCAATGTTAACGACATAACTTTCATATAACTCGACGAACCAATAACCGAAAGGTTCTCGAATGGCGACCACGGGCCGGAAGGCGTGTGTTGGACGGCCTGCCACAAGGTGGACAGATGACTTGGTGAAAGTTACTGGGCGCCGGTGGATGCAAGTTGCGCAGGACCGTTCACGGTAGAAACCTATGGGGGAGGCCTATGTGCAGCAGTGGACATCTGCCGGCTGAAATGATGATGATGTTTTTAAGATCTTATTCATCTCAGCTGAAAGACGACCATTGCTGGACAAAGACCTCCCCCAAAAATCTCCACAATGACCTGGTCCTGCGCTGCCCGCATCCAGCGGCTTCCCGCGACCTTCACCAGATCGTTGGACCACCTTGTGGGGCTCCGTTTTCCGGTGTGTGGTCGCCATTCGAGAACTCTGCCGAAGCGTCCATCGGTTCTCCGTGCAATGTTCTCCGCCCACTGCAACTGATTCTTGCAATTCTTCGGGCTATGCTAGCAACAACCTTTGGGTGACCTTGAGCCTTTTTATAAGACCCATTGTATGTAAGCGACCACGTCTCTGATCTGTACGTTATTACTGGCAACACACTGTGGTTAAAGACTTTCGTCTTTACACAATGCGATATTTGGGACGAAAAGTTGTTGCATAGCTTTCCGAACACTGCCCAGCCGAGTTGGATTCGACGATTAACATCTTTCTCGAAGTTGAATCTGCCTAGCTGGATCGTTTATCCTAAATTGACATCATCGTTTACAACGTCGAGAGCAGCGTCCCCAACGTTTAGTGAAGTGGGTACCTCGTTGCAGCTGTATTGGCATCGAGTTCTGATCGTTCTGACCGACACTTCAGCACTTCGACATACCGATAATCAACTGGGCACCCATGGAGAGACCGCAGCGCTGCCCAGGTCTCGATCGAATCGTAGGCTTTCTTATAGTCTACAAATGCTAAGCATAGTGGCTGGTTATATTACTCTTTGGTCTTCTGTATAATTTGCCGCAGCGTATGTATGTGGTCTGTGGTACTATAGCCTTTTCGGAAACCGGCTTTTTCGGGAGCCTGAAAGTCGTAAAACCTGCGTGCGTGACTGTTTGTGTTTGAGCCGTCGGTAATATGAGGTATCAATCAGCTACGGTCTGCAGACAGAACCATTTCTCGTCTTTCTTTCATGAGCCTCATCATCGAGGTGTTTCAGTATATGACCTTCAACGCATACCTTTTGGTGATTCTCAGTGTAAAGTACGCCACACTCTCAATCTTAATTACATTTCACGAGGGACTTGTGCACCATTTATTTATTTATTTATTTATACATCACTTACAGCTACAGCCAAACTCGATGATACTTAGACACCATGAACCCGCCACCCTGGGACAGATCTTTGTCCTCCCGGAAATAAAGCAGGTTGCCGGAATTCAGGATAATCGAGTCCTCGCCGTCTCTACGGACTTCAGATAACCATAAGATGTCCCATCGTATCCTGCTCAATTCTTCCTCTAGTTCAACGATCTTTTCGGCAGTCCGTAGTGTGCGATTGTTGTATGTTGCCAAGCCCAAAGGTTGTCGGTGCTGGCAACAAGGAATCGCCCAGGGATTCTTCGCACCCCCTGCTCCACCGTATCAACAACGGTTATCATAGCTGGGAACATTTTGTTTATGCAGTGTTATTTATCTATCTCGGAAGACATGTCCAGCAGCTACGTCACGGAAATGAAGATGTTGCGATGGATGTGTGGCGTTACGCAATTAGATCGAATTCGTAACGAACACAGCCGTGGCAGTCTCGGAGTTTGTGACGTAGCGGATAAGCTTCAGGAAAGTCGCCTCCGATGGTATGGCCATATAAGCCGCAGACCGTCAGACTATGTAGGAAAAGATGCCTCGACCACACTGTCCAGGGCCCTAGATCACGTTGTAAGCCTAAAAAGCGCTGGCTGGACGTCGTGAAAGAGGATATGGAAGAGAACAATCTCACACCTCTAAGGATGCCGAAGACCGGGCAAAGTGGAGAAGATTAAGTAGGAAAGCGGACCCCAGCACTAGGCCGGGAAAACGCTAGGACGACGAAGAAGTATTATTTATCTTTAATTTACGGGACTTACGACTAGTATCAGTAACGTAGTATTTGTGATATTAGTTGGCTTTTACGATTGCATTTTGCTCACGCACTCAAGACAAAGATAATTGTAATTTACTTGCTCATATTAGTAACTTTAATAGAGATAATTATGCATATAAAGCTCGTAGTGAAAAATAAATTGTGATTTGTGATATTATATTAATAAGTAATAATTTAATTATTTGGTTCTAAATGGTGTTATTTTGATACTAGTTGACTTTTGTAAATGCAAATGGCTCGCTATTCGTAATAAAATTTGAAAAATTATGATACCTACCTCATTACTTATTATAATAACTTTTAAAAAAGATTGATATGCGTCCCTTTTACTTAAAAAAAAAAAATATTTGTTATTTTGAAATAGTTATAGGTTATTGATAAGTCAGACGAGAATAAACATGGCAATAATAAATCAAAATATTTGTATGAAAAAATATTTTATATTTTAATTTACTAATATTATATGGATTTTATTTTCGATTAAGACAGTCTTCTAACAGGTTATAGTTAACCCACAGGTTGATATTAAGAAAGTAAACTATAATATTATCATGTTCAGTAGTAAGCGTCCTTAGTCTTTGGCACATTCAAATCGTCTGATTTCGCAAACGCTTCCTAATATCTGCGGCAGACTTGACTTTTATTGTTGTATGAGAGCTACCCCATCACCTGAATGTAGTTTCACCAGAAACTAAGATAGGTATTTTCTTGGTAAAAATCCCACCTACAAAAACCGTCTGCTTTTCCAAATGCTTCCTGTAAATCGTCTGGAAATTGGTCTAAGCTGTTCAAAACGATGTTACAAATGATCCTAAAAAAGAATTTTTCAAAAGTCAGATAGGTAATTTTTCGACATCTGGAGCACTTTTCAAAGTGACATAACTCCCAGACGCTTCCTACTTGGCTCGGCAGACGTCGATATCTAGGGACATCACACAAGTTCGTATATGAATATTATATTCTGACACGAAAGTACGATTGGTACGAAAAACACTTCTCGGACGACGGTCTATTACTTTATATTCACACTTCGCGTAGTACGTTTTTAATATTCACGCAAAGTGTGTCCTAAAAAGACCTAAGAAGACAGTGGTCACAAACATTAGTACTGATATGCATAATTTTTAACGGATTTTGAACGCACCCTTAACGTCATGTCATGAATTGAACTGTCACTGTCAGTGATTGTAAATTTCGTCACTTCACTTCCCTCTGGCTTTTGTGGTGTTTGTTTTGCGGTGCTGATGTCTGTTCTGCTGTGAGCTACTCGTGTTATTTCTTGTTAAAGTTGTTATGATGTCGGTTTGATTAATATCAAAAGGCAACCTTTTCAGAAAACAAGTTAATCTAATAATTCAATCAACGTGAGGGTAGTCGCCGCGTCCGAAGGAGGGTAGACAGATATGTCTGTCCTTAGATGCAGTCCACTCACCACCAGTCTACTCGTGACCATGGAGCGTGTAACCGTTCCGAAATATCGAGGTAACAATATTAAATATTACCGTGGTAACAAACCCGCGAATTGTGAGAATGTTAGTGTAATTCATTAATATTTTGAACTTGTGCTAAAATGTTTACTGTCATTGCTTCTTTTTTCCAATGTTATATGAAATGAAAGGCTCGCGCGGCGCTCGCCTAGATACCGCGCTATCAAATAATAACAGCTCCGTGAATGCGACAACTCAACAATGACAATGTCAATTTGGAAGGATGCAAGCTCGGAGGAAATACGACGGCGCGAGCTCGGGTACGCCGAATTCGGCGTAGTATTTGTTGCCGCATTTTACAATTACGCCAGTGGTATCTAGGCGAGCGCCACGCGAGCCTTTCATTTATCTAAGTTTTTGATCTTCATATACAATACTAAAAGATAGTTTTTTTTTTTATTTAGTGCAGCGTGAGCAGCTCTACACCTATTTAATTGTACTTACTGTTTTATTTCTACCGAATGTACGATTAAAAGACAAGGGCCATAAAAATATATTAATACCGAATTAATAGGCGTCTAGCTCCCATTCAGGCATCTAGAATATTCCTAGATGACCTAGAATCTAGAATCCACGGATATTATCTCGGTGCTATGGCCAGTTAGCCGGCCTTATTATATCCACGCTTCAGTAGGTAACATCTAGATCTAGACGAGTTGTTACCCTAGCGTCGATTTAGGGTAGAGCCATAGATATAATATGTACAAGATAAACAAAGCCCTATCAAAAATTAGTAAAAATTCGAATACAAATGTGTAAGCAATAGTGTTGACTATTTTTTTTACAAATAGCATCCAAAATATCAGTGACATCGTCGATACAAATTAATGGTAGCATTTAGCTGCAGCACAAGATACCATTTTGGGAAAAGAATTCTTACAAAACAAATAGATTGCGTATAAAATACGAAAACATTCAAAATTTTAAATCAAGCGGGCCGCCGCGGGTTGATACTCAAAAAAATATTATCACGCCAGTACTTTGATGTGCATCTCTTTCTGACTTGCAGGCCATACATAAGGATAAGACGTCTCTTTTCCACGCTATAGGGGTCTTCTTGCCCAGCAGAAAAAATCTAAGTCTATGGGTAGAGCACACGTCAACACGTCAAATAGATACTCGTATCTAGTTTTAACTGGAAGTAATTTTTGAAATTTAAGTGTACAGAGCGACGGTGGTCTAGTGGCTAGGGCCGCTGCCTCCCGTCCGGGAGACGCGGGTTCAATCCCCACCACGTGCCAATGTGTTTACGAATTAAGAATTCAAATATACGTTCATTCGACGCTCTTACGGTGAAGGAAAACATCGTGATGAAACCTGCACACTCCAGCGAAGAAATTCAAAGGTTGTGTGTGAAGTCGACCAACCCGCACTGGGCCAGCGTGGTCGACCAAGGCCTAATCACCCTAAATCAGGGTAGGCTCGAGCCCCTCGGTGGGGACGTGTATGAGCTGTTAATGATACTTTGAAATAACTTAATTTTCTAAAAGTATTTTAGTGTCGGTATTTGCTGTTATTGGATGGGTCTGTATACACAAGAATATAAAATACGAAAAGGGTTATATAAACAGATATTTCAAAAGTACAGATGCATGTGATATCCGGATGTACTTATGAATTCGACTGTACATTGTCATCAGATCCAAACATGCAAAATTTCAATGTCGATATCTGGAGAGGAAGTAGTTCAAAATTCAGTTGAAAGATTTGACCCGAACCAACAGACATTGCAGATTAAATGAGGAGCGATGGAACAAATATAGTTAAATAGGTACTAGATGTCTCAAATAAAAATCAACGGCCCGTTACTGTCCACTGCTGGACTATGAGCCTCCTCCACTTAAGTGGAGGGTTTTGCCATCTCCACGCTTGGCAGGCGGGTTGGAGATCGCAGATTAAAAGGTTACTGTATCAGAGAGCGCTGCTGCCCGTTCCCTGTTCAATGTGTAGTCCCTAAGTCGCCTCTTACGACACCCACGGGAAGAGTAGGGATTGGTGACAAATGTATTCTACTCTGCCGTCTAGATTTTCGCAAAATGCAAAAAACCCTTTATTATATAGGTACCATATAATAATGAGTTTTACTTTTTGATAGGAAAAAATTCCGGCGAACGCAGAGCGTGCAGCTTTCTAGCGCAGAGGTTAAGCCTCGCATTTCAGCGCGGGAATGCTGCCTGCTTGTTGGGCACTATGCCGCCTCGAGGGGACGCGCTTGACACCGTCTTTTATTTGTAGGCAGCATTCCCGCGCTTATTTTATTTATTTTATTGTTTATTTTATTTAGGTTCAGCACCATTTACAATGTAAATAATATATTATTTTTTGTAACCTATACATATTAAAAAGTAGAAAAAAAAAACATTGTATGTAAATTGCTTTTTAAATACCTGAGATATAGGTTTTTTTAAATGCAGTTAACCAATTTTGATCAAACCCAAACTTAACTAATATCAAGATGCTTACTTTGTATAGAAATTAACTAGTTTTGTTAAAATAGGTACCAACTTGAAAAAAAAATAGTTTTTAACCTATTTTTGTTCCGTCAGTCTGTATTGAAGTGATTTTTGTATCGAAAATAACCGATTTTGTTTCGACTAGGATTGAAAAAAACTCGGGAAAAAATTAAGGCTTTAATATGTGTCACATCATTTTCTGCCTCTTGAGTAGTTAACTGTTTTTGTTCCGTTGCTCATCAAATATAAGCTTGTAAAAATCATAAAGAAAAAAAAAACAATAAATTAGATAAATATTCAAGATATGTTCATTCGTTCAAGATTTGCAAAGAGCTCTCAAGTCTGAAACGTGCTGAAACGTCTTCAGTATTTAAACAAGCACAGAGGAAACTTTTCGTTTTTGTAAAAATAACAACGTTATTATAATCGCACTTAAATCTTCTGGTTGACTACAACTTGATTGAATACAACTACTAACAACAAGAGCGTCAGTGGAATAGTGGCTAGGGCTGCTGCCTTCCGTTCGGGAGACGCGGATTCGATTCCCACCACGTACCAATATGTTTTCGAATTTTGAATTTATATGTACGATTATTCGACGCTTTTACGGTAAAGGAAAACATCGTGAGGAAACCAGCACACTCCTGCGAATAAATTCAAAGGTTGTGTGTGAAGTCGACCAACCCGCGCTGGGCCATCGTGGTTGACTAAGGCCTAATCGCCCTAATTCAGGGTAGGCTGGAGCCCCTCGGTGGGGACGTATGATGTATGAGCTGTTGATGAAGTAACGATGGTCTGATGATGATCACGATGAAAGAAGACTGACCTGATCGCGCAGCTGGTACCATCCTCGTCGTCTTCCCTCTTTTTGCGCTTCCTCCTGATGTAGAGGTAGACAGCGGCTGCTACCAGGGCTGCAGCGGCGCCCACGCTCATGATCGCGATTAGCATCACGTCACGCGTCTTCATTGTGACCTGGGGGCAAGGGAAATGTTGCTACAGTTACAAACACCGGTGTGGGAGCACCTTTAGAACAGATCTTGCTATGTCTTTTAGTTACATAGTTACCCATACCATAGACAAAATTAACCATACTGACCCATCTAAATGGACCACCCTGCATATACATACCTACATACTTTCACTACGCCAGTATTATAGTACTCTGTGCTTTCACTATATTCCAACCATCTATTGTCTGTCATTGATATTCATAACAGACTACAAAAACATTATAGTAACATCGCTACGTCACGCATCACGCTACGCAATCCAATCTGTCAGCCTGTGTTCAAAAGCCACCCATATAAAGGCGTGTCTCCTGCCATGTTTTGGTAGAACATGGCAGGAGACGCCTTTCATAAAACATCTCAACAAAACAAAAACAAATACACGTTTGTCCATGGTTCCTCTACACAAATTGTCTATGAAATGTTTTTCATTCCCGAAACAATGATTCAAAATTATTTCATTTTTCTTTTGTCATTTAATATTTTTAGTTTCCCTACCTTTTAAACTTGACACTGGCACAAAGTTAACTAGTGCCACGAACAAAAAAAAAACAATGTTTTGGAAAACATCCAGGGTTGGAATCAGAGTCTATCAGTCTTCAAAAAATATTTTCTATGACAATCAAAAGGATTATTTTTTTACAAAATATTGTACATACTTTTAATTTAACATCATTTATACTGTGTACAGTGCCTTCCTAAATAATGTAGAATTATATAAGTCTCAAAGTCCGGTTCGAATATTATAATTTGTAGCACAAAATCAAACCCTGCGCTGAGATGAACTATAGAACTGATGGTAATAATTTTTATCTTTGTCATATTTATTACACTAAATACACCCTAGTATAAATCTTACTAAATATAATCCGGGAAAAATTATCATATTAAAATGCAACCAGCACTGCTTTTAACCGACTTAAAAAAAGCGTCACTTCTATACAACCATATTAAATCTATTTATCGATTTTATTAATACTTTTATTTTTTGAAAGAAATAGCCTCAAGAATTTATTGTTCCATATAAATTGGATAAAATTTTACGATGGGATCGATAACAAAATCGACGAATTCTTTAATTTTCATAAGCATCTACTCGACATTATCGGCGAATAAGGCGTACTTTAAAAGGAATTTTTAATTTTGAAAAGTTGTGCAATGTTGCCTCGCTGCAGCGGTGCAGGTATGCAACCCGAGGCGTGTTCGTTTATCATACTCGGTTGTTGCCTCGTGTTGATGAATTCTTACACTAGGATTTGTGAGGGGGTATAATGATGATGATAAAAAACTTTACAATATAGGTATACTCAACAAGTACTGTAAACTAGTGGCTCTGTGAGCTGTAGACCTCGCGAGTCTGTATATCTTTTCATATTTATTTTTATTTTTTCTCCACAAACATCCCCGACCCCTTGATTTTTTATGTTTAAACTTAATTTTTTTTTTTTTTTTTATTGGTCAAGAAATGTGACCTGTAGAGGAAAACAGCCTCAGCGGTAGACTTTGTAAGCTGGCAACCCCCATAACTCAGTCATTTTTTTAAATTTCCAAAAATTGGTTCGACAAAAAAAAAACATTAATTTATCGAACCTGCTCACATAATTTCACGCGAATCGGTTGAGAAACGCGACCTGTAGAGTGAAACAAACAAACAGACAGATAGACATACAAAAGCAAATTTGGCCAAGCTGAAACAGAGACGCTTCGCTCGCTCGGTCAACTAATAAATACGCCCCGAGTGCAAATTCGTAGAACTTCAAAAGCAAAATCCAGTCGGTCTCTCATTCAGCGTGTTTCATTCTTTCATTCGTTCTTTAGGCGTGACATTCGCCTTTTAGAAGTCGATCGTGAGTAATTCGATCGAAATTGGTGCGCCTTTTCATTCCGACGGCCAATCACATTAATCTTGTAAGGAAAAATAACCCTTGTGTCATGGAGTTATTGTAGATTTTGATTTTCGTTTCCTAAAGCCAAAATGATCCCATTTATTTGAAGAATCATGGCGACAATGAATGCCCGCGAGCCATTCATTTATCTAAAGAATAAAGGTTACATCATACTAAGGTCCCTTTCTATAGAATCCGGCAATAATGTAAACAAGATAATTTTTTGACACTAACTTTCCAAAGACAAACAAGACTCTTATGAGTAAAAAATTATAATAGCAGTTTTACAAATTATTGAAAGTTTTGTCATCCAAGTATAATAACTATCATAAAGAAGTTAATAGGGGGCGAAATGATTGTAAGAAGAATGTATTGTTCCTTGAAATGTGAATATGATCAGGATTGATACTCAAAAGCAAGTAATTACGGAGTAATCGTGTTTGAATTGGTTTGTTTACATTATTGCCGGATTCTATTGAAAGGGACATTAGATAAAGTAGGCCATCAACAGCTCATACTATACTTCCCCATCGAGGGGCTCAATTCGAAAACACATTGGTACGTGGTGGGTATCGAACCCATTTCTCCCGGATGGGAGCAGCAGCGGCCGTAGCCATTACACCGACGACGGTTTCGACGAAGTAGGTACGTGCGGTGTATTGTATTCTTTTCATATTATACTGAAGGATAAGTTTCAAGCTCCAACTGAAAAATAGCGTTACTATCCGCGCAGATAAAGAATAGGTCTGAAAATGGCGTCCGCTCGCATGCTATCTCGCTCACAATCTATCACTGTCTATACTCACATAATGAAGTACGCGCTGCAAAAAAATAATGATAATAATCAGTGTTAGCAAACAATGATATTGTCATTGATGTTGATGACATTCTTCCGGAAATCATACATAATTATTTAAAATAAATAACTCTAAACCTATCCCATGTTGTTTTCTCTTATATTATTTACCCTTGCTCCTTCTATATTTTACTAATATTTTTTGTAATTATTATTAGTATCATTAATTTATAATAATAAACCCGTCCCGTCCCGTTTTAAATCATAATAATAAAAAAGAATAATTAATAACAAAAAAGTCAGTAGGCAAAATTGTAGTGTAGTGAAACACTCTCCCTACGTAAGCTAGTTTGTAAGTTAGATATAAGGCATTACAGCCTGCACTCGCGGGCATTATACGTCTGAACGTCGATCTAGTCGTTTCATTCACGAACCCTCTACAGCCCACATTGCATGGCGACCCTGCCAGTGCTGCCTTATCGGGCAGTGCTGAGTAGTGGGAACCTAATATGGGTTGTTTATATGAGGTGTTCCTTGCGTCGCACGATGTGCACAATGTTGTTTTAAAAATTTAATAGAGTGAAATATAAAAAAGTGAACTAATGGACTACAGTTATACGGCAATATTATGTGATAATTCAACAAAAAAAAAAAAACACATAAAATCGACTTTTGAGAACTTGTTTTGCCAACCATACCATAAGTACCCGCCGCCATTTTTAGATATTCTTTATCTGCGCGGGTTATACCAGCCAGCAACATTATGCTGAGTCGGCACATTTTTAGCTCAGTTGTTTTATTTAACCATTTGTGGCACATAATTAAATAACAAAAACAATGCAAGCCGACACAAAAGGTACCTACTGCTTATTTCTAATGAAATATCTCTAGCAGACCTAACGGAAGAGTCAATTAGTAAGCTCATAAAACGTGCACGATAACATGTTGCAATCTACTAATTTGTATTATTTCATTTTAATTTGAGTGTTGTATGCTCACTTTGCTTAATTAACGTTTTTGTATTCTATTCTAATATATAAATTAATAAATCATTAACCCATCAACCTTACTTCAGTAAGAAAGAAAATTCTAGTAGACTGAAAAGTATTGAAATATTATTTTATATATAGGCTAACATTAATAAATACTTGAAAAAAGTCGTCACTGTACGTACAACGATAGCCTTATTAAGTTATTACATTATTGCAACGGTTACACGAAAGAACTTGGTACAGGAAACACGCCCTTCAATACAGCCGGAAAAGGAAGGCTGTAATGATGTAATTACCACCCGCCTTTGGTTGGCTGCCAAGTTGCCAACTCGCTATGAAGAAAATAATACTTTTGGCCACTACTGTGGGTACTTTACTTATTGCACCGTCTCAGCTGAAGTTATTAAAAATGAAGGCGTTGCCTTAGAGGATCTCTTGATATTTAATGTGGATGTCTTTCGCAAATAGTCAAGAATTTAATTTATTTTATTAAAACTTTAAAATACTAATATTTAAAATTAGAATAGTTAGAGTTTTAACTTTGCACAGATAACCAAAAGTATTTATTCGTACCTGCTTTATCTTTTTTGGTCTTTAATGTGTGGGTTATTATATAACCTCGTCTAAGAGCTTTTTGCTTGATATTGTCTCTACCTAGACCCGGTGATTTAGCGGCTACGGCCGCTGTCTTCCGTTCAGGAGACGCGGGTTCATCCCCATCTCATACCAATGTGTTCTCGAATTTCGAATTCATTATGTATGTACGTTGATTCGTCGCTCTTACGGTGCAGGAAAACATCATAAATGTAAATATTTTAATACTAAGATTAGGTGGTGTGTAGAGAGCGTCGGTGGTCTAGTGGTTAAGGCCGCTGCCTCCCATCCGGGAGACGTGGGTTCAATCCCACCACGTACCAATATGTTTTCGAATTTCGAATTCATATGTACCTAACCTATACGTTTATTCGACGCTCTTACGGTGAAGGATAACATCGTGATGAAACCTACACACTCCTGCGAAGAAATTCAAAGGCTGTGTGTGAAGTCGACCAACCCTCACTGGGCCAACGTGGTCAACTAAGGCCTAACCGCATAATTCAGGGTAGGCTCGAGCCCCTCGGTGGAGACGTATATGAGCTGATGATGATGAGTGGATCCGAACACGGAACCTCCGAAGTGAGAGTATTCGTACTAAAAAAGTAAGAAACTGGCAGCAGCGGAACCGGAAGTTGTCGGCAATTTTCTCACTTACCCACATTAAATTTGGTTCCGCGCCAACACGTTTGGTAATAGTTAAATTGTAGTGGTGTGAAATTAATTTAATTAAAGCCATAATATAACGTGTGTTCAATTTAGTAAATACACAATAAACTGTGGCTCAAAATAGGGAAGAAACAGGACCATTGGATAATAGAACAGGTATAAGAATAGAATACAAATAAAAAAAGAAAAAATAATAAGTAAGTAGCGGTAAGTAATAGTTGACCGAGCGAGCGAAGCGTCTCTGTTTCAGCTTGGCCAAATTTGCTTTTGTATGTCCATCTGTTTGTTTGTGGTTTGTTTCACTCTACAGGTCGCGTTTCTCAACCGATTCTCGTGAAATTTTGTGAGCAGGTTCGATAAATTAATCGAATTTTTTTGTCGAGTCAGTTTTTGGAAATTTTAAAAAATTACGGACTTATGGGGGTTGCCAGCTTACAAGGTCTACCGCTGAGGCTGTTTTCATCTACAGGTCATATTTCTTAACCAATAAAAAAAAAAAAAATTAAGAATTAGAGCGTGACAGTGAGAATTAGCCTCAATGTATCTTTTAATGTAATCGTTGTTTTTTTTTTACTATCAGCTCATTTATCAGCCCCACCGAACATCGAAACGTACTTTGAAATCCGATGACATATTGGCACGTGATGGGCATCGAACCTGAGTCTCCCGGATAGAAAGGCCCTAGCCACTACACCACCGACGCTATATTGCACTATTATCTCATTATTCATAGACTACTACATAGGCTACGCTCGCGTTATGTAAGAGTTTCCCGTGGGAACAAGACTTTTTCTCGTAAAAAGTATCCCAGACATATTGAAACTTTAAAAAACCACTGTAAACTCGTTTTTCAACCGATTTAGTTTTTTTTCTTCGTGAATCGCTTTAAAAATAATTCATAAAATATGGTGAACAGTCCGATCCCCTATTGGAGTTATAATTAAGCTATTATCCTATGCATAAATCCAGGTTACAAACTATCTCCATTCCAAATTTCCGCCTTCACGCTTAAAGTACTCAACGGATTTAGATGAAATTTGGAATGGAGATAGTTTGTAACCTGGATTAACATGGGATACTTTTTACGGGAAAAAGTCTTATTCCCAAGGGAAAATCTTACATAACGCGAGCGTAGTCGCGGGCGGAATGCTAGTCATATGATATTAGTGTGAGTGTTAAGTGTGATTTAGTCGTCTAATCATCTTCTTCGTATCAATGATAAAAACTCATATTTTCTCAGCCCAGTACTTTGCTACAGCTATGGCGCTGGGTGATGCCAAATTTAGGTCTTTCTTAGTACAGGTGGAGGGACACAATGGGCAAGAGAGCAAGTGTTCCATGCTTTGAGACGGGGCTCCACAATCACAGTGGTTATGCGTCTGGTCTATGAAACCCCATCTAGCCAAGTTTTCTCTGCTACAAATACTACGCCCCCCTAGAAGCCGAAATGGGGAGTGGAAATAAGAAAATTAAACAAACAATAAACATCTCGAGCTGTGAGTGAATGAATATACAGAGGTCGTGTTGTGACGTGTCGCTAACTTCGCATCGGTTGCACAACTTTGCACCGCGCAAGAGTATGAAGGATTTTAATAAAAAGTTACAGTTGTTTTCCGCCGTGTGATGACGGCAGAGTAGAATACATTTGACACCAACCCCTACTCTTCCCGTGGGTGTCGTAAGAGGCGACTTAGGGACTACACATTGAACAGGGAACGGGCAGCAGCGCTCTCTGATACAGTAACCTTTTAATCTGCGATTTCCAACCCGCCTGCCAAACGGGGAGATTATGGCAAAACCCTCCACTTAAGTGGAGGAGGCTCATGGTCCAGCAGTGGACTGTAACGGGCCGTTGATTTTTATTTGACAGTTATTTTAATAACAACATACAGCTGAAGCTGCCGCGTCTCCCTTAAATCATTCTAGGGGCGCGCCTCACTGGTTGGCAATCCCTTTACATTGTAAAGGATAACCCTTGAGTGAAAACAAAGCTAAGGGCTAACGATGATGATTCCTACCATAAGCTGTATAGTTCCTAATGGGATCAATCGTTTGAACTTGCGTCGGAGCACGGCAAACGCCTTTGTTCGCACTAATGATCCCAAGATCGTTGATGAAGGCAATGGCTGTGTCGGTAATGTTTCAAACTGGGATTGAAACCTTACCGTGTACAGTCAGTACATATTCCAAGCGCAAAGAAGGACCAGTTTTCTTTGCGGTGGCTATACAATTTTTTAAAAACTTAAAATAAATCAAGACACTCTTGTGGTGAAGGAATACATTGCGAGAATACCTTTAAGCTCTGTAGATGATATTTTTTATAAATAAGCTTAACTTTCGGAAGAAACATTTGAAAAAGGCTCGGGGGCAACTCGGGCGAAATAAAACTCGGTCACTCGGTCTTGTCGGAGTCTACTACAACTTAATTCTGTTGTAGTTTTTTCGGGCAGTATGGGTTATTTGATAATAATTCTACATTTTTTAAAGTCTGTCACTGATGCCAGTGAAAAAAACTTTTTATAAAAAATTACAATCATAATACATATTTTTTTTATATATATTTTTAATTTAAATTATTTATTCCTTTTTAATATTATCACACCTAGACGTGAAATAACTATTCAATAATGCCCAGCCAGAAATAATTTTTTACCTACAAATTGCTATCGCTAAGCCATTTCATATCGTCTTGGATATTACCATAGCAAACATTGCAGGTACAGCATCTCATCAAAAATGCAGGTTTTAATGTGAAACCAACGTGCTTGATCATAAATGCATCTTATTATGTGGAATAGTCTCTATGGCCGAGCGGTAAAACATTCAACCTTCATGACGGAGGTTCTCGACTCGAATTCCGGTGGGGACACAAAGGTCAAACAAAAAACTATTTATAACATTTTGAAAACTTTTGACTATGAATCCACCGAAAAACTATTTGATCGAATTACTTAAAAATAAGAAAAAACAAAAAAAAGGACTATATATATATATATATTTATTTATACTATAGTAATTTAAACAATTATATAAATATAAAATATAATAACTTTTGTGCAAACCAATAAAATAAATAAAGCATACTCAAACACGACAATAAAATATGCATTCAAATACACCTCTATATTTATTATACATAAGAACCTTTTAAGTAGCTAATTGAATAATATCATTAACTTTGTATTGTAACTAGTGAGTGTCATTAACTGGGAAGACGCTGAAGCTTGTAACACAGTTTTTAACTAGCACAAGCTTCAGAGTTACAACATAAGTGAACCATGTAAAGTTACAAATAAAAAAAAAATATTATTATTATTATTAGTTATCATCGAATTGTCTAATAATCATAAAAAAAAAAACATTACTGCGCCGACGAAAATGATATACCTATCCAGTGTTACTGGGACTGATGTTAGGGTTCTAACGATACCCCATACATACATACTTATATATACATACACCCTGAACACAATTATATTCCTTTTTTGGGCAGTCATGTAAAAAGTAAGATGATTCCGTGCTTCGGAAGGCACGACCCGGCTGGTTTGAAATACAAAGGTCCCCGCCCAGACACCATTTCTAGTTCAAATGCTGTTCGCCTAACATCGACCACTAAGTAATTCTAAAACAAAAACAAAAACAACTTGAAATACATAAACACGAAGTTCTCAAAAAGTTTCCGTTGTAAGTTTTAATAATTCACACAAGGCCCTAATCTTGGATCGATCAAATAGTACTTTGTTCCGAAACTTTGAAGCAATTACGGATTTCCACGGATTAAACTTGAATTCTAAACAACTTATAACTTCAAATCGATAATGGTTATATCAGACTTTTGTTAAACTTTGAAATAAGTTTTTTCTTCTTTTTATTTATTTAACCATTTATTGTACACATTAAACAAGAAAATGACAATAACACAAAGAAAAACGACACAACAGGCCTACTTATTGCTAAAGAAATATCTTCCAGCAGACCTAACCTTTCAGACCTTTTTGTTAAGTCGACCTGAAGAAATCTGCTATCTTGATTCTCTAAAGATCTCCAACATAATATGTCGCCGTAAGATAGCAATAGCCGTAATATGATCATATCACTAGGGATATGATCATATACCGGATGATAGTCATATGGAAGCTGTCTATAACTATCTTACTAGTAATATTATCATATCACTAAACTAATCTAGTGAGATAGTTATTATCGATCAAATTACTGTACGAAGCATTCCATTATTATTAAAAAATGAATAAAGTACAGTACAAGTAAAATCAGGGCGGGTGCGAACGTAGCGAGCACGGGAGTTCGGGGCACGACATTAGGTCAGAAGGAGGTGGCGGATCCGTACCCTTCAGGGTTAGGTTGTCTAGTGACCACCCATGCCTGCTTACAGACATGCAAATTGGGTAAATTTTATCGATAATAACTATTTCACTAGATTAGTTTAGTGACATGATCATATCCCTAGTAAGATAGTACATAGGAGCTTTCGTATGACTATCATCCGGTATATGATCATATCCCTAGTGATATGATCATATTACGGCAACAACTATCTTACTGCGACATATATAACAAGCTGTTTTCATTGATAGATAATAACCGAGATCAGCGGTTCCAAAGGACAAAATTTGAAAGTATATAATATTATATATCCAATTTTTAAATTTCTTACATACGAGTATTCCGTGGCAATGTGCAAATCAACCTAACTGGGGACAATCTCACAAAGTGGCGCAGTGAACCCACCGGGATTCGAACCCGGAGCTTCCGTGATACGAACCGGACGGTCTACTGTTAGGTCACGTAAGCTATATTCTGTCGTAGTATTTTCAAACGAGTACATTACACAACTAATTTTAATGTATTCTGTTGTGCTTGGGCGTGATTGAACAAACCATTGTACAAAAAAAAACAAACAAACATCTATACTTTGGGATGAAAACGCAATCGACCAAAATTACGTGCGTTTTAACAAAAGGGCATCGATTTGACTTATTTTCGAACTGAAGAACGCAGTACGTCGCGTCGTACCTTACGCCCCGTGCGGCCGTGCCTCTGTCTATACAGTTGTGCTGCGTTCAAACGATACAGTCCACTAGCACGGGATTTTTTAACGACTAGTCTGTTGAGCAACGATTATAATACAAGGGCTTAAGAGATATTGTGAGAAATTAATCCTTTTCTACCTAGCTGGTGGTAAAATTTGTACTTATTATTAAAGCTGTATTTTAGAAAATTTTATTTTATTGCAAAAATAATGCAAGAAAAATTTTCGGAGATCTCTTTTACAGATTCCGCTTGTGTTAGTGAACTCACCCAAAAAATATAATGATTAATATAATATAGAATCCCCGTGGGTATCGTAAGAGGCGACTTAGGGACTACACATTAAAGGAACGGGCAGCAGCGCTCTCTGATACAGTAACCTTTTAATTTGCAATCTCCAACCCGCCTGCCAAGCGTGGAGATTATGGCAAAACCCTCTGGAGGGGGCTCATAGTCCAGCAGTGGACTGTAACGGGCCGTTGATGATATTGAGTCATATAACAAACATCCTATGAAAACAAAAGTTTGAACTTATAACTTTTAATTTCGTTAATGAAAATAAAATTACAATTTCTTACCACCAAGATAACATTCGTTTAAGTAAACTTAGTCTATCATGTTGTGTGTTATCATATTTATGATTTGATTTCGATGAGCCACACAGCCGTCGTTAAGTAAAATGCATCGATTGTTTATTTTAGGTTTACTTAGTAAAGAGATCATAAAACAAAAGACCGAAACAAAAACATTATAACAATAATATTAAATTATTCTTTAAAAAACGCATAAAAATAGGCTTTTTATTTGCAATCGAATTTATAAGCCACTTCATTAAAAACATTATTTTTTTGCCAATTTTATACATTGATTTGTTTATATGGATGTTTATTTTTGTTTAAAGTTTAACCTATAATTTATAGTTTTCATTGATAAATAAATACTGGTTTTAAGAGCTTCATGTTATATTTATTTGCAATCGTCAACAGTTAGTGAAATTCCATAATATTATCTATCAGATCATTTAAAGCAAAACCGGTGAGATCCCTGAGCTACCTGATGCAATTACACTCGCCTGTTAAAACAACTTGCGGCGCTAGTCGGCTCGCTCATCTAAACACATTTGGATCGATGTTGCCTGCCGCATCGCTGTCCGCATTAGCCTTTCCCCGCTTGAATTTCCCGGGCATTTCTCGTGAAATTCCCGATCTTCAACTTTTCGGAAATGTAATTTTACTTTTTCACGTTCGGGAGAATTTCGTGGGAGAAATTTGATAAAAGTTTACCCGCGTTTATTACTACTCGCTTTACTAAATTCATTATTCGCAGAAGTAAAGAAGAAGGGATTTTCTGTGCAGTTAAGTTCTCACGAAACTTTTTCTTCTTCCTAACTAATGGCGACATTGGCGACACATCTTATATAGACGTATTTCGCCAGTGTCGAGTGATATTTGTAGGTTCAAGATATATCCATGGAAGATTGTTCGGTTAATTGGGCTCAGTAATGTGATAGTACAATTACTGAAGCCACCACGAGGCCTCTTGGCATCATCTAAAAATGTCAGCAAAGTGTAAGCGATTCAATTGTTTTATTAAAGTTTATAGTCCCGAAACATTCACTGGAAATTATATAATACACTAAACACTTCAATAAACTAAAATTAAATAATTAAAACGAAGACACGTCCGCCATTGTCAGATGCTGACAAAAGACCCTCACGAAACTTACTGAAAATGTGTGGAGTTTAATGCGCGCTCTGAGCTCAAAGAACTAGAACATAAAAATATTAGAGTTTGCAGTGTGCTATAACTCAAGGTTGTATCGACTAAGGCCTGGTTGAACAAATTCAAGGTAGGCTCGAGCTCCTCGGTGGGGACGTATATGAGCAGTTGATGATGATGATGATGATGATGAAAAATACTTTAAGGTTCTCTGACTCATCTCGCCTGGTAACCGAATACAAAATTTAAAATAATTACCACAAAAAAAATACATTCAAAAACATCAAAGACTCGTTTGTAGACCCAAATGCCTAATTTCCTAAAATGACTTTTAGGACCATCTTTTACGTGACCGTCCGAGTGTTTATATTAGTACAAAAACTGACCCTAAACTTTTTGAACAAAAACAATGTTTTTATAATGTTATTAGGATAACGTATTTGACCGCATATTATGCAGAGGGTCGAGTTGTATAAAAGTTTATAACAGGGTTATTTTTTCAAAGGTTATCGTGATACCTACCTACACAATATAAGACACTATTCACTCTTATATAAGTATAAATTGTGCTTCAAATATTACTTCTTTTTAGGCAAAATTTCGTTTTTGGTATCAATGACAGAGCGAGCGCTTGGCCGAAATTGCTTTTGTATGTCCATCTGTCCATCCGTCTGTCTGTTTTTTCTCATCTACAAGTCGGATTTCTCAGCCGTCCCTCGTGAAATTTTATGAGCAGGTTCGATATATTAACAGAATTGTATCATTGGGTCAGTTTTTGGAATTAAATTAAATTACAAAATTAAAAATACTCGCGACGCGAGGTTACAGCTCACAGAACCACTAGTTAGTTAGCTTCAAATAATGATTC
This sequence comes from Carpatolechia fugitivella, assembly GCA_951230895.1. Classification (NCBI taxonomy): domain Eukaryota; kingdom Metazoa; phylum Arthropoda; class Insecta; order Lepidoptera; family Gelechiidae; genus Carpatolechia; species Carpatolechia fugitivella. Next base: position 6,337,353 of record OX579671.1, read on the forward strand.
TGTAGAATCATACTTTAATAGGGAAATTTTAATCATTACTATCACTCAAGAACTCAAGTCACAAATTAAAAAAGTCACTCCTAAATCAACATATTTTAAGCTTTTATTTATTTACTTACCTTTTTATCTATTTTTAATTGTTATTACAAGAACAAAATTAACCGTTTGATTGTTGTAATATAATTTCACGTCGTAGATGAGGCTAGATCATTCGAGGCATCTTATTCAAAAATATTCAAAATCATAGCAATAACTACTAACGCTTATGTGAGAAAGGTCGAGAAAACATCGTGGGGCCCCCAGATATAGATAGGCTAGATAACGCAAGTACCACGATTTGTACGAGACCAAGCGTGCCACCTTCTTATTACCTGCTGTGACGTCACACTCGTAATTTAGTGATGGGAAATCCAAACCGATTCAAAGACACCGGCCGCCTGCGATTCAATTGTAACAAAATATTATTAATATATATAAAAAAAAAACAATATTCAATATTCAGTATTCAAATAAGCGGCGGCCAACTACGACCGCTCGTCGGAGTTCTGGTGGAGTTTTGGCACGCGAGGTAGATACATTTGCGTCATCTAGCCTATCTATATCTGTGGTGGGGCCATATCCAGCCGAATATTATACTAATCAACAAATGGTTGAATCCTTCAACAATAACCACTCATTATACCTTTGTGTATGTGTAGCAACCAACGAATGAAGCAACATATTAATATTTATGTTTGGTAAATGACTCATAATAGTCACTTCAGCAGGTCTAGAAAGAATCTGTATATATAGGTATATTTTAATAATAATAAAAAACTGTATTCTTTAGGTACTAATTTTATTTTTATTTGGAATTTCGACTTGGAGATTTCTTTTCTAAATTTCACTCCACCATTAAGGCGGGGTTATGTGGAAATACCGCCCCGATCAAATACTAGCACTTCTACTGATGCTAACAGAATAAAATGTAATAAAATGTGCTAACAGAATATATCCTTAATAAAATTTTAAAATGAGTAGAATTTAAAAATACATTTTAATAATTTAGAAATAACAAGCACAAGATTTTTTAAAAAAGCAGAAAAAATATTTTTGACGTCCTTGATCTCGTAACTTAGATCAATAACCATAGTTTTTTTTTTCGTTAATATTACTTGCCTATTATTGACTTAGATTATAAATCGATTACATTTTTCATAAACTCTGTTAATAAGTTTTCTGTTAAGCGTTTTCTGTTAATAAGCAAAAGAGTTCAAGAAAAACGAGTTTTTCACACGATTCCTGCGCACTGTCGGACGTAACCACCGTGAAGCATCGCACGCTAATATTATTATTTCAGTAGTTCGTCGGTTAAACTTTCAATTAAAACCCGTTGAGTTGCTAGTTTTTGCCATAAGATAAGATTTTAAAAGAACGCACAAATTTGTACGTATTGGGTTTCGAACCAAAATCATCATCATCAACATCAACAGCTCATATACGTCCCCACCGAGGGGCTCGAGCCTACCTTGAATAAGGGCGATTAAGCCCTAGTCAACCACGCTGGGCCAATACGGGTTGGTCCACTTCACACATCATCAACATCATAAACGGCCCGTTACAGTCCACTGCTGGACTACGAGCCTCCTCCCCTTAAGTGTTTGGTTTTGCCATAATCTCCACGCTTGGCAGGCGGGTTGGAGATCGCAGATTAAAAGGTTACTGTATCAGAGAGCGCTGCTGCCCGTTCCCTGTTCAATGTGTAGTTCCTAAGTCGCCTCTTACGACACCCACGGGGAGAGTAGGGATTGGTGATAAATGTATTCTACTCTGCCGTCACCACACGGCTACTTCACACACAACCATTGAATTTTGCGTAGGTTTCATCACGATGTTTTCCTTCACCGTAAGAGTGTTGAATAAACGTAGATATGAATTCGAAATTCGAAAACACATTGGTACGTGGTGGGGATCGAACCCCATCATGTACAGCAAAATAATGACTCTTACCGTTCCACCCCTACACTTTTGTCAAAAAATACGCAGGTGGTTTTATGGGCCTGCCAACGTGATTGACACTTTCACTCCCTAACCCTTTTAAGCCCTTGTCTAATTTAAAATTTGGAAGTTTGAGAGTGACCTTTTACCTCCCCTCACAGAGTTATTATTATGTCTCCATCGACGCCGGAAAACGAGTTGAAAAATTCCGTAAACTTATGATGAAAATTTAATAAAATTCAATGTGTTTTAACATTGTTTCAGACACAAGAGAGAAAAGCATAATTCAACACTTCTGAGCGAATATTTCTTTTTTAAAACGCAAGTAATTATAATATGTGCTTACAATTACTGAGGTATAAAGAGAGCTTCGGTGGTAGCCTCCTGAACGGGAGACATGGATTCGAAGCCCATCACGTACGAATGTGTTTTCGATTTTTTTATTTGTATTGAATTTTTGTCATTTGAAGAAATGACAATTCGAAGAAATACAAAAGGAGTGTGAAATCGCATATTTTGCACCTAAAATTCAGTCTTATTAAACCCTTGAAATAATAGTAGCCTTTAACTAGTAGAACAAAAAAAAACTAACTGAAACCGTTTTTGTTCGAAAGTGTAGCAAAGCTTGTAAGTTGTACAGCCAGCCCCACCTGAAGCTTGAAAGTTACTAACTCTGCTTGAATAACTAAATACCTGTGGTCTTTGTCGACTGACACAAACTTCAAGTCGATAACTTAATTAACTTTCAAACGCGCCATGTTGAATTAACTAACTAAGATTTCGTGCAGTTCGTTATGTTCTGAGGTGAAAGTTATAAGCTCAAAAATGAATATGCTCGTGCATATTTTTTGCACATGAGCGATGGAGCGTTTTTTGTTGGGTATCTCTCTTGTTGATCATGTGATAAACGTTGAAATTCGACGAAAAACGAAGACGCAGGGAAACGCATCACGAGATTGAGGTGGAGATGGGCAGGGCAAGAAACTTGGTGAACCAAAGCAGTCACAGAGTGGCCAAGGGGAACAACAAGGCCAGCGGGCAAACCACCAGCCCCATGGTCCGATGACATTGCCAAAATGGCAGGATCAGGCTGGATGCGGATGGCTGGCACAGGAGGAGTGGCGCAGTCGAGAAACCCACCCAGAAGTGGATGAATGTAGGATTAAAATGATGATGATGGTATTTCACTACAACTTTGCTGTGAGTATCAGCTTTATCATAGGCGTATTTGAAATGAACTGCAACAGTTTACCATATTGTCTTTGATTTTTTTATGACGATATTCTTTATAAAGATGTTTTACCAGACGTGCGCTGGTAAGTAGTTGTCGATTTGGATGCTATTCAGATGCGTACTGATTAGCTGGTTAGGGAGAGGGTGTAAATGATAAGAGGTTGAGTTCAAGTGCAGAACTGATTTATTGTTGGCCGTGGGCCTCTATTTCTACTAAATTCATTATTAAACTACCGTCTAAATATGTCATATGTCACACAGGGACACCTACAATGTGTTAAAATTATAATATTTCTTGTCTTGTTCTCTGAGAGGAAATAAAAGACGATCGCTTCGCTCCCTTTCTTTGCTTGTTCTATCTTACAAGTGGCTCTGTGAGCTGTAGACCTTGCAATATTTTTTTTTTTGAACGGCTGAGTTGTGTTTTATTTTTTACGTTTTCAACCCTCATAACAATTTTTTTTTTAACTGACTCGACTCACAAAATTTCACGAGAATCGGTTGAGACACGCAACCCGTAGAGGAGAACAAACAGACAGATGGACATATAAAAGCAATTTTGGCCAATAGGACCCATTTATAATTTCGTCAATAAACGTGGCATGTTTCTGGCAAAATAGGAGCCAGACTGGGCTTCTATTTCATGTTCTTTTCCTACTTGCTTCTAACTGGTTTAGTGTATTACTTACCAAAGTAAATTAGCCTTTAATTATAATATTTCCGCCGTGTGGTGACGGCAGAGTAGAATACATTTGTCACCAACCCCTACTCTTCCCGTGGCTGTCGTAAGAAGCGACTTAGGGACTACACATTGAACAGGGAACGGGCAGCAGCGCTCTCTGATACAGTAACCTTTTAATCTGCGATCTCCAACCCGCCTGCCAAGCGTGGAGATTATGGCAAAACCAAACACCTAAGTGGAGGAGGCTCATAGTCCAGCAGTGGACTGTACGGGCCGTTGATTTTTTATTTGAAATTAGCCTTTAGCCTATGTGGTCGTCAACATTACCCTTTAAGGTAAACTTTAGAAGTTTCCCAACCCACAATATGGGGACATAATTTATTTTGTGTATAATTTTGTTATGTGCTTTTAAAAGGTTAACCAACGTAAACTTTCTAACTTTACTACTAACCGGGAACAAATACGTGACATGACCTTAATTAGCAACTCATATATACGTTCTCACCGAGAGGCTCAAGCCTAACCTAAAATTAGTGCGATCGGGCCTTAGTCAACCACGCTGGCCCAGTGTGGATTGGTCAATTTCACACACAACCTTTGAATTTCTTCGCAATGTTCTTTTCCACTGTACGAGCGTAGAAAAACGTACAAATGAATCCTAAATTCGGAAACACATTGGTGTGTGATGGAAATAGAACCCATGTCTCCCAGACACGGGGCCAATATTGATGCTCTTTTTTGTTTCTCTGAGTTTTTTGTCTATGATATAATTATTTTGTTAATCTACATTATTACATAAATGCTGGAAAGATCAAAGATAAAAAGCTAATCCAATGTGTTGTACACGTCGTGTCAGTATTTTAAATTAATACAAAAATATAATGAAACTTCATTAAGAATCATGAACCAATTAGTCAATGAATATTAAATTCAAGCTTATGTTTGCCTTTCCAAACTAAATAATACATTATGCAGGTAAATAATTCTAGTGAATTATTTACTTGTCAGTTGTTTTATATGAACAGCGAAATAAATACATCTGAGCAAAGAATTAAATTTATTCGCGACGATACGGCTTTTATTGAAATAGGTTTTGGTTTGAAATAGAAGAAGAAAGCGATTTTAAATGTCTCCGCAACAATACTCGAAAAAACGCTCAAACACACGGTGCGTTGGAAAATACCCTTTTCACCTCTCCACCTCGGAAAGTTGGCTTTTAGCTTGGTCGATACAGATTCATTTTAAATTAAAATACAGTTAATGTTACACGCAATTAATTAATATAGTCTTCTGTATAGAACCTAAGCAAAAACTACGTTTTGTTTTCAGTCCGAAAGTTTAAGGACTCACGATAATTTAGCGAATATTAAATTGAAAACATAAAAAATGTACTGTCCTGACAGTATTAACTCCTGAGTTTATCACATTTTTTGTGTTTGTATAAGTACATAACCCTAATAATTCTGACGCACATTGCCTAGCGACCTGAGAAATATGACAGCGATGATGATTTTATGATTACAGAGTGTAATAATACAAGTGGCTCTGTGAGCTGTAGACCTCGCGAGTCTGTATATCTTTTCATATTTATTTTTATTTTTTCTCCACAAACATCCCCGACCCCTTGATATATATTTTTTTTTAAACTTTTTTTTATTATTCTTTTAATATTTTTTTATATTTATTTTATTTTATTTTAGTCTCAGCGGTAGACCTTGTAAGCTGGCAACCCCCATAACTCCGTCATTTTTTAATATTTCCAAAAACTGACTCGACAAAAAAATTCTATTAATTTATCGAACCTGCTCACAAAATTTCACGGGAATCGGTTGAGAAATGCGACCTTTAGAGTGAAACAAACAAACAAACAGATGGACATACAAGAGCAAATTTGGCCAAGCTGAAACAGAGACGCTTCGCTCGCTCGGTCAATTAACTGCAATGGACCTAGTATGTGTTGCATTGACTGAACCTTTAGGTCTGCGCAGAGCCGTAGGTAGAAACTTGCTGAACAGTGAACAAATTATTATCACTATAAGGTCCTTCCCATAACTTGCAAAACAAAAAGATCACATCTCAAGTGGCTTCGTGTCGTTCAAATTGTGCCATCCGTCTTCGTGTTATTTTGTTTGTTTATTTACTCCTGCAGATTCTCTTTATTGACTGATCACCAGGGACAAGCTTCTTAGGTCCTGAGCGGGAAAGTCAACAGGGTCAATGTTTGTACTTAAGTTGAATGAATAATACTAGTTACCAAAGAGATCTAGCGAAATACTAGCGCTGTTTTGATCAGATTTTGGTATTGTGTGTAACGACACTAGCTTCTGAATTTCTTAGGGAGAAAAGGTGTTTTTCCTCACTCTTCTTTTTTTCGAGTCACCACAAAGAGAACTCTTGTTTTCGGATCAAAGAATAGTTCATTTTGTGTAAGAGAATTTAAAATGTTGCTTTACAAAACTTTACTATTGTGAAATAAAAAACTTCCCATCCCGATCAATATTCAAAATAGAGTATGCTTATAAGAACATAAAGTTACTTTTATGTTTTGGGAAATAAAAGGAATGAATTCACTACATAAATGACAACATGCACCGTCTACAAAGCTTTCAGTCAATTCACAAGAACCGACTAAGGCTGTATGTGTGAGCTTAAAGCCCTCAAATCAAAGTCTAGGCTGAGTACCACCTGAATCTCTGCTCATCCCGTAGGAGATATAACCGTGATGACCATTACGATTGAACGGACTACATTTCAGTTTATTTTAGAGTGGTTTTAACGCCTATTGACAAGAAATAGTCGTTTTATTTTTACACCGAAGCTCTTAAAAGCGGAATCACTTCACGTTTATGTCTAGCGTAAAAAGACCCATTTGTCTACTCTAGATAGTACTCATAGCTATTATCACAAGAGGGTTTATATCCTTTTATAAACCTACTTCTTAAACTTCTACAAAATTTACGTAACGGTAAATCTGGCAGACTAAGAATCTGTTGTACAAACATGTATTAGAAGATCGGATAGAACATGATAAAGGTACTGGGGTTATAATATATACTGGCTATCAGAAGAAAAAAATAAAAACAAACAAAAATACTTTAAAAAAAAGCTTGAGCTTTCTATGTTCTATATTCAAAATTGCATGTTTTAAACAATTTAAAAACAATAGCCTGTCTAAAATAGATAGTTATGTTGTTTGCTCTCAAAAATTGACTTTGTTTTTGTAGCTTGTTGCCAAAGATTTCCAGTTGAGCTTATTATGTTCTATGTACAAAATAGCATGTTCTATAGAACATTTCTTTAAAATAGCATAACTGTAACTGAATCTAATTGATGTTCCGGTCCCCAAAAAACAGTGGTTTGGGATAAAAATGTCTAGCTGCATGGTGGCTAACGTACATTTAATGAACAACGTCATTTGTTTCACAATTTTTTTTGTTCGTTTTGTGATACCTTGGCGTCAAAAACATTTGACGTTGAATAACTCCACCACGTTTTATAGCAAATATGAGTCATAAATAGATGAGTTTTATTTAAAACGTAAAAGCTTCTCAAATTATTCCTTTGCACCAACGACGTAAGTCGAAAGTTGAGTAATTATTCCCTCATCATGAAACTGGATCAAGTTGCCATTACAAAGTTAGACAACGAAATCCATTCTTGAAAATGGAATCACTGCGTTTCAAAATAAGAAATTGGAATTAAAGTTTTTTAAGTAATTTGCTGCCGTCTTTTGAAATGTATTGACTGAAAGAAAAATTATATATATATAATATTCTTTATTGCAACAGTACACTATACAAAAATTATATTATTATAAGCTGTAGCAAAGGCGAGCTTATCTCTAAAGAGAGATCTCTTCCAGCCAACCAATGTGTTGTGAGAGACACGTGTCTCTCCCAACACATTAGTTAGCTTTGTTTTGTTTTGTTTTTCACAATAGTAAAGTTTTGTAAAACAACATTTTAAATTCTCTTACACAAAATGAGCTATTCTTCGATCCGAAAACAAGAGTTCTCTTCGCGGCGACTCGAAAAGTAGAAGAGTGAGGAAAACTATCTTTTCTCCCTAAGAAATTCAGAAGCTTGTGTCGTTACGCACAATACCAAAAAATTATCAAAGCAGCGCTAGTATTTCGCTAGATCTTATTGGTAAATAGTATTATTCATTCAACTTAACTACAAACATTAACCCCTTGACTTTCCCGCTCAGGACCTAAGAAGCTTGTCCCTGGTGATCAGTCAATGAAGAGAATCTGCAGGAGTAAATAAACAAACAAAATAACACGACGTCATTAAAGTGGGATGACAAGAACGTGTACTAGAATATAACATACTTAATTAATACATACATGAATAGACTACATAAATACCTTTATATATGCCTAACCAAATATAATATTATAATTAAGTTAATTACTTGCCTTCTATGACCGCAAGCAATTATTGCTTGCGGTCATAGAAGGCAAGTCGTAGAAGGCAAGTCAGGGTGCTTCCTAGTAACCGAACACCGACTGCTTTGCACTTTGCACAATGATTTAATTCAAGTTGCACTATTAAGATGACTTTATGGTGCAGTTCAGCTCAGATGCAGTCGTTGATCTGTCAGCCAATCAGACAGTTTCTACTTTTATATACATATAATACATTTACATACAAATTGATGTTATCAGGACACATGTATCAAGAATCAGGCGTCCTGTCGTCATTCAATCGAATGTAATTTATATTTTGCGGATGTAAAAGTAGAAAATTACTATTTGACTGACAGAATCAACGCAGAGCCGAAACTACTGGGAAATGAGACTTGAAATTTAAATAGTAGGTTGTTCTTAGGACGTAAAAATAAATTAGGAAAAGCTTATTTGAAAATTTTCATCCCTAGAGAGAAAAAGTTTATAAATCAGTCATTTAAAACAAAAAAAAAATGCATGAAAGTCGCAAAAAACTAAATATAATGCATTAACGAAAAACAATTACAGACGTATCAGCTGAGCTCTTCTCCACAGATTCCGCCATTGTGTTAGTGAACTCACCCAAAAAAATGTAATGACGGATCTAAGTGATGTAATAACATCCTATGGAAATAAATAATTTTGACTTTGACTTTGAAAAAAATGCATTTTTTTTTTATAATATAAACCTGAAAATATTATCTTGGTTGATATACTAAACAACAGCAGTAAAATAAGATGGCGTCACTGTCACCCTGACACGGGTCGGTCGGTGTGGTCCACGCGCAGCAAACAAGTCGAGAGATTGATGATCTGTCCTTGGTAATTCAATCTAACTCCTTTTGATGTATGGAACGGAGTATTTTTAACGGTTTTTGTTGTGTCTCTATTTTTGGAATTTTGCGACCAACAAATAAGTAAAGTAACTTTTATACCTTTTGTTATAGAATTTAACGTAAAATTGTCGCCCACCAAAAAAGTATTTCTCTTCTAGTGGCATAATTAAGACTGAAAATAGTAATCACCAACTACTTACTTTAAAAAAAATGAGTTTTTTCGGTTAGTTTCTTCTCCACAGAATGTATAATAAAATTGACAATTAGACAATATTAAATTATTTCTGTACTGTAGTCCATAGTTTTGGACTACAGTACAGAAATAGTCCAAAACTAAGGAACTCTGAATAATGACTTTGAATTTTGTAATTATTATTTTTTCAAAACAAAAAGAGAACCGTATTAAAATAAATTATTGTTAAATATTTCGCAATGAAAGCTACTTTTTGAATTCACGAAATAAATTTTTTATTACGTTTATTTGACGCTTCTGTAAAGGAAAACATCGTGAGGAAACCTGCATTTTCATGATAGGTTATTAAAATCAAAAGTTGTTTATAAAATGGACCAATTTACGCGGTAAGTTCAAGCCAATTGGAAGGACTATAAGATCTATTTGAGCAAGGTGATCTATTGATTTGATCCCCACCAATGTACCCACGGAATATAAAACAATGTACCAATGTGTTTTCATATGTACGTTTATTCGACGCTTTTACGGTGAAGGAAAACATCGTGATGAAACCTGCACATTGCACAATCCTGCAAAGAAATTAAAGGAAATTAAGTCAACTAACTCGCACTGGACAAGCGTGGTCTAACGACTATGGGCTGATCGTCCTATGCAAAGGTAAGCATGCCAAAGTCAAAGTCAAAGTCAAAATCATTTATTTCCATATGATGTTATTACATCACTTAGATCCGTCATTACATTTTTTTTGGGTGAGTTCACTAACACAATGACGGAATCAGTGGAGAAGAGCTCTTTAGTAGGGACGACTATTCAGAGCGCTACGGTTTATGAGCATTTAGCAAAATAGGCGTAATGCCATTTATGTAAAATGTCAAATAGGTATCCAGAATGTCAGATGTGTAGACTAGCATAACGTCAGATACGCGAAGTTTCAAATAAGAAAAATGTAAGATTGTTGGACTTCTACACAAAACTCGGAACTGCGAAGAACTACACAGTGTTTTTTTTTTATTCAGTGCACAAACTTTAATATATTGTTCAGACCATGAAACTGAACAACTTTCCTCAAGAAACATGGGTCCGGAAATGAAAGAAAATGTTATACCTCCCATACTAATTGCTGAGTTGGTTGCGGCAGTTTGTATGGGAAATCGAATTTGATTTTTAGTTCCGGATCAATTTTTTTCTGGAAAGTTGTTTAGTTTCGTGTTCAGACCATTTTCAGACATATTAAAGTTTGTTCACTGAATACAAAATAACCCATACGCGAATGCCAAATTATGAAGGACAGGTTGCGTGTTTTACATTTTGCGTTTCTGACATTATGAGTACATACTTCCAAGGCCAGCGCTCGTGAGTCGTTGCGCGACCTGTAAGATTTGTTTTTTATTTTAATAACTAGTTAATATTCATACTCAAGCAAAGCGTTATGAATATAAACTCCGTTGTAATTAAGACTGTTGATACACGCTCCTGATTCTAATCATTGCTTTCAGTATTTCAAACTCATTATCTTACTGAATGTAATACCGTACGTACAAGAAACACCTACCCACCAAAATTTGTCCGCCGAAAAACATTGATCCTGGATAAGGGAAGTATTAATGAGTTCTATTAATTACAAATCAAATATTTAAAAATAACTATATAAACGACACAGCAGCGCAGTGACGCAATCTTAGCAATTCAGTTAATATTCCAATTATTACTTTATTGTTATAACATTTAGTAAAAGTAAATCAAAGATAGAAATAACTAAGTACTTTACAGACCTACAGACATTCAAATAAAATACCAATGTAAAGGGAAAGTAGCTAAAATTTTTAACAATAAAAAAAAACTCATTGATTCATTCGACTTTTAGAACCGTAACGAATACATTTATGGATTAGAGACCGCGCCACCACTCAAGTCCCGCGACGAAAACTGGAACTAATGTGACAGCTCCGCCAAATAAATATATAATAAGAACAACTACTCTGTTACATCATTGGGAAACTTATTTGCATGATTGCCTGCGACAGAGGCACCGCGGCTATCGGGCTTGAATGGTGGCGCGTACTCTAGATACATTGCCACTATAGAGTCGCTCACAAGTTGTTAAGTCTATAAGTCAGACAACCATGTTTTTTTTTTACTAATGGCAACACTAACAGTAGTGATACAAACTGACAATATTATGTCAAAACGAAAAAAAAAAAATGTTTGCCTAAAGTCAGCCATCACAGCGCGCTCTGACTTTACAACTTCTCTTTTATATGACACTGGTGTCGATTCGGCATACGCCCAACTAAACTAAACTAAAATTAGTGCTGTCACTTTCTATAATTTTTAATTGAAAAGGGACCGAAGATCATCGGTTTTGTTTTTGTCTTTGACTTCACAACTAACTGTCAGTTTTAGTGGCTTTTTATTCGTCATGGTGTTAGGTAGGCACTAAAACAAGACTAAATTTGACAGTTAGTCGTGAAGTCAAAGACAAAAACAAAACCGATGAACTTCGGTCCCTTTTCAATTACAAATGATAGAAAGTGACAGGACTAATTTTAGTTTAGTTTAGTTGGGCGTATGCCGAATCGACACCACTATACTACTTGACATTCATATCATAGCAATGTGAATATAAAGGCTGCTGTAATCAACGCCGTGTTGACAGACGTGCTATGGACCCTGATTCAGCAGGATATTCGCCTGTCAATAAGAGTTGCAGATCCGGTCTAAGCTGTGAGAAACCGAGTATTCTATACAATACAAATATACTTTATTAACACCAAATGAAAACAAAACAGGAAAACATAGCAGAAACATAAAAACATAAGAGTCAACAAGCGGCCTTATTGCTAAGGTAGCAATCTCTTCCAGGCAACCTTGGGTCTAGGAAAAACACACAGACATTGTGAAGCGGGTTGGTGGTTAAAGAAAAAAATATATAATAATCACGTTAAAATAATATAAACTACATACCCAGAGGTACTTAAAATACTTACACACACACACATAATTGAAATACATAGAAAATACATACACTAAGTTATTGTTGTGAGACAGGTGACGATTCTGTCATATAACGATCTTGTAGACATGAGAATCTGTCATTATTATATTGAGCGGTTTCTGACAACTCAACGACCTAGGTCGAAAATGTCTTAAAAAGAAAATGACCTACGTCAGACAAACGCAAGGCAACGCGCTTTTCGGAACAAAATGAATGTTTAGTACCTACTAGCCATGTTTATAATCCAGGAATGGTAGTCAACTTTTCGTCTTAGTTCGGTTTATTTAAGGTGTATATCAATATAATTTTGATAGTGTATCATCGAGCTTCTCAGCGGGGATGTATGTACATAAGCAATGACGTTATTATCGAATAAAAATCGCTGTATTATAAACTCTAATAGAATTTTTTTGCGAGCACTAGTCTTACGCCGTTTGGTGACGGCAGAGTAGAATACATTTGTCACCATCCCCTACTCTTCCCGTGGGTGTCGTAAGAGGCGACTTAGGGACTATACATTGAACAGGGAACGGGCAGCAGCACTCTGTGATACAGTAACCTTTTAATCTGCGATCTCCAACCCGCCTGCCAAGCCCAACACCAAACACTTAAGTGGAGGAGGCCCATAGTCTAGCAGTGGACTGTAACGGGCCGTTGATGATGAGTGTATCATCGAGCTTCTCAGTGGGGATGTATGTAAGGTCGACCAATAAATTGGTTTACCACCCTAAGGTCAGTTGCAAATTATAGAACAACAAAGATTATTTTCGTTTGCAGATCTATCTGTCAGATACCGAGTATGAACCTTATTTAAATTTTAGATAACTAGGAAATTGAATGAAAAATGGTAAACCACTTTCTTGGTCAACTTTACATAAATACGCTCAAAGCAATAACGTTATTATCTAGTAAAAATATCTGTATTATAAAATTTTATAAAACTATTTTGCGAGCACTAGTCTTTAATTTTGTTACTGCAGCAAAAACCAAACAAATACGATCCACTTTTTATATCACTGATGATCGTAAAGACGATAATCTCTTCTAACTTAGCCCAACCCCTACTGTTATCTCCACAGAGTGGCTACAAGCACGTCCGTCGGAAACCCCAAACGGACCGAATATACCATAAAGCTACCCTGATTGACACGACCCTTGTTTCGGGAAAATATTTTGATCCTGTCAACAACAGCTCAATACCTCCCACCGAAGGGCTCGAGCCTACCCTGAATTAGAGTGACTAGGCCTTGACCATGCTAACCCAGCGCGGGTTTGCGACTTCACGCACAACCTTTGAATAGGGGATCGGACTACTTTTTTCGTATTTTATAAATCCAAACTTCTTAGTTTCTGCTCTCGAACACTGAAATAATTTTTGCTCTATCTTCAAAATTGACCGAGTTATAAAGGTTTGAAATTCAAGATTAGACAGAGGCATATACCCACTTGTGACGTCATTTTTTAGTAACGCCATCTCCATACAAAAAATCGTTTTTCAGAGAGACAGACATAAACTTTAAAAAATCACTGTAAATTCGTTTTTCAACCGATTCTGTTTTTTTCTTCGCGAATCGTCTGCTACTAATCTATATTTTAAAACTAATTCATAATCAGTTCGATCCCATATTTCTTCGCTAGAGTGTGCAGGTTTCGTCACGTTGTTTTTCTTCACCGTAAGAGCATCGAATCCGTTGGTATGGCGGTCGTCGGTTCAAATCCCGGTGGAATGCGAAACATAATTACCTTGTTCGTGACACTGTTAAGGTTGGTTAGAATGTTGCAGGCTGGATAAGTGATCTTGTATCGTTCAAGTGTCGTTTGATAAAAATTATTTTTCTCGAAAACAAAACACAACAACAAAAAAATAAAACAACAACACAAACAAAACAAAATCAACAAAATAAAAAACAATCATTTTGATTTCGTTTTTTTTTTATGATTTAACAAAATCATTTTTCGACGTCTATAAAATGCGACACTTCATGAAATTCTCAAGTATTTCGTAACGTGGGCAATTCTACGACATGGCTACGACATTTACATCACTTAGATTCGTCTCTACATTTTTTTGAGTGAGCTCATTGACACTGTGGCAGAATGTGTGGAGAAAAACTTACCGAAGAAACTCCACAGCCGTCGCACGACGAATTGAAAAGTCACAAACATATAAAATGAAAAATGATATCTACTAAAAGCGAATAACGCCAAGAATGAAAGCTGGCTCCCGTCTAGCGCATAAAGAAAGCGACTATGTAGTTACTTTGTCAAACGCACATGTTGCTGAAGATTAATGCATTTTCTCTATATTAACTTTTGTATTTGCACGTATATTATGCATTTTACTTAGGGAGGTTGAAAAGCGTCCTTCACAATAAAGTTTATAACGTTCTAATTGGAAAAGCTTTGCTCCGGGAACGGTTCGGAGAGGTTTGTTAGATATTTAAGGTTTGTTTTTTTTTTTCTTTGTTTTCTGTTTATGTTTATGTTTGTGTTTGTATTCGTTTTCTTTGATTGGGGTAATAATTTGACATGATATAGGTATTTTTAGATTATAATATCGTTATATCAACATGCAGACTAAGAAAATTGTATAATTCATTATACACATTTTAATGGTGCTCCCACACCGGTGTTTAGGAATGCTTCTAAACAATAGGGATAAAAAAAAATACATTTTTTCATAGTTCATCTGAAAGTATACAAAAATAGAATACTGACAGTCAAAACAGAATCGAAATTGATCGAAAAACAAACTAGATACAACATTATTAAACAAAATGTATCTGTCCCTCTTTACGAAAACAAAATTTTCTATGGCGGTTGTATGGCCCGCGACACATATGGCGTCACATGTCTCGTCGGACCTCTCTGTCTAACCATCAACTTTGAAGCCTTATAACTTTGTGGCTGAGCAAGATATTTGGAAAAATATTTTTTATGTGTTTATCTGGAACTTGAAATATTTCGATTTATGAATTTAAAAAAAATGTGCATGTTCCCTCTACCATTAAAACACCACCATTAAGGACCATTAAAATGCTTCGACATATTTACCTACACGTGACAGTTCCAAGAACCAGTCCAATCTCAACTCAACCTAACTCAACCACAGATTTCAGACGCGCGTCGCAGCGAAGCGATCGCCTTTTGTTCCTTTGAGGTCTCAACAGTTTTCAAATAATAAGTACCGTATTTTTTGCCATGCCGCCTTTATTCCATAGCTATAGAGGCGGTATTAGTAATGCAAACATGTATACAGCAGCTTGTAACTACTATTATACAGGGTGTAAGACAAAATGATCAGCTGGTTCCGAACCATTCTTCAATAGAATTTCTCCCCGTTTTTTCTTTTCTATGTTAATTTTATTCAGTTTTATTTTATTAGTAAAAAAAACTATGCAAATAGAACTGCTAGAATAGAAAAGCAGCATTGTATTATAAATTACCATGCACAGGCGCACATTGAAGAACATCATGAAAGGAACTAGCGCTTGCAATACAAGGTATCTTAGTGCAAGGACTAGTGCACTATCTTTTGTAAACCTTTTTGAACAAATAAATTATTATTTCATTTCATTTATTTCATTGACTTTGTAGCGGCTGGCCACTCGCAGCGCGCGTGCGTTGTACATTGCGTAGGAGCAGATAACAGAAAACCAATTTCCTTGGTCACCTCAACCTTCCTCAACACACTGTATCAGATTGCCATAGCCGTCACTTGCACTCTGCGTATTCTGTGGTGCCGGCTACTGTACAAGGTTGAGTCTATTTCGGGCTCCCTCCACATAGTTGATTTAACATTTCAACGCTGTGTAACTCGGTTTATTCAGTCCCTGTTAATTATCTCCTGGTTTTCAGAGGAAATATAAGCATTGCGTCTTAATTTACAACGCTACTCAGTGTTATGTTTAACTGAAGACTACTATTTACTTTTCAGACAAAGGAGGAAAGGTAATTAATAAGAGGGACTAATGTTTAATTTTATTTGAATATTTGTGATTGAACACGCCTTAAACTATTTGACTGAGTCAAAATTCGAAACAGAAGATTAATGAATGTAAATTTACGTTTACTGTTTTTTTTTCATTAAAGTTATTTTCGCAAGTAATAACAAAGTGCGAAAGGATTAATATGACGGCGCATGATTAGCGCCATCTTTTGAGTTGTGCTGGGACAAGACTGACAGCTATCAACTGACAGCTGTCAGTCTAGCGGAGCGTCGTGTCGATGGTCAGCACCGCCATATTGAACGTGGAAGCGGAACGCCGTTAATTAAAAAAATTGAATTGTATTGAATTGAACGTGGAAGCGATAACGTAAACGGCGAGCGCTGGACATCTCCGACGAATCGCTATTGTTCCGCGCAATCTCGTGATCTTTATCAATAACTATAGTAGATTTGAGTGTTAATCTTCCCTACTTATCAGAGTGTTTATTTTGTTGCTTCATTGAATTAAGAAGACCTTTCTGAATTCAACTACATTTCATTACTTCATTTGTTATTCGCCTGCATACCTATGTAAGACGCAATGGCTGATCCTGACACAGGCGCGGGACCGCCTATAAATATGTCAAAATGTCAAAAAATAGAATGTAAAAAGTATGTTTTTCAACAAAACAATTGCTGGTAAACCCACTTTGGCTGCTGAAAAAAAAAACGCAATAATACAGCCATGCGCACCTCCACCCGCCTTGGTAGGTGCGCCGCATATGCGTTTGGTAACAGCGCACCTACGACGTAGGGGCCGCGCAGTCACGTTAGGAAATTATTGCACCTACGCTACGAGGCGGCTTTACCCGCACGGCAGTCTTACCACGCTCCACCTGCGTAGTAGGTGCATAGCAGGCATTATGTATTATTAATGTCTCTCCTATAAAGAAGATGATATGATTGAACGTTCCAAAAGATGTAAGTATAAAATAAAAAAAATAATGGGAATCGGGATCTGAAAGATTTAAATGCCAAAATCTTATGGAATATTCAATAAACCATCTTACTCAATTATTTAATGGGGCCACCATCAACACAAAATTTGATTAAATTATTTTTAAGTTATTTAAGTTTTCTACACAAAAAATACGTTGAGTTTAATCACTATTAAATTATTTCCGTCGGACTTCTTCACAAAAGGAAAACCCTCATTAGTGACTAATGACTTAAGCCGTGGATTATCTCGAATTACCAACGATTTTAAATTAATGAGGACCAAGTCTAGTAATTTTAAATGAAAAAGAGTCACCTTTTTAAATATACTTTGTTGAAAAGAACATTTTCATCAATTATATTTATACTGGCGGTCAGCCCGCGGCTACGCTCGCGTTATGTAAGATTTTCCCGTAGGAATAAGATTTTCCCGGTAAAAAGTATCCTATATGTTAATCCAAGGTACAAACTATCTCTATTCCAAATTTCATTCAAATATGTCCAGTAGTTACGGCGTGAAAGCGGGACAAACATCCAAACATCTAAACATCCAAATATATTTTCACATTTATAATATTAGTGTGATTTTTATGAAGAATGTGTTACATACAAGGCGATTTTAAGTTCAAAGTTGAAGTGTCTTTATTCGAAATAAGATTTATGCTAGGTAATAAAGAGCGAAAGAAGTTTGTCCCTGGTTTACACGTTCACTGCAAGTGGAGAATAACGGACAGAAGGGAAGAGTCCACTGGTCTCGTATCTCCTGAACTTTTTATTTTACTAAAATTTATATCAATAACACCAATATTATGTTATTTTTGATGTTAAACATATTTAAATCTTTCTCTTTCTTTGTATATCATAACAAATCTAAAAAAATTAAGCCGTAAACTGTAGTTAATAAACCATTTATTTGTTTGTTACCTTTTTCGGTCGAATAACAGCACTTATCTTGATGAAATCGAGTAGAAAATTACCTGAAATGATATAAAAATACATATTTTACTATTTTTGATAATATGGGTAGAAAAAAAGTATCAAAAACATTAATAAGTGGTATAAACTCTGTTTAGCTTGTAAGTTAGAATAAGTAATACGCTATTATACAACCGTGTGATAATCCTAATGAATAAAATTAAAAAAAAATATTACCGACCGAAAAAACGGATCAGCGAGCAAACCAGACTGCAATATAATGCGCCTCTCTGTGGTGAAACGCTAAGAGCGCTTGGCTTTCGATACGGAGGTTCCGAGTTCGAATCCCCATGGGGACACTTTCAAACAAAAGTCACTTCGTAACATACCCAATGACATTGCAGGCTAAATCACCAGATAGACTGAAATGTATGATAAATTCGTGCTTTGGAAGGCATATTTAGTCGTTAACAAATTCCGTGTCTCCGTATTACAACTTTGTTACCCTCCGACCGCATACAAAGCCGCTAGTTCGTATGTACATAGCAATTAGGTTATTTAGGGAAAAAAAACTCATTAGGTTATAGCAAAAATGTTTGTAGGTATGTACTGTATTTTCTTCTGTTACTACCTTATATTTGATGTCAATAAAGTATAAACGGTGGGTTAAAAGTGCGTCGGTAGTCTAGTGGCTAGAGCCGCTGTCTTCCATCCGGGAGACGCGGGTTCGATTCGATCCTCACCACGTACCAATGTATTTTCAAATTTCAAATTCATATGTAACTACGTTTATTCGACGCTCTTACGGTGAAGGAAAACATCGTGATGAAACCTGCACACTCCTGCGAAGAAATCCAAAGGTTGCGTGTGAAGTCGACCAACCCGCACTCGGCCAGTGTGACCGACTAAGGCCTTATCACCCTAATTCAGGGTAGGCTCGAGCCCCTCGTATGGTCGGTCATGAACCTTACAGCCAACACGATATCATGATGATAATAATTGTTATTCCAACATTAACAGAAGGAGTAACATAAAACCATAATAAACATGCTATTCAGGGAGTTAAGTGCCAAAAACATTCCGAAATTGCTCAGAGGCCATTTATGTCCGTATTTTAACAGTAGCTATTACAGTTTACGATGTTGCAAACCCAATGGACAATAAAATAATAAACACACGCACACAACATTAACGAACAAAATAATCACGAGCATTTAAAAAAAAACTTGGTTTTTGACCTTAGCTACGCTGGCCCTTGATGGTTTCCGAATGTTGGAATACGACTTTTTCATGTATATGTTAATACAGGTTACTAACTATCTCCATTCCAAATATCAACAAATCCGTAGAGTACTTTAAGCGTGAAGGGGGAACAAACTTCCAAACATCCAAATATATTTTCACATTTATAATATTAGTGTGATGTGATTATTTCAGAAGAAAAAAAAAACACACAATCGAATGGTTCACTATATTGATATATCAATATTATTATTTTGCGGGAAACTTACGTTTTGAAGAAAAAAAATATACCTTTGTGTCTGGCCATTGAGAGTAAACTTTGTATAGACAAATCTTCTCATCCAGCTGATTACAAATTCGTGCTATTTATATATTCATGGAGCAACATTATTCAGGCAGGGACATAACGTTCAGAAGGCGCCCATTAATTCGACAACCCATTACATTAACACGTTCTCTGCCGACGACGGCCATAGAATTCACATCACATTAATATTATAAATATGAATTTGGATTTTTATTCAGATTTCACGCCTAAACTACTGAACGGATTTGAATGAAATTTGGAATGAAGATAGTTTGTATTCTGGATTAATATATAGTATACGGGGAAAATTCTTACAGAACGCAAGCGTGGCAGCGGATGGAGAGCCAGTTTTATTTATTACTAATGTTAATCCTAGGTACTCCTTATCTCCTTTCCAAGTTTCATCCAAATGCGTTCAGTGGGTCTATATTAGAAAGCATATTTTAAAAACTCCTATTTCAATGTCGCATACCAGTCATCCGCATAATCTTAATTTCTATAAATGAATACTCATCATGTTAATATGCATAATATGTCATATTCATAACAATAACAAAAAATGAATTTAATAAATATAACGTTAGTTTTCATACACATAAAAAAATATAAATAAATTCGAGGATTATCATACTTACAAGAAAAACATTGCTGACAATTTTATGCAGTTCATTGTATTTAATTATGGATGGAACTTTAACAATTACACCAAGCACGTTCCAGCATTTATATATCAAACATGGTTGTGCAAATAACATTGTCACAAAAACATTCCCGCTGGCCATAGGAACCCCTTAAATACACACCACAACCTAGTCGTGTTTGAGCTCGTTGGATTTGTCTTAACAAGATCTTTAGTCATACGTGATGTCCAGGGTCTCATGATGGAGCCGGAAGGTGTCTATAGAAACTCCTTAAATACACACCACAACCTAGTCGTGTTTGGGCTCGTTGGATTTGTTTTACCAAGAATATTCCACTCCACGGCTTTAAAAGCTTGTTTAAAAAGGATTTTTAATTAAGCTTATTTCAACTTTCATCGAATTTTTAATTAAAGTTATACTAGATAATATTATGACAATTACATTGTGCCAATTAAAGGACACCCGCGTTCAGTAGCTTAGGCGTGAAAACCAAACAAACATCCAAATATCAAAAATACTTTTACTTTTAATATTTAGTGTGATGAAACTTAAGCTACGGCGTAGCTGTCTACGACGGAGCTGTCTACGGCATAAATAGTCTACGGCGTAGATTGTGTACGACTACTACGAAGCAAATCAAATAAAAATGCAATAGACGGAAAAATATTATTTGCATCCGAATCTAAAAGTAAGGTATCATACAGGGCAATATTTTTGTGTTTAAACCATACTCAATTACAATACACAAACACAAAAAAACCTAGATACGAATCGTGCGAGGGACAAAAGCACCAAACACAGTATTCGATGAACAATGTAATTTTGCAAACAAAATATTCGATTATAAAACTAACTGCCGTTGACTTAATTCAATTAATTAATTCGCCTAGGTGCATTATG
Organism: Carpatolechia fugitivella; assembly: GCA_951230895.1. Classification (NCBI taxonomy): domain Eukaryota; kingdom Metazoa; phylum Arthropoda; class Insecta; order Lepidoptera; family Gelechiidae; genus Carpatolechia; species Carpatolechia fugitivella. The sequence goes on from OX579671.1 coordinate 6,358,648, forward strand.
TAAACTTATCGTAAACCTCAATCACCTGGGTGCACTAAATTAACTAATAGTAATTTTGATTCACCTGGTTCACCTGGGTGCATTAAATATACTTGAAAGTATCCTTTGTTTATTTGATATTGATTCTTAATCTCTTCGATTACAAAGAGGCGCTGGCCACTCAAATGTTTGAAGTATTTACGTTGAAAGATCGGTCACAATGATAATTTTATTATTCAAACCTATCCTGAAGAAGCTGCCTGCCTAAAACACAACAAGCACGCGGTGTTGGAGCAAACCTATCGATTCGTTCCCTTCGCAGTTGAGACCGGTGGCCCGGAGCAGAGGCATTGGCCTTCGTAAGGGACATCGGTCACCGGCTGGTTGACAAAGGTTTTGATGTCCGTTCTGGGGCATTTCTGGCGCAAAGGTTGTCGATGGCGGTTCAACGCGGGTATTCAGCTAGCGTCATGGGCACCTTCGCGCCGGGAGTGTCAAGGGGCGGGCTATTTGACTAAGATGTCATGTATATTAGTAATGTATTTTTTTTTCTTAATTTTAATAAATGATTTTTCAAGCCTATATTCTATTTCAACTGCACTCTTCTGTGGTATCGTTCTTTGTACGTAAGGTTGTTATTTTTTAATATCGATTAGTCAATTGGTCCTTTTTTTATTCAACTACCTACCTACCAACTAAAAAAAAATCTTTTTTCCGATGCCGTTGATCAAATTGAATGATAAATGGAACTGTTCGTGTGGGTGACAGCTTGAGAGCGCTTCCCGAACTTTTTCCCGAAACCCCGGGAATTCCCCCCGACGACGACAGGCCCCGCTAAAATAACTTTTTGTAAAAGGTTAAGAGGCTATTAGGTTTTTTTTTGTAAAATAAATTAAGGTAGGGTAAGGTAAGGTAGCAACAGCTGGAAATTGTTAGAAAATAGAAAATCGTTAAAAAACAAAACGCGTAGAATTTGTGAAAATTTGTGAAAAATTGCAAACTTTTATTTTGAGGATAATTTTATCAGATAATATACATTACGTCTGTTCAGGAATATCTAATACTTAATCTAGTATTCTTAAGCAAATATTCTTAACTCTAGCATTCTTAAGCACGAAGATTATTCTTTACTGCTTAATAAGCGTGTCTTCAGAATCCCTACCCATCGCGTCAGGACCCAGTTTGCAGCGAGATTTCCTGCATTTGCCTTTCCGACTATATACAACCGAATAGTTAAATCATGCGACATTAAACTTTCTACGCTATCAGAAGCAAAAGGTATAATCCATAAATGGCTTCAATCATTAGACTACCACTCTACAGAGAATTTTTTACCTTTTTTTCAACACACATGAACTTATTGATCACACAATACACGTCATCTTCAGCACATACACCTCACCCCCAACCTAATATTATTACAACACCTTATCAGATTATTACTTCCTTTCATAGTCTTATCAACGCTTTTCTTTTATTTCGGAACAATTCTGAGACCTAATTTGTTTATTGGTCCCCAAGATACAGGCAACGCCTAGTTTGGGGACCCCTGTCCTGCTAATTTAAATATCTTAGACGTATAATTTAGACTTATAAACGATCTCCTTGTACCTAGTCTAAGTTTTCGGACACAATAAATTATTTTATTATTATTTATTTATTATTAATAACAATACGATAAATTAAAGATTTTCCTACAAATAATTAGGTACTATAGTAATTTTATATAAGTGCATAGCCAGAAAATTTACTATAAAAAAAGTCGAAAGTTAAATATTTTATTATCGATTGCATGATTTTACATCACATAGATTCGTCATTACATTTTTTGGGTGAACTCATCCAATGACGGAATCTGTGGAGAAGAGCTCATCAAAGACACTCCATAGTTCTCGCATCTTTTGCGTCACCTATACCCATATAGGTATTACTGATACCTAACGAGCTAATTATTATAAAACGTGTTTGATTTTGTTCTTTATTTTATTATTAATCTCCAGTTATTTTATGTTTTACAACGATCTCAGAACGCTGACAATGTACATAATTCTTTTATTTTTCTGAGTTTTGTTTCTTCCTAATCTTTATAACCAATGATATTATATACAAGAGGTGTAGATACGCCACCAACGCACGAAACGCGTGCCGTGAATTGGTCCTAATTGTGACCGCTGCAGTCAGTCGAGCTGTGACCTGTCATTGTGAGCGCACGTGTCGACTACCTACTATAAAAAAGTTAAAATGCCTTCATGTTTGTTTAGAAAATGCAAAATTACGACTAAAACACAAAAAAAGATGAAGGGATATCATATCACAAATAAGTGTATATTTTAGTTTTAAACAGATAAATCTATAATTTGTAATTTTATTGAATCACAGCTTGTTTTCTATTCGCGGCTGATTACAAATAGCTGTCTCTTTCACCCTAACGCTTTGCCTATTTCCTTTCGTACTTGTAGCTTAGATGTACAAATGTTAGGATATGTCGCGGAACGCGGAATGTTGTGCGTGCAGTATGAACATGGCGTATCTTTCTTAAAATGTTTGTTGTGTATCTAAATTATGTGGTTCCTGTCTGTTATTTTGTTTTTGTGTGGTTTTGTTTTTGTTTTGTGTACTTGGCCTCGTCTTGTGTTGCCGTGCCCTTGCAGGGCGTCACATGTATACCTATTTTTAAGTATTTGATGTACCACCTTTTATCTGTAATGTGACATGCAATAAATGAAATGAAATGAAATACGACCAACAACTAAGAATAAAAATGAATTTTCGAAAGCCAAGCAAAGTCGTGGACAAAAGCTATTCAAAAAAGGAATGTAAAGAGACAAAAAGAGAGCTCATTTCGTCACAATAAAACGCAAATATTTAATCTTCTTGATGACAGCCCCTCTGTTTATTTAGGACTTAGCTGGACAGGGAAAAATGTCGTTTCGAAATAACGGTATTTATTAATGCAAGTAGGTATTATTCTTTTAGCTTAAAAATCTGGCATTGTCTCTTCTTGGCTACTAGCACTCGGCGAACAAAATTTTTCTAATGTCAAAAGTTTAATCGGTAGACAGATTAATACTCGTAGTAGGTCGATTTTCGTATTTTTTTCTATTTGCTATGTTGAATTCTATTCTTAATTCTATTAATTTCAATTCTATTAATTCTATTCGTCCATTTGCAAGTTATGCATAACTTGCAAATGGACGAATAGAATAAGCATAAAATACATAGCATATTTTACATAATCTTTGACAATATTATTTTGTTCTCTCAAGAAATATCTCTCTGTTTTAAGAATGTCTTTTTATTTGAACTTTGAAAAAATTTAATAATAAACACAAATTAGCATAAATATCACCGCTACACACGATGTATCAAAGCTGATAATGTTCTATAGCGTTAATATTCTACCTAAAAAACAAATAATTATTCAATGTTAGAGCTCGTGTGTGCTAATCTAAAGATGTGATTGTGTATCTGTATATAAGTGGAGGAGGCTCATAGTCCAGCAGTGGACTGTAACGGGCCGTTGATTTGATATAGGTATAAGGTGCGATGTTATTAATGTCAAATATTTTCAGAGCTGAAAGTACAAGTTCTAATCATCACGTCATTAAAAAATACAGCATGTTTGCACGTTAGTTCGATCAAGCCAAACAACTTACCTAATCATAAAAACATCATCCTATAAAAATATAACTGTTTAACTATCGTGTAGATTTTCGAAATATTTTTTGACGTGATCGAAAGTAAAGTTACGAGCAGTTAGAGTATACGAGTATTGATCAAGTTGATTTATTTATTATATTTTTGTAAGTAAGCTTAGTTTTTATTTAGTATGTAATAATGTACATATTGGTATTAGTTTAATAATAACTCCTATTTTAATAATAAGTTTAGTTTAACGATTTTAGGTTTCGTTCTTTTATTTTATATTAAAATGACGTAGTAACGTTGCTTTTACGTTACAACTTGTATGTTCAGCCCATTAAATGACATTGCACCTTATATAATGAAGTGAAGTCTTAACTAGTCATAAGTAATGAACCATGAACGAATGAAATCAAGTAGAATCGCGGACAATTTCACGATCTAAGCCCCAAAAGTTCATAAGCTACTCGTGACAGGAGCTTCGCTTGATTGACGCCAGATGTCTCTACGAGTCTCTTTCATTGTGCTATTAATTGCTGTTATTTTTGGTTAAGTTTCAAGTCTACGTCTTAGAGATTGTGAATTTCTGAAATTGCGTGGAACTTTTTTTATTAAAGGCTATTTGCGTGCCCGCGGCTTTGGTAAAGAGTTTTTTTAAGGTTAGTGAGATGTCAGCCTTCAAAATGTTCTTTTCTTTCACCTTTTCAACTATTACGTCCAAATAACTTAGTTATCTCAATGTTGATAAGGTTAAACAAATTTTGAATGTTTTAGCATTTATTTTTAACTAGCTTTCCGCCCGCGGTTTCACCCGCGTTTAATGAGTTTTCCTGTAGGAATGAAGTGCTTTCCCGCGGTAAAAAGTAGCCTGTGTCCTATTCCAAGCCCTAACCTAAATGTGTGCTAAGTTTCATCCCGATCCGTCCAGTGGTTCAAGCGTGATTCGGCAACAAACATCCAAACTTTTGCATTTATAATATTAGTAGGATAAGGCATTATTATGGTAAAACCCTCCACTTAAGTGGAGGAGGCTCATAGTCCAGCAGTGGACTGTAATGGGCCGTTGATGATGTTGATGAAGATAAGGCACCATAACGAACACATCCGTGGCAGTCTCGGAGTCTGTAACGTAGCTAAGCTTCAGGAAAGTCGCCTCCGATGGTATGGCCATATAAGCCGCAGACCGTCAGACTATGTAGGAAAAAGATGCCTCGACCTCACTGTCCAGGGCCCTAGATCACGTGGTAGGCCTAAAAAGCGCTGGCTGGACGTCGTGAAAATCTCAAAATAGACATTATGTAACAAAACAGAATATCAAAGCTAATCTAATATCTTTATTTAAATTAAGATTTTGCTAAATATTTTTTTCGGCATCAAAGCTAGCAAATACCTAATAAGTACAAGAAAAGCTTATTAATGTCTAACACGTACAATTGGAGATTTGGAGATTTCCCCAGACGAACTAAATGAAACTAACTGATTTTAATACAAATTAAGCGTCTAATAAGATTTATTATTAGATCATTGGTATTATTTAGAACAGAATAGAATATAGTCTAAATAAGTTTAATTAAAAATCCTTTTTAAACAAGCTTTTAAAGCCGTGGAGTGGAGTATCATTGTTAAGACAAATCCAACGAGCCCAAACACGACTAGGTTGTGGTGTGTATTTAAGGAGCTCCTATGGATACCTTCCGGCTCCATCATGAGACCCTGGACATCACGTATCACTAAAGATCTTGTTAAGACAAATCCAACGAGCCCAAACACGACTAGGTTGTGTTGTGTATTAGAGGAGTTCCTATGGCCACCTTCCGTCTCCATGATCAGACCAGCTCCATGGTACCATAATATTGCATTTTCATCGCGGTTACATAAGTATACCAAATAATAGCAAATTCCAATGGCAGCAAGTACTTCTTAAGTTGCAAGATTTCGCCCGAACATACCCACACACCCACCCACACACATACCCACCCACATACAGTGCAAGCTAAATAAAAGCTTGTAAAAATTGCACACAAGAAATATGCCGAGCATTAGAAATGGACCCACCTTTGTCTTCCCGTGGGTGTCGTACAAGGCGATTAAGGATTTGAGTTTAGTGCTAAATAGGTGACGACAGGCTGGCAGGCAACCTTTCATTAGGTACACGAAACGGAAGACCGGTGTATGTGCCTTCGTTTAGGTGCCTTTTTGGCCGAGTGGTCGAGATTTCGCCGCTCATTACGGAGGTTCCGGGCTCTATTCCTGGTGGGGACAAGCAAAAATCTTTTTGTGAGACTTTCTCCAGTTTGGTTCGGACTTTGCAGGCTGAATCACCATCAGGTGACAATCATGTCCGAAAAAAAAGATAATTCCGTGCTTTGGAAGGCACGTTAAGCCGTTGGTCCCGGCTAATATCTAATCGTTACACGAGCCATTGTCAGTGGCCTTTGTTTGGCGGGTCTATAACACTAACACTAGGGTTTGTGAGGTCGGTTGTCGACCTTACAACCCACACGATGATGAAGAAGGTGCCTTTTTCTGAACGAACCAAATAGCTATTTCTACCAAAGTGACAATATAGCGGGCGCCCACTTGCGGTGCGTTGTAAAGTGATATGGAATCTGCATCACTCAATGCATAAAATGATACAAAAATACTGAAAAAAGAAATAGCCATGTGTTCAGAAATTATACTTTGCAACTTTTATATATATACATTTTTTATGCATTAATCGATGCAGATTCCATATCACTTTACAGTTTTGCAATATCTTTAAAATTGACGAAATAATCGTCTGGACACGCTTAACGTTTCCACCCTGTATATCTTCGAATCTTAACCCAAAAATATTGCCTCAATCAATCAATCAAACAGCCTATTGCAGTGCACTGCTGGACGTAGGCCTCCCCAAGGGCACGCCAAAGCGCACGATCACCCGCTTTCCTCATCCAGCCACCACCAGCGACCTCCTCAGGTCATCAGTTCACAGGACATATTAAACAACGTTAGACAATATCTAATAGTGGAGGAGGCTCATAGTCCAGCATTAGACTGTAACGGGCCGTTGATGATGTTGATGAGGCAATATCTTAGTACTTGTAGTGCGGGACCCCCACCTGCCAGGTGGCTGGTGGTGGTGGCGTGGTTTAATATGTGCTCTTTAGGAGCCAACTTAAGCTCTGCCCCTTTATGGATATGAGTTTGGGCTCATATATGCAAGAAATATTACAAACAAGAAGTAAAATGTACAGATGAGCAACCTGTAGCATCTTTATTACATTTTTTGTTTAGATTTCATTAGAATGACAAATTATTTTGTTAAAAAATATTGTCACCCCAAAGCGTGTTCTATACACGTGTACACTAATAAACAAAAGAATCAAGAATGCTTTGTAGGAAGGTAAATTCTTTGTTCTCATTAAATAGAGAGAGGAAAACTCTAGTTGATATCTTATTAATTAGTTAATTAGGACGCTAGTCACTCTTGGTATATCAGCGGTGTCTTGGTATATCAGCGGTTTAAGTAAATAAATATAATTAGTCACAAACACAACGGATGAGAACGAAGAATTGTTTTGTAGATTTTGTAGTTGTTAAGACCTTATTCATTGGGAATATCGAAATTTAAACTCATTTATTTTTCTTTTTCATATCGTGTGAGTTTTAAGGTCAATAATTAATAACCGACCTCACAAACTCTGGTTTCAGACGTTGAAGGCCTCTGGCATGGCTCTTGAAACGACAACTTGAATAAAATACTATTGTACTATTGGCTTTAGCAGAGACTCACGGCTGAACGTGTCTTCCGAAACAAAGAACCGTCTTAGTTAATCATATCTTATCCAAACAGTCTATTGTCTCCACCAAAATACAAACCGAGAACCTCCGAGTGAATCCTCATGAGTAAATCGTCTAAATAACGCGGAAATTCTCACAAATAAATGTTTCTTTGATATCAAGTGTTGTACTTAACTGTTTTTGTTCACCTTATAAATAAATAAAATAAAATAAAATAAAATCATCATCATATCTATCAGCCGAAGGACGTCCACTGCCAGACAAAGGCCTCCCCCAAGGATCTCCACAACAACCGGTCCTGCGCTGCCCGCATCTAGCGGCTTTCCGCGACCTTCACCAGATAGTTGGTCCACCTTGTGGGGGCCCTACCCACAAACAATTTATTGAGCCCTATAAAACTAGATCACGAGGTTCCAGCCTCCAGCTACGTAAAGGAACGGTACTCTGTAAACTCCTTTTTTAAATTCCTTCAGCGTCTTACGAAAAATTCGTTTCAATAAAAAATAAATTACTCGATTCAACTTTTTAAATTCCGCGCAAAGTTCTTCATCCCATGAAAAATTGATTGAGGTAAAATTTGAGCAACGCGCGTGTTTTGGAAATCAGGAATTCATATTTATGTATATTATATTTATTTGACGATGACGATATTATATTTATTTCACACAAACTTCATGAGCGAGCTTATCTTTACAAAAAGATCATTTCTAGCCAACCTATATACAGTAATAAGGCAGTAATAAGGGGATACATTGCCGTGCCCAGCTTACGAGTGTAGGTGATGTAGTGTTGTTTTCCGTCCGAGAGGCGCCGGCGCCGCCGGTTTGAAACCCACATACCAATAAGCTGACCAATTTTGAATCTATCTAGTCGAATGTACGTTTACGAATTCAAAGGTTGTGTAGTCAAAGTCAAAGTCAAAGTCAAATTTTTTTATTCGAATTAAGATTTTTACAAATCATTTTTCGACGTCAAAGCTATCATGGATGGCACGACCGTCCGTGTATGAAGTCAACCAACCTGCACCGGGTCAGGCGTGGCCAAATAAGGCCTGATTAATCTAATTCAGGATAGGCTGGAGCCCCACAGTAATCATAATCATATCATTGCTTCATGTGGTATACATAGGTGTAACTTATAAATAATAGTGCACACATGAAGTAAGGGCACTGCAAAATCAAAAATAACAAAATATAACTTATTATAATCCTACTTAAAAATAAACTATAAAGTAATATAAAAAATTATACACTCTAAAAATTATGAAAATAGAACATGGCATCTTTTTGAAAATAGAACGCCAAATTTGAATTTAATCGAACTGGTGGAATTTGTTTGATAAGACGTAGAACTTTCTCTGTCGTAAATTTTCTTAACTATGGAAAGAAACGAAATTCGTGCGGTGATAAAGTTTTACGTTTTAAAACAGAAAACAGCAACCCAGATTAAAACCAAGCTAGACAGTGTTTTAGGTAATTCTGCTCCTGCATTGAGTACAATTCACACTTGGGCAACTGATTTTAAACGTGGAAGACAGAGCTGCGAAGACGCCCACAGGTCTGGCCGTCCAAATGAAGTCACGAAACCGGACATGATCAAAAAAATTCACAAATTGTATTGAATGATCGGCGCTTGAAGTTGCGAGAGATAGCAGAGATGGTGAGCATTTCATCTGAACGCGTTTTTAATATTTTGCACCAACATTTGGGAATGAAAAAGCTTTGCGCGCGATGGGTGCCGCGTTTGCTCACTGTTGACCAAAAGCAACGTCGAGTGGACGATTCATCGGAGTGTTTGGCGCTGTTTAACCGAGATCCTAACGAGTTTTCGCGGCGTTATGTAACAGTCGATGAAACCTGGATACATCATTATACTCCCGAGACAAAAGAACAATCTAAGCAGTGGACTGAGAGCGGAAGACCTGCGCCGAAGAAATCAAAAACGTTTTTGTCGGCCGGCAAAGTGATGGCGACTGTTTTTTGGGATGCTCGAGGGATTATTTTAGTGGATTATCTGCAAAAAGGAAAAACAATAAATGGAGAGTACTACGCAAGCTTGCTGCAAAAATTAAGTGAAGAAATCCAGAAAAAACGACCACATTTGGCCAAGAAAAAAGTTTTGTTCCACCATGACAACACACCTGCACACACGTCAATGGTTGCAGTCGCCAAACTCCATGAATTGCTGTTCGAATTGCTACCGCATCCATCCTATTCCCCGGATCTGGCCCCGTGTGACTTCCACTTATTCCCAAACCTGAAGAAATGGTTAGGTGGCCAGAGATTTTCATCAAATGAAGAAGTCATTGTTGCCGTGGACGAGTATTTTGAGGGGTTGGAGAAAACATTTTATCAAACTGGTGTAACGGCATTGGAGAAGCGCTGGACTAAATGCATCGAGGTAGAAGGAAACTACGTTGAGAAATAAATTTATTTTGAATAGATTTTTAAAGTTTTTCTTTGTCGTTTCGGAAACTTATCAAGGGGTTTAAGCTAACTTTCACTTGATCATTACAAATTAAAGCGATCTAAACTAAGGTACAATTGAAATACTAATATGGCTAAGTTATTTCTTTTATATTCATAAGTAAGTACATATATCTATTTATCTATGATATAATAAATTTATTTAAAACAGTTCAATACAAAATAATAAAGATGACAAATTAAATTAAGTATTTACAAAACTAAAACGAACTTAAATTCCAATTCGAACAACCGGAAGCCCGCTACTATTTGTAATAGTCAATAATTATGATGATGTAAATACATTGTAATAAGTACATATGCAGTTAGGTGTTAGTTATTTATTAAATTAAACAATTCGTGCCAGTTTTAACTACCGTACCGTTTTCCATTATCAAACATGAACAGCAAATGAAAATTCATGAAATAAGTCAATTTACCTTTCTACTGATTGCACAAGATAATTCAAATTGACTTGCATGACGGAAATAATTATGTTTACCACCTCGTAACCTTTTGCTACGGCGCCGTAGCCAGCGTAGTAAATGGCTACGGTTTTTTTGCTACGTAATGTAACGATAGAGTAAATTTTCGTTGTCTTGTCAGGTACTCATGCACTCTTTATGAAGTATTGCATGGTTCTGCATAATTTTAATAACGAATACATCTTTCGATAAAAATCCATTACTTGGTTAGACTTCTAAGTTTAAATATAGGTATACTTAAACAAAAGTGAAAATATATTTGGATGTTTAGATGTTTGGATGTTTGTTCCGCTTTCGCGCCTAAACTACTGAACGGATTTGGATGAAATTTTGAATAGAGATAGTGTACTCTGAAGCAACACATAAGATACTTTTTACAGGAAAAAGTCTTATTCCCACGGGAAAATCTTATACAACGCGAGCGTAGCCGCGGGCACACAGCTAGTTTAATAATATTTTTTTTTGCTTATCGGGTTTTGTTTTCAAATATTACACAACACATGACAAACATTTTCCTTATCTCTTTATGAAATATACATAAAACTTTCAATGAAATATTTCTTTACCAAAGAGTGATCGGATATCGACATGTCTCTGACCCTCGCCGAAGTTAGGAAACAAATACCTTTTAGAGATCTATGTTAATAATTCAATAAGATATTTTAATATTTTTATAACGGTTAATATATAACAGCTAATGCCAAAGCGCTAATAAACTTAAGAGTAAAATAACGTTAATAAAAATATAAAACATTCCATATTGGCTCTCACATTAACTTAAGAATAAGTTACGCAACTTAAACATTTTGTCAGCAAATAAGTCACTAGTACTTCGGTAAGGAAAGTGTTCAAGAGCAACTGTGCGTAGACAAGTGGGGAGTGACCGTGCACTACTTATTGGTAGATGATGAGAAAGTTTCATCTATTTAAAGGTAGACTTCCGCGGATGATGGCCGACTGCTGACGATGGCTAAAGACTCAGAGGAACAAAAGATGATCGCTTAGCTCCCTTGGCGCGTCAGAAATCTTTGGCTAAATGTACATCATGTCGTCTTTGTCTATATCGTCCGAGTCAAGCTTTACATCCCACTCGATCAGAAGATGACCTCGATGACCTAAACAAAAGTTAAAATGACACAAATTGTAAAGTCAAAGTCAAAATTATTTATTTCCATAGGATGTTGTTACATCACTTAGATCCGTCATTACATTTTTTTTTTGGTGAGTGAGTGTACTGATGCGTGCCAATATTAGTCCATTTGTCTCATTAATGAAAACCTCGTGTTTTTTTGCTGATTTTTTTACGTTTTCAACCCCCATATCCCTGCCATTGTGAAAATTTTGAAACGCTGAATTCACAAAAATCTATATAAATATTTATCGAACCTGCTCACAAAGTTTTATGAGAATCGGTTGAGAAATGCGACCTGTGTTTTTGCTCAAGCTGAAACGGAAACGCTACTCTCGCTCTTCGTGCTCGCTCGGTCAATCAGCAGAAATACTGGTACTGGTCATCATCGTCATCAACGGCCCTTTACAGTCCACTGCTGGACTATGAGCCTCCTCCACTTAAGTGGAGGGTTTTGCCATAATCTCCACGCTTGGCAGGCGGGTTGGAGATCGCAAATTAAAAAGTTACTGTATCAGAGAGCGCTGCTGCCCGTTCCCTGTTCAATGTGTAGTCCCTAAGTCGCCTCTTACGACACCCACAGGAAGAGTAGGGGTTGGTGACAAATGTGTTCTACTCTGCCGTCACCACGCGGCTCAGCTAGTAAATTAGTTTCTGTTCTACCATTAATGGTAATAGCAAATTGTACAACTTTACAAAATCTTGAATTATTAGAATTGACATTACTTTTATGGACACGTGACTAGAAAGGGCTTATCAGTTTTACATACTTACCTCAAAGGAAGGATCTTTCGTCCCTCCTACGGGGACCCTATATTTATTGACAATTGAATTCTTCTGAGAACGAAGTTTGGCAGTATGACAGTTTGAATTTGCATAAATTGATAGTGTTACGAAAAGTTGGGACGTACTAGTTTTATAGTAATAGTGGGTTGGAGGGTCAATTACCGACCTTACAAACCCTAGTATAGAGTTATTGAGTCTCCAAAGGCCTCTAACTTGACATCATGTGTAATTACTTCCATAGATAGTCATAACAAGCGGCTTCGTGCTTTCCGGAGCTCGAAATTATCCTAACATTTTTCGTACAACCAGGTAATTTAGCTTGCAAATGTCCTGCAAATTATAAAGCAAAGAAAGAAAAAAAAATCTCAATAAAACTTAAAATGGTCTCACAAATGATTCTTTATTTGACAGTGTTTCCATCGGGAATCGAATCCAGAACCTTCGGATCGGCTCTAGCCTAAAAGGCTCTTTTTTTGTTATTATGCTAAAGTGCCATGGACATTGGACATGACAATTGGCTTTACGAAGCTACAAGGTTTATCAATACGTAAAAAGGCTTTAAAAGCTCAGAAGTTCATAAAAACATATTATCGGTATCTTTAAAGAATCTTATTTTCTTTTTACGATTGTCAGTCCGTTCTTGATGACGTCATAAAGATACAAAGCTTTGGGTATTACTATGGGGGCGTAATGTATACTAAAAATACATTGGGAGATACAGCCTATATCTCACACAGTGGTGGCGCCACCGGTCGTGCAACCAATCTTCTACTTCATCGTGTGGGTTGTAAGGTCGAGAAACAACCTCACAGACCCTGGTATCAGTGTTATAGAGCCGCCAAAGGTCACTGACATGGCTCGTGTAACGACTAGACAGTAGCCGGGACCAACGGCTTAACATGCCTTCCGAAGCACGGAATTATATTCCTTTCCGGACAATCAGGCGATTTAGCTTGCAATGTCCTAACCAAACTGGGGAAAATTTCACCAAGAGATTTTTGGTTGACAGTTTTCCCACAGAGAGTGTCGAGATCTCGATCACTCAACCATGGAGGCTGCAACCAATAAAATGGTTGGTTAACTTGGTTGCTCAACTAAGTGGAGGTACCTTCCATGGACCTGTTTTGTTAGATATGCTCGAATTCTAATTTTAAAATCCAGCTATCCTTTTCGTTTTTAACCAATGAAAGAGAGGTGATGAATTCAGATGAACGAATGATATTATTTTAAATGAAGATAACCTAAATAAGGGCAAGGGGGGATTAAGAACTGTTTAAGTCAGAGACGTGCTCTCTAAAATTATTATTGTGTAATCAAATCAATGCAAATTTGTCATTTTTTAATATTAGAATATTAGGATAGCCATTGATATAAGATGGCTATCTCCTGATCTTTTTTAATCTTAGAACGGACAAATTTAAATTTAAGATTAGAGCACGACAGTGAGATTTAATATAATAATCTTTTAGTACAAGCCCTTTCTGAGAAATTCAAAACCATCTGAAGTTAGTTCGCTGAAAACTTTCGACTTGTGACTTAGACTGTTTTAATTTAATCTAACATTCCAGCCGACTTCTAACTTGAGTCAGTTGGACAAGCAAGAATCTCGCGGGTAGAAATTCAAGGTATTTGTCCCGACAGTTGGGAGGGAAGGTCAGTTTAGTTAAATAACAGTTTGTTTGCAGTCAAAATGCGGTTGATATAAAACTAAACATTGTATCTCACACACGGTCGTCCGATCCCAAACTAGACAGACCTAACTATGGGAATCGGACAGCTGATATAAACACAAACAAAGAACAAAACAAACAAGCACAAACATAAACTAGTGGCTGTGTGGCCTCGCGAGTCTAACTCTGTATTTTTTTTTTATTTCCAAAAACTGACTCGACAAAAGAAATCTATATCGAACTTGTTTTCTCACAAAATTTCACGAGAACCGGTTGAAAAACGCAAGAGAACAAACAGGCACACGAAAGCAATTTGGCCAAGCTGAGGCGGAGACGCTTCGCGCTCGCTAGGTCAATTAATACATAAATACATATATAACTAGGAAATTGAATGAAAAATGGTAAACCACTTTTATTGGTCGACCTTACAAGTGTAAGTACTCGAAAGATAGGTACTACAAATAGAAAATAGAAATAAGTAAAGGTAAATGTGCGAAAACGAGCGCGTCTCGCCATCAAACTGTGAAGTTTGGCGAGTTATTTACGTTAAAAATGTAACCTTACATATATTAAAACAATAAATAAAAAAATAAAAAAAACACATAGGTACTTATTTAGCTAAACAACAACTAACCACACACAAGTGCTTTCATCACACGAATGTTTGCCCTGGGCGAAATTCGAATCTCAAAATTTTGTATACTATACAGGTAGTAAGCCTGCAAAGTCCCTTTCGACAAATTATCTGGGTCTAGTTTTTTTTGTTTTTACATTTTATGTGTATTTGATGCAATAAAGGATATTTATAGTGTCTGAAAAGTAATATGGTTCTGTGCTTCGCTACCTAAGCACTTTTAACCGTTCAAATCAAATCAAATCAACGACCCGTTACAGTCCACTGCTGGACTATGAGCCTCCTCCACTTAAGTGTTTGGTTTTGCCATAATCTCCACGCTTGGCAGGCAGGTTGGAGATCGCAGATTAAAAGGTTACTGTATCAGAGAGCGCTGCTGCCCGTTCCCTGTTCAATGTGTAGTCCCTAAGTCGCCGCTTACGACACCCACGGGAAGAGTAGGGGTTGGTGACAAATGTATTCTACTCTGCCGTCACCACACGGCAATGTAAAAGTTAGTACTATTATATTAATTCTGTGATGAAAGTGGGCTATTATATCCGAGGTATACTTGTATAACTATAATACAGGGGGTCAGTTGTCAGCCTTACGACCCAGAAGATATTTAACAGCATTTTATTGGCATACCTACAGCGTTCTTTTTTTTTATTAATTCTCGTGTACAACTCTGTTTATCACGCTGACAAGCAAAAACCAATAAGAAATTGTTCGCAATTTTCAAATACCTTTGAATCTGTCTATAGTACAACATGTACGTAAACATACACATGAAGCCAAATAGCTCTAACACCATTGCAATAAGTGTTGGCACATTTCGCACACGTCCCGGGCAAATTTATAACCTTGTCCGTATAATGAGACAACTAAATACTAGTGGCTCTGTGAGCTGTAGACATCGCGAGTTTTTCAAAATGGCTGGCGAAATTTCACGAAAATTGGTTTAGACAAAAGTTGATAAATACGAGTTGTAGACAGCCGGACATTGAATTGACCGAGCGAGCGAAGCGTCTCCAATTCAGCTTGGCCAAAATTGCTTTTGTATGTCTATTAGTCTGTCCATCTGTCTGTCCATCTAAATATGTGGGGACATCTCATACACGGCCATCCGACCCCAAATGCCTGTATCTATGGGTGTCAGCCATGTGATATACCTATGAAATGAAATGAAATGAAATGAAATTTATTGAGATTGTTATAATTTAATTAATTTAATTTAATTTATTTTAAAAAAAAAAAAAAAAAAAAACAAGTAACAATGAAATGTGGTACAAATGTGTGTTATAAATGTGGTACATTATTTTTATAAGGTGGAAATGTCATAATAGAGTCCAACACATTTAGTCGAAATCCGACATACAACACATCACATTTTTAATAAACATGCATGATATTATTATCTAAGTAACACTAGTCATTAATAAGAATAATGCAATAGTTTTCCATCATAAATTAATTAAATTAATGTCAATATAGATGTCAACTTATACTAAGAAACTCTCTGACTGAATAGAATTGTTTCTCTGCTAACCATTGTTTTAATTTTCTACGGAATTCTCTTAAGGGGCTTGTCACGAATTTTCCATGTTTTATCTAAGCTATATTTGACGTAAATCGCAATGTCTGTAGCTGAACTATGTATATAGTAATGTTAATGATATTTATAGTCCGTTGGTAAAAATGAAAACACGATGGAAATAATTTCATTCGATAAAATTATATCATAAAGTTCAGTCTTACAAAATTTTAAAAATGTTTTAAATGATTATTAAAAGCCACGAACCAACTGAAATTTGTCTCTAAATGTTAACCATAATTAACTTCATCCGTTTAGGTAAATTTTCTATATATTGATCCTTTTTTAATTCAAAATTTTAAAAAATTGTTACTTGTCACTTACGCTAATAATTCCGAGCGACTTCAAATCTTGTCTCCTTCACTAATTCGCAGCGCCTGACAGTGACGGCCGAAACGTGATGCTAGGCGGACGTGTGTCGCTCGCATCCTCCACCGACTCGCGCGCAATTCACGACTAATATTTTAAATGATTGGAGATTTGTTCCTATATTCGTGTGTATTTCGTTTTGTGATGTGCTGTATGTTTTTATTTAATATTAAAACAAAGTAAGACTTGTGAATAAACATATAAAATGGGCCACAAAGACAATGCTAAGAAAAAAACAACAAAAAGGGCCAAAAAAATCATGCATTACACATGTTGGAAGTGAAAAGGTAAGAAATGGTGTGATTTATTTATTATTTTATAATTTACGAATTCTAATTGCAATATTTATTGAAAAAGTGCTTATAAATTCACTGATCAACAATAGTTAGTCTATCTTTATTTCGCATGTCTAGTCCAAGACACTATGGCGTCTTGGGAAAGTCGCAAGAATTTCAAGTGATGATATCTGTTTTGGTGGTACTTGGTTCGATCCTTACACCTACTATGGATGTTTCATTTTTATTTTTATTTATTTTTTTAAGAAGGTAGGTATGACAGATTTTTTAAATATTTTTACAGAAAACGGACGTGTGATGTAATTGAAGACATAAATGCAGAACATAACATTGATAAAGGCAGTGAAACAACCACTCCCGTTCATGAGATGTGTGTATTTATTTTTAGTGAGACCTACCTATCTATTAGCAAACTATTAGCAATACGACACGATAGGCATCGAAAATATTATTATTGTCTTTGCTTTGGGTAAGTATCCTTATTTCACATAGTAAATGTAAGCCGCCGTGGCGTCGTCGTAATCAATCCAGATTATTGGTTTCAGAGTAGAAGTTCATTCCTTGTCGTTCGGTAGTTATTTTTTCTTTTTCTAATAATATTATTTCTTTACAGAAATTCGATTGAAAGAATCGATGGAATAAACGGCGACCATTTACAAAGATGACGAGTTCTGGGAAAAAACATGAAAGAGAAGTTGGTAAAATTTTACATGGATTGTTTATTACCTGAGCTTGTTGACCCGCGTCATCCACGAGGAATGCCAATAAAGGACCCACATTCCATAGAAGAAGCAGCAAAAAAAAGAAAGAAAAATTGACGTCTCGAAAGCAATGAGAACATGTTCAATATTCTCAATATTGTGAAAATTATACTTTTGATTACCCATCATAGTTATTTTGTTTTATTCAAAGAAACTAAATATATAATAATCATAAATAATAATATAAATATCATTAAAATAGAAATATAAATACCACTATTTCTGTCATAACGTAGTATATTATTATGGTTAACTGTCGTCGGTCGTCATCCGGCTTTTCAGAACACCCAAGTCTATAGTTGTCTTACTTTTTGAGATATTGTTACTTGTTTATAGTGTAAATACGCACTGAATAATAGGTAAAGTAGGTATGTAAAGTAGGTGTTTCACGTTTGTTAGTTTATAAAATTATTATACGTAGCTAAATCAAAAGTTTTGTCAATTGTTATATTTTATTCAATAAAAACAATCTTCTATGCAAATAAAAAAGAGAATAATCAAATTTAAATTACAAAATACAAAAGTATTTCAGTTTGGTTTAGTGATGGGTTGGGATACGAGCAAAGAATGAGAAATTGTTTTAAGAATGGCACAGATGGTGCTGGACGTAAAAGTTCTTTCTGATGTGAATAGATGGCGTCACTTAAAAAGGTTCGTTGAACTCGTATAATCCGTCAGCGCGGGGAACGGTGCGGGATGAAGGGAGGTGCGGAACTGGAACGCTCAAGGCCATTTGCTCACACCAGCCCCTTAAGGGTAAATCTTTTATTTCTAACGGAAGAGCATTATATGTCCTTACACACATGGCATAACAGTTTTTTCTATATACTGCAGTTCTAGGTAGAGTTCTATAAACTAGGCTATCTTTATTCCTTGTATCATATCTCTTCGTGTCGCTTGCCTTTTTAAATAAAAATCCGTTTGTTTTTACAAAATTAGCAAGTTGGAATATGTATAGTGACGGGAGTGTTAAAATTCTTAACTTTTTAAAAAGAGGTTTGCATGGTTCATAGGGTGGCACGCCACACAAAGCACGTATGCACTTTTTCTGAGCGATAAAAGCCTTATCGAAATCGGTACTATTGCCCCAGATCAACAGACCGTATGTAAGGATAGAGTTCACATACCCATAATATGCAGTCAGTACAATGTTAAAGGATGTTACTTTTCGAAGTCGTCTCAACAAGTATACATAGCTGTTTACCTTACTACACACTTTTTCGACGTGGGCTTTCCAATTACAGACTTCGTCCATAACACACACATATGAATAGATATATTTAAATATGTCGTAGCCATATCGTAGAATTGACCACATCATGAAATTTTCGATCATTTCATGAAATGGTCGCATTTCATGATGTGGGCAACTAAATTTGACCAGATCATCGTGTGCATTTCACGATTTTGTCGTCCACGATTGGCCAATATTGGCCATATCATGAAAATAGGGCGTCCATGAAATATTTAAAAATAATCTAAATTATGTTTGGTACTTATTGTTCTCTAAGTCCGACAGACATTTTCAGAGTACTTTTTCATCATAACTCTTTTTTTCTTCCTCATTTTGATAACGAATTATTCACTTTTTCACTGCGAGAAATAACACGGCCGCCATGTTGGTACATAAACAAAGTGCTTCCAGCGCCTCTATCGGCAATAAATGTAATAATTTTACGATATGATCAAATAATCTTGACCATTTCATGAAGTAGCTGCGTTTTAGTTGAACATATCGACAAACGATTTCTTATCATTGATCTGGCCAAAGCACATCATGATGTATGAAAATTTCATGATGTGAAACATAAATAGATAAATACATAGGTACTTATATAGATAATAAACAACCAGACACAAGGCAAACACAAGTGCTCATCACACAAATGTTTGCCCTTGGCGGGATTCGAACCCGCGACCCTGTGCGTCGGAGGCAGATACACTACCACCTAGGCTACGGGGCCGTCATTTGCCGGGTGACATTTTTGCCCAAGCTGAAACTGAGAATGCTTCGCGCTTGCTCGGTCAATATTTCAAGTTTTAAATGGAGAGTCTTTTGCCTGAAATAAATGATTTATTTATTTTAGAACGACTTTATGTTGGACAGATGTGCGTCCATATGAACATAAATATTGGTGTTTGAAGTACATTTACATGAAACGGTTTAGACATTCCCATTAGTAATTTAAAAAATCTAAATTGTATAGTCTAAATTTTTTACCAAATATTTATTTTTAACGCATATAATCACTGCCAAAATGAGTATCATCGTTGGTGTATGGAAATGATGCAGTCTTTTTGGTGGCCAGTCCAAAAAGCTTAACAAAAAATAACCACAAAAAAATATTTTTAACAAAAAAATAGAAACCTCCGTCGAATTACCTTCACTAAAAAGTAACAAATAAAATAACAACAGAGAAAAAATTGCTAATAGCCAATATCCTCAATTAAGTAGATAGGTAGTGTATTAAGTAAATATTTAGAACTTTGTACTTCCTTTTGGAGTCGGTGCCAGCCAAAAATTGTAGATGACGAAACTACGAGTATTAATTTATCGAATGAAACTTACCCAGACTTTTTTGGTAGCCGCTCCTGTCGTTTTCCCTGCGTTTAATCGGGTGCGGCATTGCATCCCGCGCAGCACAACAAAATATTATATCATAGACTATCAAAGAATTTTATTGATAGTCATATAGAAATATGTACTGACTTAACGACGACGACGACTTAAAACAGTTGCCCACGACTAATCGACGATTTTTTGGCTGGCACCGACTCCAAAAGGAAGTACAGTTCTAAATATTTACTTAATACACTACCTATCTACTTAATTGAGGATATTGGCAATATTTTTTTTCATGTTTCATCTGAAATGTTATTTTATTTGTTACTTTTTAGTGGAGATAACCATATAAGGTAATTTGAAGGAGGTTTCTATTTTTTTGTTAAAATTATTTTTATTTTATGATTTTCAGTGTTTCATTTAATATATTTTATGTAAGTAATTAATCCTAACGTCGACACATATCCTATTATTTTTCTTCATTATCCAAAGCTATGTTTTGTTATTTAACAGTTTCAGTACAAAGATATTATACTCTCGTATTTTTGGTATTTGCTTAGTTAAGACTGCGTCTTTCGTGCTATGCAAGCGCGTTTAGTTGTTTATTATATTATTAATGATTGCTTCGAAAATAACATAAGTTAAACTGGGTAAGAGGCTACAAAGTAAGAGGTCATTTAGTAGTCCAGCTGGCCACTAAACTGACAGTGCTAAGAGGAAAGAATAGCTTCGCGATCCTAACAAAATAGATATTTAGGAAAACATTTGCTATCGCTCGTGCGCTCATGCCCCCGGGAGAGAGAGCGAGAGCGTTGCAGCTCGCGACTGACAATAGGTACTTTTCTTGATGAAATTCCCATTTCGGGAGAAAACGGTTTCCAATAACTAAATTTCAACAAATCACTTTTATTTTGACGTCGATCGTTTGGTTTAAAAAAAAAAAACATTGTTTTTGTTCAACAAACGGCTTAATTTGACACAGTTTTAATAATAAAAATTACGTTACTTGAGGTGCCTATATAAGTTTGAATCTATAGCGAATTTTGTAAAAAGAAAAATCTATAAACCTAGTCATTCATTGTGTCAATAACATACTAAAAAATCATGGAGATTGGAAAATATTTAGAAGTGGAAAAACGTTTTCTCTTTTTGTATGGACGAGCACGTACTATTCTTCCCTCTTAATAAGCTTATAGTTTACCCCGATACTTGGGCTATTCGTAAGGAGTTTCAGGTTTGAGATGGTATCTTGAAAGTCTGTCGTTAGCTGATTACATACAGATAGTGAACGTAGGCTGGCTTCTTCTTTTTCTTCATATTGTGGATTGTAAGGTCGACAACCAACCTCACATACCCTCACAAAGTTTACTATATTAACTGTGTGAGGGTATGTGAGGTTGGTTGTCGAGCCCTTGTCAAAACCCACTGACTTAGCACGAGTAACGACGCCTTCTGTAGATAATAGAGCCGAGACACATGGCTTAACGTACCTTCCGAATCACGGAATCATCTTTCTTTTCAGACCATCAGGTGATTCGGGCAGCAATGTCCCAACTAAACTGAAAAAAGTCTCACAAGGACATTTTCGTTTAAGAGTGTCTTCACCGGGATTCGAACCCGAAACCTCCGTAAAGAGAGTAAAATACTCGACCACTCGGCCATAGAAGGTAAATTATTTGTGATATCCAATACAATATCCGAGCAGGTTCTTGTCCTGTCACGGTCGCCAAAAAATGTGATAAAATCGAATAATATAATTTTATATGGAACAACGAAAACGTATATTTTCAGCAAACTGACAAAACAAATTTATTTCGTTGCCTAGCAACATTCCACCACAAACGGTATCGCGCGCGATGCATGTTGCTATCACTGGTTGAGGAGTTTCTGCTTTTATCTCTTATTTCATCATCAGATTTTGACAAAATTTATATGGATCTATCCCTAAAGCACGTTCTATCGAATGAAAAAAGAATCATCAAAATCGGTTGAAAACTGACTGAGATATGACTAAAAGAATAGACGAATAACGACGCGAATGCTACATTCCGTTGAGGAATTTCCAAGTTTTACCTCATGTTTCACCATCAGATCTTGACGAAATTAATATGGGACCACCTCGAGAGTAAATGCTATCGAATGAAAAAAGAATTATTAAAATCGGTTAACAATTAGCGGAGATATCTAATAACATACATAAAAAAAAATACAGACGAATTGAGAACCTCCTCCTTTTTTTTAAGTCGGTTAAAAAAGAAATATATAAACGAATTGAAAACCTCCTTTTTTAAGTCGGTTAAAAATGATCCCTGATCCTTAACGATCAGCTCATAGCAGTCAAACCCCAATCTTCGAGGTAAATGTGAGTATTAGAAAAGGAAAAGAGCGCTCGAAGTGAAGTAGTCACTTTACATCACACGACAAAAGTATTATTTGCTTAACCCTCTCCCGGCAAGGGGATTGTGTGTCGATAAACGTAGGTTTAACATCCCCAGCAAAATTACTTAACTTACAAAGGTACTTTTCTACTCCAGTACGTTTAGAATACGCACGTACTCATCAATAGCTCACGTCATACGTCCCCACCGAGGGGCTCGAGCCTACCCTAAATTAGGGCGACTAGGCAGTGCGGGTTGGTCGACTTCACACATTTAGGTGGACTACCGACTAGAAAAATCTGCCCGTAGTCCACCCAGGTGAACTAAGCAGGTGGACCACGACCTCGGCCCGCAAATATCCAAACAACCGAACTTTAAAACTTTCACCATGTTTATATACCATGTTTGACACAAATAAATAATTTGATTTGAAATAGGATGTGGGAGTTATTAAATACGCTCCTTTATTCTACAAGTAGATAAGCTTACTCGAAGCCTTTAATAACAAAGACAAGCCAACCTAATTTTCCAGCCATTTGCCCGGTTGTTATACAGGATGATATCTTTTTAACCCCTCATGCGGGACATCTGCGGGACATTTGATACGGGACACGAGTCCCGCAGTGGTTATAACCATTCTAGCTCGGATTGGTTATTACTAGACAGTATAGGGTGTCCTAAAATATATTAGTTTTTTTTTGTCTTGACAGATACTGTTTTTACACAAAATATGTAGCAAACACTCTTCTTTTTTCAAATAAATTAATAATCATAAAAATAACAAAAAAAAAATGCGGTCGGCGTAATAGTTTGAAAAATCATGAAAAACTATGAATCATTAAAAATAACACACTTATTTTTTTATTTAATTCACTGACTGACATGCTAAAACATACCCTTATAATATGAAATTGTGTCTTCTATCTAAAGATATGGTATATTGTGTAAATTTAAATTAAAAATTATGGCGTCAAAAAGGGCACCCTGTTACTCTATGCTCATTATAGCAAAGGCTAGAGGAGGCTGGTACTGCAATTTCCAAGCTCTATATAAATTCCTTCATGTTATTACATATCGAAAATCTGTAACTTGCCTTTCGAAGGATAGTTTTATGGGCTTTCCATAAAAAAAATGCAATAATAAATCAATATAATGATAAAAAGCATAGATAACTAACATTATTAGATGTTGAACGTGTCGTTCTTTCATTCTATTTTTAAATAGGACGCAAATGTTTTAGGTCGTCAATGGATCCAACTGAAGATTGTTATGTGTTAATAAGTACTACATGAAATAATATTTCTTGATGTTCGTCGTGTGAGGGCTGTAAGATCGATCGCACACGCCCTAAAACGACTGATATGGCGGAATCACGGCTTAACGTGCATTCCGAAGCACTGAAACATCTTTATTTACAGACAATTATTTTTTTAGATTTCAACCTGAAACCGCACGACCACTCGGCCACGGATCAAAATATATCTAGTGTAATATATAATTTTGAACTTTCGCGGTCATTATCATAACATATATATATTTATGATAATTTTATATTTTTGCAATAAAGAGTCTGACCGAACCCGCATCTGTTTCAGAAGCTTTAATCGGCTTATATAAGGCTTTATTGGATTAGCGAGGCTTTCATTACGAAAGGCTTTTGATTTTACACCGCCTCTTGTTTAGGTTCTGACAGAACGCAATAGTTGTCAGCCGGATTTTGTGACGTAGGTAAACATGTATACATTACGCTAGGCAACTAAATATTTTTGTATTTTTTTTTCGTGTTTAGCCAATTTCAAAGAAAAACAAATGAGGAGTCCCGTACTATCGAGATGCATTTCTGATTCACTCATACTTCTATTCACATTAAAACAAAAGATAAATTGATTCATTAGAGGATAATATTTTGGTTACAAATTGTAGGTGACAAAAAATATTGGCCTCGATTCGGGATGTCACGCTCTAATCCTTAATTTAAGTTAGTCCGTCCTTTTTACCTTTAAAGATTGAAAAGGGACAGGAGATGGCCAATATGGCCATCCTAATTTTAGAACTATCAGACATCGAATTTAAACCTTATGGCCGTGTCGACTGCACAATTTTAGAGAGCACTTAAAACATGCGACATAAAAAGATTTCAGGTTATCATTCGTTCAAATGAATATCATTCGTTCATCACCTCTCTTTCATTGGTCATAAAAACGAAAAGGATAGCTGGATTTCAAAATTAGAATTAGAGCATGACATCCCGATTCATGACATTATCGCTTTTTTAAAGTCTATTTAAAAGTACTGTGACGATAGTGGAGCCGTCTCTATGAGGAATGATAGTTAACTTCGAATATTTATTGGGGCTTTGCACAGATACAACTCTAGCTAGTGGTAGAGAAACAGAGCGCGAGGCGGCTCGCTCCCGACTCAGTCAAATCTCTTCCAAATTTGGTTTCGAATATTATGTTTCATAAAGGCGCGTCAAAACTATGGCCAGTTAGGCCAGGTTTCCCAAAGCGGAGAGGAGAGGAGATGTGTTGAGATATGCTGCGAGGCTCGCAGGCTATTTCCACCAAAACGAAGAGATGTGAGCTGTGCGTAGCGGCGAAGCGCGAGCAGAAGGCAGCGGGGCGGGGAGTGGGAGCGCGGGCGCCGTCACGCCGCCGCTCGCCGCTGCCCAGCTACACACATCTTCGGTCGGCCGCGCCCCGCTTACTATAGAAAAATTAGACATCTCCTCTCCGCTCCGCTTGATCCATTTCCACTGAAGCTAAGCAGAGAGGAGATGTGGAAGTAACGAAATCTGATTGGTTATTCAAACACATCTCCTCTCCTCTCCGCTTTGGTGGACACCGGACCTTACGGCGTGCAGGAAAGCAGCGCGTTGGCCACGGTGGCCGCACGCCACAGTACCTACTTTATTCACTAAAACTCACAAGCTTTACTATATATAAAACATAATTGTTATCCTTGCCTGTTTGCTTATGTAGGTAAGTGATCAGAGGATTACCAAAGTACCTAAACCTAACTCTATTATTTTAGGTAAGTGAGAATATTGTGAGTTAAATGGTGTGGGATGAAATTCATCCACATCACGTTGATCCCATGGGGAAGCTGTTTGTAGGTAAATTGACAATTAGGATTTCGCCTTAGTACATAATGGACCATGTACACAGAGTTAATATAGAACTACGTATAGAACGGCCACTCAACCCCTCCCGCCAATCTACACTTCCTCACCCCGCCCCGAAGATGGGGGGCGGGTTGGGAGTATTGTAACTAAAGAGGCCGCGCGCAGTCAGGCGTACGTACAGCGTACTTAGAATCCTAGGCGTACAACGATAGCCCTTGAAGCTTTGTGTGCAATTTAAATGGAGTTTAAAACGCAACGGTTACATGGTGTTGCCGAAGAGTGTGTTGGTGAGTTATTTTAGTATGTTAGAGTTAGGAATGGCTCATGCAATTGACCTTTGATACTCCCAAACTCTCCTCCCAACTGCGGGGTGGAAGGAAGTGTCTGGGATTGGCAGGGGGCGGTGAGTGGCTGTTCTGTCAATAGTATCAGCGGAATAGATTCTAATTATGACTCATGTATTATTCTTTATTATAAAAAAGTACGAATAGATACGAGTCCTCTGGGGGGACTTTCTTCCGGCCGTTCTTCTCCACAGTGAGCGTACACTTATGGTGAACGTGCCAACCATGAACAAACTTTCCTTGGTATTTGCTTGCTAGCTTTGTCGTCAAAAAAATATTTTAGGTTCTGTTACCAAGATTTGTGAGCAACCTTACAACCCACGCAATTTATAATGAGTTCGATATTAAGTAAGTAGGTACTTAAATACTATTACTGTATGTATGTATGTATGTGCTATTAATGTATGTATGGAACTAGTGACACATTATTCAGTTCATGAAGTTTGAAACAGAATTGGTAATGAGTCTGTGGTAGACGCGGGCAAGATCTTTACCGACTCGGTAGGTTTATGAATTATGAAGTTCACTGCACGTTAGCACGAATTTATTTCTAGACCTAGTATTAAATCTATTAGACTCTGTCATTTACTCACTTATTTTTAGGAATGGGTATTTTTTCCGATCGATCATTTTCTAAATTTAAATGAATCGTTGATCGGTTCAAAATTCCGGAAATAATATGTAGGTAATTTTAAAATTCTGGAGACTGAGAGGCATTTGTTTTGATATCGATGACCTTAAATCAAATCAATCTACCTACTCCGATCACTGGTTATTTTATCAGAGCGTATGCATGCAGTTCCTTTGGATTCTCAATGAATGGATTAAAACAATTATGCTAGACCTGCGTACCACAATGTGATACGTATAAGTGGGTAGTTCTTAATAATAATTAATTCAAGAGGAAATGTCGCTACCGCAGCGTTTCTATCATTTAATAATTAATCAGCTTCCAACTTTCCCTGGAGCTCCGGAAAAGTCAAATGTATTACTTGACAAACGACGTTCACATAAGGGGTTCCTATTTTAGTTCATACATGTCCGCACCGAGGGGCTTAAGCCTACCTTGATTTATGGCAATCAGGCCTTAGTCAACCCCGCTGCGCTGGCCCAATGTAAGTCGGTCCACTTCACACACGAATTTTTAATTTCTTCAAAGGAGTGTGCTGGTTCTCTGATGTTTCCTTCACCGTAAGAGAATCGAATAAATATGAATTTGAACTGCCGATGACGTAATAAGTTGTCTATGTCTATGTCTAATCCGCATCTCCTACCTAACCATAACCTAACCTAAAATCATAACCTAACCATAACCTAACCTAAAATCATAACCTAACCATAACCTAACCTAAAATCATAACCTAACCTAACCTGTCTGGTCTCCTCATTAACTGTGTAGTATTAGGCATAACCATAATGTATATTCACTTAGACTAAATCCAGATTTTAGTAATATATAATGTTGGAAGAGCGTGGCATTCCCATCACAAGTGTCTATGACTACTTACTGGGAAGCCTCGACACTGTACTTGTAAGGATTTTTGTAAATAAAGCATTTTTAATTTAATTTTAATTTAATTTAATTTAATCTCACGAACCCGGTCCCATACAAGAAAAGTGAGTTCTTTGGCGTTTTTTCCTTGACCTGTACGATGATACGGACCCCTTGTGTACGAGTTTAACTCACACTTGGCCGGTTTTATGAGCACTCGCACATAAAGTGACATTCGATATAACAATTTTCTTTGACAATATTCACTTTCATGAAGTTCGTAAAGCAGACGAAAAATTTAATGACGAAACTCAGACCAAAAGTTAGTAAAATTAAATAAATCTTTTATGTTACATCTCTTAGTTTCGTCATTACATTTTTTTTTTGTGACATGCATCGCGTCTTTTGCGTTCCTTATTTTGACAAATAATAGTATAGACAAAAAATCATGCATGTTGAAATAGTCTGTCATTCGAGCAATTTATGACCGGATTCATCTATTCTCATTGATATTTCTCCTCTAAGTAGTCATAATACACGATGCATTCATTCATACACTGGCCCCGGATCTAAGGGGGGGCAAACTGGGGCGCTAGCCCCGGGCGGCAGTTTCATGGGGGTGCCAAATCCTTGAGACAAAAATTCTAAATATCGAACAAGTGAAGCCTCTTTTCCTACAATGTCATAGGTTTTTTATCAAGTAATCGAATCTATAATATGTTTGGAAAACAAACTTTTGTATTTCCATACGCCCAGGTAGTTTTTGAACACATACTAAGTGAATTAAGAACGCATCTTAAAGATCAAATAGATATTATCTTTCTGCCAGGGGAATCCCCGTCACATCTATACGAGCCGAGCCGAACGAATTCAAACAGTCGAAAGTTAGGTGACAAACACTGTTTGTTTTATGTAGTTGTTTGCGTGTGCGAGTGATAATCGGCAAGTAATTTATTATTATTAATAATAATAATAATATATTCTTTATTTTAGACTAAATATGTCCATAGGTAGTGCTACTCATTTGTCCGTTTTTCTCAAACACTGAAGGGAGGGGCGCCACACGCCACTATCAAGTTTTTGCCCCGGTTCGAAAAGATCTACGATCCGGGGCTTCACCAATGAATATTTTTGTTTATGGGAATAAACAAAAATATTGTAAGGGATTCCCACAATCATCAAAACTAGTACCTATTAGATAAATACACAAGAATAGAATAGAATAGAATATACTTTATTGCACACAAGGATATAGCTTGAAAGTACAGAAGATAGATAAAAGGGTGTACAGATAGGCGGCCTTATTGCTAAGGTAGCAATTTCTTCCAGGCAACCTTAGGGTACAAGAAAACTTCATTGGAACTGTGGGACGGTGCACACAAGAAAAACAGAATAGGATAAGCTAATCAAAGTTACATAAACAAACTACTTATACTTAGGGCATACATATATACCTACATACATAATATGTCAATATAGCTACATAAATAAATAATACAACTACATAATATACTAAATATGTTTACAATGATATATATTTATATACAAAGATAAGTATATTATCCTACAAAGCAACAACTAATTAATAAATAATATTATTTTAATGTTTGTGATGACTAACTAAATATGAATAGAGTTGTATGTGTGGCATACTTATATCGATATAATTTGTTCATCGGGATTTCAATAAAATCGACCACAGACCACAGGCCTCTCGAACCCTTGTGAAAGAGTAATTTAGTTTTCACAACCCTCTATGTCGCTTACGTTAAGACTATTTCCTTAGTTAATAGCCGGGACCAACGGCCTAAAGTGCCTTCCGAAGCACGAAATAATCTTTCATATCGGACAATCAGGTGATTCAGCCTGCAATGTCCTAACAAAACTGGAGAAAGTGTCTCCAAGAAATTGTTTTACGGTGTCCCCACCGGGGGTTGAGATTATAATATCGAAGGTCGTAATATGGAATGTCACCACATCGATACCGGTATTTGAACCTGAAGCCTACACAATGTAGCAAAATTTAAATAAGATGTTCAGACCATCATAAGCAACAACTTTTCCCAAGGAACATGGGTTGATAACCCCCAAAAAAATCACTTTTCATACAAAATACACAATCAACTTTACTAATTTGTATGGGAGGTCGAAATTTTTTTGGGGGTTTTTCAACCCATGTTCCTTGGGAAAAATTGTTGCTTATGATGGTCTGAACATGATATATAAATTTTGCTACATTGTGTAGGCTTCAGGTTCAAATACCGGTATCGATGTGGTGACATTCCATATTACGACCTTCGATATTAACATCATATTTAAATTTTGCTAAAGATTACAAAATCATGCTGTATAGATACTATCGATATCAGAATTATCGATAGACTGGCAACACTATAGGTAATTTAAGGGAGGGTATATAAAGAGATAATTTCTTCTCAACCCCACATTCAGTGTTAATTGCGTCATTACAGAATAACAGTGAGTTCAAACAAGCTCTTTTACCACTTTGGTTAACATAGCAGTTAGCAGTAAAAGAAGTGTTTGAATAAGTAACAAAAAAACTACCGAAGATGTCTCAAACGAACGCGTTGTGGTTCGCTACAATATTACTATTAATTATTGCGCTTCTATCATGTAAGTCATCATCAACAGCTTATATATGTCCACACAAAGGGGCTTGAGCCTACCCGGAATTAGAGTGATCAGGCCTTAGTCGACCACGCTGGCCCAGTGCGGGTTCACACACAACCTTTGAATTTCTTCGCAGGAGTGTGCAGGTTTCATCACGATGTTTTCCTTCACCACAAGAGCGTCGGATAAACGTACATGTGAATTCGAAATTCGAAAACACATTGGTACGTGGTGGGGATCGAACCCGCGTCTCCTGGACGGGAGGCAGCGGTCCTAGCCACTAGACCACCGACGCTCTATCTATCATGTAAGTATCATAGTGAAATAACGCAAAACCTCTCGAGTGGAACATCTTGGGTGTCTCAGCCCTAGAGCAATACTCCATCGGCAAACCAAAATTGCTGACATAGCCTCAAGAATTTCAAAGGTTGCGGGCAACTGCTGAATTCGGACCAAACAGGACGTGTTCCTGAGTTCCTGAGGCTTTTGTGCAGCAGTGGATATCTTTTAGCTGAAATGATGATGATGCAATGGATATACTATACAACATTTAAGTTACAAGGACACTCATTAATTGTTTTTTTTTACAGCTAATGCCTGTGACAAATTAGCTGAGGGATTGGAGCATCATGCAGCCAAACCTCCTATCAGAGAAAATGCAACAAGAAGCTGCGAACCATAAAGCGCTGGAGCAGCTGGTGGCAAACCGAACTGCAGCACTACAGCAGCAGGCTCAAGCGCTGGAAAAGCTTGCAGCTGCTCTGGCAAACTTAAACTTAGGGCTACCGCACACAGAATGTGTCTGCAGCGGGATGCGTTGCGTCTGCGAGCGTCCCGATAATCTAATATAAGATAATAATCTATAAACTTAGACTAACGTTCACACCGAAAATGTCGCAGATGCAATGCGATGCGTCTACATGCATCAGACACACCGCAGTCTGCGAGACACAAACCGAAATTGCGTCCCCTTCGAGGGGCTCGAGCCTATGACTTTACACCCTGTTTAATATTAAATTTATAAATAGGTATATTGGTAAGTGTTTTTACTTACTTACTTACTATATTCTTCGTAGGTAGTATGATTGATTACATAACAAAATAGATTACAGATCTAAAATCAATAAGTCGCCTATTTGTTGTTCGAATTTCAATTTATTATTCCCGCAGCCGGCCATTAGTACTGCAACTTAATTATAGATGGCGCTGGTGAGTGCCCTCAATAGGAAATTATTGGATAGCGATCTTATCAGCCGGACGTTATCTATATGGGCTAAAATTATTAGTAGGCAGGCATTAGGTAGGCGGGCAGTAATGCAGTATTATGCTTTATTTACATTGGTGGCATGTTTTAATATTGACACTGTGGAGGCAGACAGAAATAATAAAAAACAAAGTAAGTATATAAAATACTCAACAAGAAATGAAGTTGGTTAAAAAACCAGGCAAGTGCGAGTTTAACTCGCGCACTAATTGCGATAGCATCTCTCTTCCGTGTTCTTTCAAAAATATTCATAAGTCAGAGCAGAATAGCATCATTATTAAATGGCAACACCGCAAAGGAGGTGGCGCCCCCATTAATTTCTACTCGTTTTTGCCATACAGTAAAGTGCAAGTACCTTTAACATAGCACTACGATCATTGCAAATGTAATTTACTAATAATTACCTGCATTAGAATGGAATCATCTTAATGTTGGAAATATAATTGGCTCAATTAAATTACACATACATACGGCATAAATTATGTACATACGTAGCATGTGGTGATTGTGTTGGTATGGTGAGTAGATGGCGCGATGGTCTGTAAAATGGCTTGAAATTACTGAATACAGAACTTTATCTGGTTCTTAGTAAAACTGCCACTCTTTTCCTTCACTGCAAAAGCGTCAAATTAACAAAAAAAATTGATATGTTGTAGGAACTATACAGACAGATCTAGCCACTACGCAGCTCATATACGTCTCCACCGAGGAGCTAGAGCCTACTCTGAATTATAGTGATTACTTGTAGGCCTTAAGGTCTATCCACACAGCTCAGTGCCGTGTCACGGACGGGGCCGGAACGTGGCAAATGTCTCGTGACGATGACGATTTTCTATGACATTTGCCACGTTCCGGCCCCGTCTCTGACACGGCACTGAGCTGTGTGGATAGACCTTTAGTCGACCACGCTAGCCCAGTGCGGGTTGGTTGACTTCACACACAATCTTTGAATTTCTTCGGAGGAGTGTTGCAGGTTTCATCACGATGTTTTCCTTCACCGTAAATTTATTTTATTTTATTTGGGAAGTTAACAGCAAAAATGTTTGCAATTTGAACAAAAAATTACAACACTAAATGCCAATAACAAACTTCCACATACTTATGTGCCGAAAACTCGTCTCTCTAAGAAAGTCGCAACATTGTACTTTTGACGCTACGAACACTGCTGGTAAACAAATCGATCTGATCATCCTGATTGAG
Source organism: Carpatolechia fugitivella (assembly GCA_951230895.1). Classification (NCBI taxonomy): domain Eukaryota; kingdom Metazoa; phylum Arthropoda; class Insecta; order Lepidoptera; family Gelechiidae; genus Carpatolechia; species Carpatolechia fugitivella. The sequence continues at coordinate 6,391,219 of OX579671.1, forward strand.
CTTGTTGAACTGCTTTATGCTTCGGGAAAGAAAACTATTCATTCTGTAATGGGTGCGGCTAAACGGTCTGAATAGTAAGGTAGGACTTCGAAATCTGCGGGTAGGAGCAATTAGCTTAATCATACTTAGGAGCTTCGGACTATCGATTATACCTTGGGCAATTTTAACCAATAAACTAATATCGGCAATTTCTCGTCGGGTATGGAGAGGCACTAAATGTAACTGACTGCACAGTTGCGTGTAATCCTGTTTCTGTAAATTGAATTTATAACATAAGAAACGCGTAAATTTCTTCTGAATCCTTTCAATGCTAGCCGAAAAAGCGTCGAATAAACGTATAGGTAGGTACATATGAATTCGAAATTCGAAAACACATTAGTACGTGGTGGGGATCGAATCCACGTCTCCCGGACGGAAGGCAGCGGCCCTAGCCACTAGACCACCGACGCTCTCTACACACCACCTAATCTTAGTATGAAAATATTTGAATAAAAATCTTATATAAATACTTATTCTTTGCGTAGAGAGGAATTTCAGTACACATTTTCTTCTATCTTGTACCTATAGAAGCGGAATATATCTCGCCTTTCCGTTTTATTATTCCCGACAAACAGACAGCCCATGCCTTTGAGGGCATGCTCAGATATTATCATGTTGGTAAATAGCTCAGTGTGGTGACGGCAGAGTAGAATACATTTGTCACCAACCCCTACTCTTCCCGTGGGTGTCGTAAGAGGCGACTTAGGGACCACACATTGAACAGGGAACGGGCAGCAGCGCTCTCTGATTCAGTAACCTTTTAATCTGCGATCTCCAACCCGCCTGCCAAGCGTGGAGATTATGGCAAAACTAAACACTTGAGTGGAGAAGGCTCATAGTCCAGCAGTGGACTGTAACGGGCCGTTGATTTTGATTTTGAAATAGCTCAGTAAAATAGGTCAGGTTTAAGATTTTTTCGCCAAATACACGTTTTACTTTTATGAGATTACAAATATTAGGATATAGGCAAACATAAAACAAATCAGATAATTTCTTGAATAATTTTGGAGTTTTAAAATCATTGAAACCGTTTTTATTTAAAGATTAAGAACGTGGTTTTATTACTATCAGGTGCAACTAGACCTTTCATTGCCTACACATCTGTGCAGATGGTCACTATGCGACTGACCTTTTGCTTAGTCATAGCCATATTTTCTTAGTGCTTCCATGTGGTTACAAAAGATGGTACCTATAAATTTAATAGGTACAGATACACACATGAACCCTGTAAGAGCGCTGCAAACTACTTACTAAGTATTACAAGTAAAACTGAAACTTACCTATCTCACTCGAAAAAGTCTTGAAGGTTGTGGAAACCACTTCGAACAATTCCTTATCAATAAGTTTTATATTTTCGGGAAGGTAACTAAATACCGCTACCTACATACAGTTATCATCGAATGAAGCAACTTGTACAATATCGCACGATATTCACTTTCAGAAGTTCGTTTGATCATTATAGCTTAGTGGCTTTTTATCTTTATCTAAAAGAATACATAAAATAATTAATCAACCCTCATTCACGATAGGTTCAAGCAATTAGGCCCCATATAGTGTGACATTTTCTGAGCGATATCGGCCTCATACAAAACTACAGAGTTATAGTATTACGTACAGAACAGCCACCAACCTATTCCCGCCAATCCACGCTCGCTCATCCCGCCCGCAGTTGGGGGGCGAGTTAAGGGCATCACACACGGCAGCTATAATGTAAAGATGTACAATGTACATGTCGATACATCTCATTACAGATGTAGATTCGTCGAACTCCATAGAAATCGTCGGAGACAACACACGGCGCAGATAATGTACATTTCACATCTTCGTATCTTAAGATACTGAGCGATATGAAAATATACATTTACATCTAGATAAATCTCAAATACCTGTCAATACCTTTCGGAGTACCGAAGAAGGACCGCGCCGCCGCAAGCGCATGCGCTTTCAATCGTACGTACAGCGTACAGCATCCTAGGCGTGTGTAACCCGAGAAGCTTCGGGCGTGTTTTTTAAGTGAAGCAAGCAATGAATATCATTGGAAGCAAGCATTAGGCATATTTAAAACGCGGCGGTTGGAGTGGTTAAGGTGTGACAAAACTGAGCATGCCCCCAAACCATTTTGCGGCATTACCTACATGAATATACTATACATTTTTTCGCCTAGCAAGCAGAAGCGGCTGATCCCTCGTGGAGTGGGAAGCTTTGACGCGGGTCCTCATCTCAGCGGCTTACTTACATATTCACAGGATCGACTCAACGGGTTTTTTGGAGAATTACCTGAAAATAAAAACGTTTTTTAGTAAGATGTTACATAATCTAGACACAAATGGCACTAATTCACAAATTTTAATAATATTCAATAATTTATTAATTTTTTTTTAATTAATTTTGTTTTATAATTTTGTATTTATTTAATTTTCATATTGTTAATACAAATTATTTAGTTAAGTAATATATTTAATTCACAATTCAAACTTGCCATATTTTGCCGTCTTGTATACACACAAATAATTTTAAAGCAATTTAAGAAAGTTGTGCTTTCCTATAGCAATGATTTAAAAATCTTCTATAGAACTTGATACCGATTGTAAGATCTCACACTTTTTATTGGCGGAGCCCTTACTTGAACTTGGCATCCATTCACATGTATGTTTTGGTGGGATTTGATTTACTGAAATAAACTACCATCATTTCAGCTGAAACTCTAAAGCCGTTTTTTATTACTTTTTTTAATGTAGTGGTCTAGCAGACTGAGCATTTGACTGTCGTACTGGAGTTTCTGATTTCGAATCCCAGATTGGGGACACTCAAAATTAATTAGTAATGGCTGTCTCCAGTTTGGTTAGAATTTCACGCCGATTTACATCGTTGTCCGAAAAATTTATAAACTAAGAAACAAGTGGATAAAGAGGCCTCTATTTCAACCAACGAAAAGTAACACGTCAGACATTCTTTTTTTAGATTCCGATCACCACACCACCATTCGTTCTTTTTCTTTCTTTCAATCGCCAGAATTTACCACAATAGGGGATCGGACTGTTCACCATATTTTATGAATTTACTATATTTTATTAAGTATTTATTTTAAAATATAGATTAGTAGCAGACGATTCGCGAAGAAAAAAAGAGAATCGGTTGAAAAACGAATTTACAGTGATTTTTTAAAGTGTTTAATATGTCTGTCTCTTTCTAAGGAGGTTATATGGCGTTACTAACAAATGACGTCACAAGTGGGTATGTGCCTCTCTGTCTAATCTTGAATTTCAAACCTTTATAACTCGGTCAATTTTAAAGATAGAGCAAAAATTATTTTAGTGTTCGATAGCAGAAACTAAGAAGTGCGGATGTATAAAATTTAAAAAAAAATTGTCCGATCCCCTATTGAGACTGTCAAACAAATGTAAGATTCTATAGGTGTAGGATAGCAATTAGTAGTTCCGCTAGTTGCGCGTTAAAATGGTAGAACAAATGACGATCCAGATTCGGGTCGGTAGCCAGATCTACGGTTTACTGGCGAATCCTGAATCGGGCCGCAGACCAGCTGAGATGTTAAATAAACAAATCGTATAATTAACAAAGACAATTACGTCGTATAATAACGTGTCTCTACTTATTCTCTGGAGAGCTTATCTGGATTATCGTGGACTAGTCCTCCCAGACTAATCAAATAAGTCCAAGACTAATTTGCAACTTTGGTCAAACATCAATTTTAATGTTATAATGGATACAGTTCACACAGCGTGAGGATGGTATTTAGACTTGTGGCTCTGAGAGCTGTGTATAGGTGTAAGTTTTTTTTTAATCGCTGATTTATGTTTATTTTACGTTTTCAACCCTCATAACTCCATCACTTCTTTTTTTTTTTAAAACTGACTCAAACTGATAAAACTATTAATTTATTAGGACCTGCTCACAAAATTTTACGAGAATCGGTTGAGAAACGCGACCTGTAGAGTGGAACAAACAGACAGATGGACAGACAGACATACAAAAGCAATTTTGGCCAAGGTGAAACGGAGATGCTTCATCCGCGCTTAGGGTTGCCAGACGTCCGGATAAAGCCGGACACAGTCAGGCTTTTTGGTTGCGTGTCAAGCCAAATAAGGCGATATCCGGCTTTTGTTAGGCGTTTTAAATTATACCATTTTATTGTTGTTTCATGGAGATTTGATGATAAATGATAAAAAAAGCCTAGACTTACTTTAAAAAAATGTCATGTGAAGACTAAAGTAAAGGTCTTACTACCCAAATGTCAGGCTAAGCTGGCTGGTCAGTGGCTCTGAAAGTAGTTCGGAAGTTGCCTGAGGAGCGGATTGAAGGTAATACTTTTAGCGAATTAGGCGAATCATTTTCAACTGACAGCTGTCATTCTTTCATTCATTCTTTCAAATTATTAAAAAAAAAACTGGTTCTAATTTCACATTTCTATTGAAATATGTTCCATCTTTCTATACAGCCACTCAATTACAGCGCAATGCTAAATTGAAATAACACTTAGGTATTAATTAAAGAATATATATTTTTAAATGACATTATTATAATTAACTTACTAACTATTTCTTTAAAATTTTGTACTAATAATAATAATAATAAATCATTTATTGTCAGACAACTAGGCCCATCGTATACAACAGTATTACATAAAGATCAAATCAAATCAAAAACTTATCAAATTATCAAGTCAAATTAAACTTTTACGTTATAGGTGTAAAACGTTTAGTCTAAAGAAAATACATTTTAAAGGCACAACGCAAGAATATCTACTTCCGACATTCTCGTAGCTAATTTTGATACTATCAAGAAGAAAGCTCGTTAATTCGGGCTCTATAAAATATTAAACAAGAACACAGATAAGAATTCTTTATTGACGACTGAAGAAATTATTCTGAGAATATACAAACACACGGTCATCTAATCCCAAAGTAGGCAGTGCCTGTTCGTGTTTCTGGTCCCTATACGTATAGTTATTTTGTAACATTTTTTTCCATACCTTTGTACTACAGTGGAGGGTATTTCAGTCCTTGTTACTCTCGGTCAGTGCACAGTGGGGCCCGTGTAGTGCCACTTCAGGTCGTGGACATAATGTCATTGTAGACTGTCTTTTGTTACAAGGGTCACGAGCGTCGTAACGAAGAATTGGAAATACAGACATTTTCTAACAAAGGAAGATTAATAGAAATTTATTGACAACTTTTGAAAAATTCTTAGTGTTTTTTTAGATGACTGTCCAAAAAGAGCATTGTAATGTATTTAGGGTACATAATAAGTATGAATGTTGCGGCTCGTAACGCCTAAAGAATTATAGTTTATTTTGTAAAATCTTGTCAATTGCTTCTATACTTTCATCAGGCGTTTTAATATCGTTTTTGGTGTTCAATATAACCACTATGTTCACTTTGCATTCGACCTTTGTTCTAGTGTTCTAGGGGTAAGAGCCTTCCGCTCCCCCAAAAGTCCGGTTACGATTGTCGATTTTGCGACACAAGCATTAAAAAAAGTCCTGGTGACATCTAAATTGTTATATTTTTCTATAATTCATTATACCAGCTATTTTAAACAACTGCATTATTATTTATTACACCCCATTTATGTAAAGTTAATACAATGTTGAGTTTAAAAAAAATGTAATGACGGATCTAAGCGATGTAATAACATCCTATGGAAATAAATTATTTTGACTTTGACTTTATTTAATTAAAACTTAATTAATGCCTGAACGGATTTGGATGTGTGGGGTATAGTAAGAATACTTTAGGTACATCACCGCGAGTGACCTGGCCATCATTTTGACATTGGAAATGTCTTTTCGTTCGCTCCAGTGTAGGCTCGGATTTCACGAAAAAGTGCGACCCCCTTATATGTCGGAGAGTTGTGAAGATATGATATTCAAAAAAGACTCGAAAGACGCGTATTTACGAGAGCTGTTGTAAGGTGCAAAAAGAATTAGCCGAGAAAGTCAAAAACGAAAAAAGTTATGGCCGAAAGATTGAAAAAAATAATTATGTCTTCTTCCGGACGGGAGGCAGCCACTCGTAACCACCACACCACAGCCGCAGGCGATGGCAATTCAATACTGTGAAGTACAACTGTCTACTAACTAACTAACTGTGTGAATTAAATCTGACAATATTTGAAACATAGACTCACATTCTCGCAATTAACAGTGAAGTTTACAACCAGTCGGCCAATTAGTACATTGAGGTCAGTCCACAATCCACATTAATATTCCATCCACGCTTCCCCGGGCCCTACAACTGACAGCAGTCAGTCCCAACATGGCTGCCCAGATTCAATGAATATGCAACAAATTACAGTGAATTGACGACGGAGATTCTAACGAACTAATACAGTCATAGCGAATAACGGTTGCTGCGGTAGGGGGGCGGTGCGGGGGGGCAATGTTTTCGTTACGCGAGACTTCAGTCGGAAGTAGGGATGCACGATTTCTTGCTTTGAATCGATTCTTGGATCGGATCGTATGTTCTTGAATCGATATCATGAAAATCGAATCGTATATCATATTATTAATATTTGTATGATATAAAACATTTTTTACATTGTAAAATTCATATCTCCAGCAATAGCACATCGTCCGTCATACTATCCAGGCTGAAATTTTGTGCAATTTTTATTTTTTATTTAAATTTTTAGTAACTAGCAATGCAGATAAGTTTACTATACTATTGTATCGATGTTTAGTCAATCAATGCCTTTTTGCTGACCGAAGCAAATTAATCACACTACTAAATAGTATTATGTTTACAAATACGATCTAGGTGATTCGATTCTCCCTACTTTTGAATTGATTCGCAGATAGCATTGAGATGAAACGATTCAAAAAGTCGTTAGATCGTATACCATTGAATCGATCTTTATAAAAATCGAATCGTAACATGCATCCCTAGTCAGAAGTCGGTGCAACTTGTATAGCGAGGGGCGTGCTAAAATTTTTTGACTATACATAGAGAAATACGAAAACTATTTTGAGATTTTATAGGTTTCCACAATATTTTCGTACTTTTAACGGAATAAAGTTAAAGTTTACGTAAAAAAATTACAGATGTCGTGCCTCACACGACTATCGAGCACATTGGAAATGAATCTACGGAATTCGTCAAAAGGGTCAAACCCTTAACCCGATCGTCTTTGTTTTAGGCTCAAATTGTAACTGACTAAATTGTCCAGAGGATTTTTTTATCAAATTTTTTATATCATTCTTAGTTTCCAAAATATCAAGCGTCAAAATAAAAAAATCGGAAAAAACAATATTTTTCACTATTTTAGCCATAAGTTATTTAGTTTTTGACTTTCTCGAATAATTCTTATTGCACCTTACAGCTCTCGTAAATACGCGTCTTTTGAGCCTTTTTTTAATATCATATCTTTACAACTCTCCATTTTTGCCGTTTTGGTAATCACGTTCATCAGACATTTTATTACGTAAGCTATAATAAAGGATATTGTCACCATTGTTATGAAGCCAATTAAATATATTCCCGTTGAACAATTTCGGAGGTCGCTATTGAATGGTGTACCGTAACAAGTCATACGTAACGTGCATTATTTATAAGCAACGATTCAGACTATAAATAAAGTCTGTAACTAAATCTATTCTATACTTTATTATCAAATTTTAACTGGATGGACAAAAATCAATATAATAATATAGTACTGTAACTAGGCATTCGTCCTCTTTCCTGTTTTATGACTGGCAACCTTTCTTGCTGGCAGTTTTATCTTTCATTTTAAATTCATTTTCAAATTTAGATTTCTTACGTTTCGATTTTGTCTTTTTTCTGCTAAATTCTTCACTTCATATCCGGATCTCCGATAGTAAACTCCAAAGGCTTACCTGCTATTTTCCACTATTTTTCCATGTTAGTTATATAATATATAAATATATACACAACCTCGAACAGCTCATTGTCACTGGCAAGGTTGACGGCAAACGACCAAGAGGCCGCAACCCTGCAAGATGGGCGGATCAGATCCGCTGTACTCTGGACACCCAACTGCATGCTGCGCTACACGATGCCAAGAACGGGAACAGGTGGCGGAACATCGTTAGCAAGAAACTGATCCAACGGGGACCTCACGACCCTCAGTAATGAGGAAGGCGACGCGAGGAGGAGGATATAAATATATACCTGAATACCTTTTTCTTCGGACTGTGCCGTGTGTTCGTGTGGTGTTCAGCAACTTGTGGCGGCCGCTGGGCCACAGTACTTATATGTGTAAAGAATCTGTTCTTTATAATCGTAAGAGCAATAGAAGCCAAAACAGTCGTTTTTCTATTTTTAATATTAGGTCCTTACATATGAAATTGGCGTTTTGTCGTACTGGCCACTTTGATCACAAATTTCTCCTATTTGGTTAGGAATTCGAAATTCAAATTTATACAGCTATTTCCACATGTAGTTGTGTTTCGTAAACCGTCATTCATTTGTTTTTTTACTTATCTTTTTTCTGTTTGCATCGCTCGATTTACAAAATGGAAAATTTGAAATATCGCGTTATTTACGAGTACGAGTTCCACCGTGGCACCAGTGCTGCGGAAACGGCTCGAAGGGTTAATGATGTGTATGGCGGTTGTGTCGCAAAAGAAAACACAGTGCGTTTTTGGTTCCAACGTTTTCGTTCTGAAAATTTCGACCTGCAAAACAAGCCCCGTGGACGGCCGGAGACCCAAGTTGATAATGAAGCATTGAAGGCTATTGTGGAAGCGGATCCATCGCAAACCACGTCCGAGTTAGCTGCAGGCTTCGGTGTTAGTGATAAAACTGTTTTAATCCACTTGAAGCAAATTGGGAAGATTAAAAAACTTGAAAGGTGGGTTCCTCACGAATTGAGTGAAGCAAACCGGCAAACGCGCGTCAACTGCTGCGTTACATTACTTGACCGGCACAATAACGAAGGGATTTTAAATCGAATCATTACCTGTGATGAAAAGTGGATTCTCTACGATAATCGGAAGCGCTCATCGCAATGGCTGGACCCTGGCAAGCCAGCCAAAGCCTGCTCCAAGCGAAAATTGACCAATAAAAAGTTACTTGTAAGCGTTTGGTGGACTAGCGCCGGTGTCGTTCATTACAGTTTTCTCAAATCTGGCCAGACGATTACGGCAGATGACTATTGTCAGCAATTGCAAACCATGATGGAAAAGCTAGCTGGTAAACAACCGAGGCTGGTCAATCGCTCTACGCCACTGCTGCTTCACGACAACGCTAGACCACACACTGCACAACAGACGGCTAGCAAATTAGAAGAGCTTCAATTGGAATGTCTAAGGCATCCACCGTACTCCCCGGACCTTGCTCCAACAGATTACCATTTTTTTCGAAATTTGGATAACTTCTTGCAAGGGAAAAAATTCAACTCAGATGGGGCAGTCCAAATCGCCTTCAAAGATTTTATTGATTCCCGTCCGAATGGTTTTTTTAGTAAAGGGATCAATGAACTACCTATGAGATGGCAAAAGTGCATAGATTACAATGGCTCATACTTTGATTAAATAAATATACTATATAAAAATTTTTCGACTTTTTGTTCCTCCCATACAAAACGCCAATTTCATATGTAAGGACCTAATATATTTGCATGTTGTACGCGCAACTCGCAAAAGCTACTGCACAAAATACTGTTTTCACCGTTATATTGCTAGATCATGTTTTATCATGAAACGCTTCCGACTCCAAGAAGCCGAGTTATATTCTCTCCTTTTTCTTTTCTGTGGTTTATACAATGGGTTTATAAGCTTTGATTATACTAATAAATATGTGTTTAATTCTTTGTGTAATTAAATTTATATTATAAATGCGAAAGTAAGTCTATCTGTATGTTACGGCTTAACTACACTACCGATTTTGATGTACTTAGTACAAAATATGACCATTTGGTAAAGACGGGCATAGGCTATTATTTACCTCAACATCATCATTAATATCGTGTGGGTTACAACCTCAGATGAAAAAAGCTCCTTGCATAAGCAGCGAAATTTAGAAAATAATATAAGTATAACAGAGCGTCGGTGGTCTAGTGGTTACGGCCGCTGCCTCCTATCTGGGAGACGCGGGTTCAATCCCCACCACGTACCAATGTGTTTTTGAATTTCGAATTCATGGTGTTCATATGCACGTTTATTCGACGCTCTTACGGTGAAGGAAGGAACATCGTGATGAAACCTGCACACTCCTGCGAAGAAATTCAAAGGTTGTGTGTGAAGTCGACCAACCCGCACTGGGCCACACGGTCGACTAAGGCCTAATCACTCTAATTCAAGGTAGGCTCGAGCCCCTCGGTGGGGACGTATGAGCTGTTGATGATGATAGGTATGACAACCGAACTCACAAACTCTAGTATAAGAGTTATTTACTTAAACACACACACACACTTTCACTTTATTTATTAGCATTACGACTCTCGACAAAATAATGGACACGTGACTGGCATTAGGGGTGCTTTCAGACTAACTTCATAATAACGTTGCTGGTTTCATTTACTCCCACAGAGAAAATTAAACAATAATAAATGAATGTTGTTTCACGAAGAGTACGCGAAACTCTTTGAAGTAACTTCTCGTGTAATGAAGCAACCACTCTGGTTAAAATAACCTTCAAACGAACGGCTTCAAATCAAACCGCATTTCTGGGTTTGAATCCTGGTGGCGCATCGTCCGTGTCTTATCACACCAAAAACATACCTACATCTATCTATCTAATACTTTAAACGAGCAATCCTTGTATATACCTATATAATAAGAATCTCGGAAACGACTGCAACGATTTCGATGAAATTTAGCATATACGGGGTTTCGGGGGCGATAAATCGACCTAGTTTGGTTTTATTTTTAGTAAAACGGGATTTCCTCGTGTTTTCAGGCTTAAAATAATTGGTACGCTATATCATTAAAAGAGACAGGTAATTTCGCCATTGTTAATAACGCCACAATAGATCAGTCGGGAAACCGTGAGCCTGTGAGTTCGAATCTCGACTCGACACATATATCTTGTTCATAGTTCTTTTTTTATTTGTTATATACTTTTTTTATTCTTTCATTTAGTTATTTAAATACAAAAAAGACAGATATAAAAAATTCTTACATATTTTGTCGTGGTACGCAAGTTTTCCAACAGATGGCACGAGCAAAGCTCTGTCGCCCAGGTACTGTGAATAGTTGACAAAATCTTGGGCTTCGCCAATAAAAGATACGGGATCTACATTGGTACCAAGTTCTACTGAAGCACTGGAAAACAACGTTCTCGAAAAAATATTTTGTAAAATCTTAATTCTTAAATTGCTTTGTGTTCTCAAAAAAATATTTGTTTATGACTCACTGCCGGGTGACTAGATATAGTTTTTTTTTTATTTTTCAAGAATTATATAGTTTGGTAGGTCCTAAATCCAATGTAGGTACTTATTGACCGAGCGAGCGAAGCGTCTCTGTTTCAGCTTGGCCAAATTTGCTTTTGTATGTCCATTTGTTTGTTTGTTTGTTTCACTCTACAGGTCGCGTTTCTCAACCAAATCTCGTGAAATTTTGTAAGCAGGTTCGATAAATTAATCGATTTTTTTTGTCGTCAGTTTTCGGAAATTTAAAAAATTACGGAGTTATGGGGGTTGCCAGTTTACAAGGTCTACCGCTGAGGCACATTTCTTAACCAATAAAATAAAATAAGATAAAATAAAATAAATAATATAAAACAAAATTAAGTTTAAAAACTAAAAAAAAATCGAGGGGTCGGGGATGGCTGTGGAGAAAAAATAAAAAATAAACCTGAAAAGATATCCAGACTCGCGAGGTCTACAGCTCACAGAGCCACTGGTATTATTCTTATAATAACAAAGTTTTCTGTAGCAGCATTGTTTCGGTTGAATTAACCTGTCAAAATATTACACGCAATCAACCTATTTAATGAACCCATAATAATACCATGGGAAGATCAAAATGAAATTCATTACATTTATACAGCTACCCTCCATTTAGTTAATTATAAAGAACAATAGCCCTTCCGCTTCAAGGTTCTTTTGTTCAGGAAAATCAAATAGAACAATAGTGAGATGAAGGTTGATAAAAATAAGTCGACAAAGCGCAAAGTCTAAGAAGCTTGGTTGAGTTAACACAATCAATTGAAAAGTCTAAGAAGCTTGGTTGAGTTAACACAATCAATTGAAAAGTCTAAGAAGCTTTGTTGATTTAACACAATCACTTGAAATGTTTTTTTTTACACACGTGAAAAACTTGTCGTTTCTTGTGTGTTGTATTGTAAGGTCGACTACCAACCTCGTAAACCTGTCACATCAGGGCCACTCCATATTACCACGTTATATTTTTTTTTAATGTAACGTTAAAAATACAAAAACTTGGCTATGTATTCCATTAAAGAAAGGTGAGTTTATGTTCACGCCGTGTGGTGACGGCAGAGTAGAATACATTTGTCACCAACCCCTACTCTTCCCGTGGGTGTCGTAAGAGGCGACGACTTAGGGACTACACATTGAACAAGGAACGGGCAGCAGCGCTCTCTGATACAGTAACCTTTTAATCTGCGATCTCCAACCCGCCTGCCAAGCGTCCACGCTTGGTTAATCTCCAGATTATGGCAAAACCAAACACTTAAGCGGAGGAGGCTCATAGTCCAGCAGTGGACTGTAACGGGCCGTTGATTTTATTTGATTTGAGTTTATGTTCAGCGGATCAATACCTACATACATAAGTACAAGTATGCGGTGACCGTTACCCACCTACACAGACAACCAAGTACGCACGTCTAGGCGCATGTCTCAGGTGTCTTATTTACCGACCGTACGCTGTTATACATTGCGCGCACGGCGGCAGTACGGCGGCGTGGCGCTGGCGTGATGTTTCTGATTCGATACTCCGAACTGTCCCTTGAACTTCGCGGTGTCATCGTGAGGACGAGTGGGTGGCGGTGAGTAGCAGTTCTGTACGAAGTACTATTATTAATTCGGTGACCTGGTGTTTCTGTTACAGAACTGCCTAAAATACACTTTATGGAGTCGCCAAAGGCCTACACTTATATTATGGAGTTACTGGAAAGAAAGTGAGAGATTTTCCTAGAGAAAAATCAGAAGTCTGAAAAGTGAAACAGCAAATGATTATTATTTTTGCGGGAGGGGGAATTAAACATAACCTGAAAAAACAATCGTTAGTAGAACTATTTTTCGTGATTTCACTATTTTGTGCGGATTTTTCGACTTTAGGACCCTTATTTAAATGCTAAAAGGCGTTTATCTTATGAATAATTCAAAACGAGACCCTGGAATTCACCGATAACCCCTTTTCAAGCCTTAATACAGGGTCTTAATAGCATGTCAGATTATACGACCCTGTATTAGTAATCGTGGAAAACTAACTAACGAATTAATTTATTTATATTATTAACTATTTTCACTGTTTCTTTATTACCCTTAATAATATTACGCCTCGGTGCTGTGGTTATTTATTATAAAGTTTGCAGGCTATAAAAACGTTAGTTTAAAAATAAAAACGCAGCAAACGGGTGGTAGGTAACCCATTTTTCTTACATCTTAAGCACAAAACAATAAGGTCCAGAAGTAGCGTACAAACAGAATTTTAGAATGAGGGTTTTTCTTCCAGTTCTACAAAAGCCTGCTAGGTGGCGCTCGGTTCCACTTTTGTAAAACCTTAACAACCTTCCTCACAAATAGGGTAAAAAAAAAACACAATTAAACTGTTTCTTATTTAATAGTTTTATATAATTTATAAAGTTTAGTAGTTGATAGCTTATGTCACATGTCACAGAGAAAATCCAACAGGGTTTACTTGTTAAGGCACTTTAAATTTTGTGTCGCGGCAACACTGCCATCATGCTGCCATAGTCTGTACCCAGAGCCATAAAATTGAATTTGAAAAAAAACTACAATTTGACAACTAAATTAAAACACACGAAATTTGACAAGCAAAGAACTTACTGAAGACGTTATTTTATCAAATCGGACAAGGAAAAAAAACTAGAGACGATGGCTGCATGGCGTACGCCTTTGCCTGTTCCTGTAAAGGACAATAAAAAAAAACACTATGGCCAAATGAAATAGTGATCTAGTGGAAAGGTGAGAACTAAAATTCAAAAAAAGAAATGAAATGAAAAGCGCCCATTTAAAGTTACATTTACCAATTAAATACCGTACAATATTGTTGTGCACGTTACTATCCGCTTCTTTTCTAAATTCTCACTTCCAATGAAATGAAAAGTTTATTTGCTCAAAATATGGTATATGGTATATGGTATATATATATAATGAATAAAAAAATAATGACTACTTCTTAACTTAACATGCTATCATATAACGTTCAGAAATTCATTTACAGAGTAAAACATTCATCCAAGGTCTGCTGTAAGACATTTCTTTAGAAATAAACAGTGCCTGTTGTGTCGTTTTTCTGTGTTCATTTTCTGTTAACTTTATTGTGTACAATAAATAATAAAACAATATTAAATAAAAAAATACCAGTAATGCTGATGCTGATGATGATGCTGATGATGATGATGGTGGTGGTGATGAATGCTGTAAGATTATTTCCATTGCCTATCATAATATTGCGTCCTTTCAAGACTGGAATTAGGACCATCCCTCCTGTAAATGTGCCCGAAATTTTAAATTTGCTCCTTCAGTCAATAAAAAATAATAATAATAGTTTACATTTGGCGGAGATATCGAATAACATACATAAAAAAAATATATATATATATAACCGAAATGGGAACCTCCTCTTTTTGAAGTCGGTTAAAAATTAGAAATGTCTACGCAAATTAGTCGAACGCACTTTTATGTGAAGCCTGAGTGTGAAGCGGACCTTCTGCGACTTTTCTCTTCACTACTCTGTGACATATCCCACAGCTTATAAAAGTACACTCCTAATCGGTACACGAGCTGGGTGCATTAGAAGTTGATTGATCAATATAGGACGTGGAAAACATAATTGGAATTTTATAGCTAAAGGAAATGGAACAAACCGCTGGGGTATTTCAAAAGTAGAACAAAGTTCTAATCTTGCATGTGACTTTTTCATCGTTGGTTGGTCATAGTTGACCAGCCGGTCCGCCCGCCGGTACGCTCGCAACGTGTAAGATTTTCCCGTGGGAATTAGACCTTTTCCCTTAAAAAGTATCCTATGTGTTATACGAATAATTCTAAATTTGCTTGATAGTAAAGTGTACCCTTTTTAGCGACTGTTTACACTTCAACTAAGTAATAAAATAAAATAAAATAAAATCCTTTTTAAACAAGCTTTTAAAGCCGTGGAGTGGAGTATCTTTGTTAAGACAATTCCAACGAGCCCAAACACGACTAGGTTGTGTTGTGTATTTAAGGAGTTCTTATGGACACTTTCCGGCTCCATCATGAGACCCTGGACATCACGTATGACTAAAGATCTTGTTACGACAAATCCAACGAGCCCAAACACGACTAGGTTGTGGTGTGTATTTAAGGAGTTCCTATGGCCACCTTCCGTCTCCATCATCAGACCAGCTCCATGGTACCATAATATTGTATTGTCATCGTGGTTACATAAGTGTACCAGCAAATTCCAATGGCAGCAAATGATTCAAAATTGAGTTGCAAGATTTCGCCCGAACATACCCACCCACATACAGTGCAAGCTAAATAAAAGCTTGTAGAAAACTACACTATGACACATTAAAAACCAGTCAAGTGCGAGTCAGACGCGCGTAGAGAGGATTCCATACCCTATAGGTATATCATTTTAGATGATAACTTCAGTTTTTCTGTACTATGAACTGAGAATGATGCCATGAACAGCTCATATACGTCCCCACCGAGGGGCTCGAGCCTACCCTGAATGAGGCCATCAACTGCTCATATACGTCCCCACCGAGGGGCTCGAGCCTACCCTGAATGAGGCCATCAACAGCTCATATACGTCCCCACCGAGGGGCTCGAGCCTACCCTGAATGAGGCCATCAACAGCTCATATACGTCCCCACCGAGGGGCTCAAGCCTACCCTGAATGAGGCCATAATATTTTCATTCAATTATTTTTCTATAGTCCAAAACATGTGAATATTTGAAAATTGTATAGATAGTAATTTTATTTAACACTTGCACTCGAAAATAAAATAATTGGAAGCAAATAAGAAAAAAGTAACCAACAACGTCTCCACCGTGGGGCTCGAGCCTACCTTGGAGTAGGGATCAGACCAAACTGACCCAGTGGAGGTTGGCTGACTTCACACAAAACAAAAATAACATATTTCCATTTCCATTGGATTGCCTGTGTATTTAGCCACCACGTAAAGCGTAGTTTTCTAATGTTTTCTGGTCTGTGTCGACCTACTGCCCTCGCTCGTCAGTCTTTATTACAACAGGGGATCAGACTACTTTTTTTTATTTTATAAATCCAAACTTCTCAGTTTCTGCTATCGAACACTAAAATAATTTTTGCTCTATCTTTAAAATTGACCGAGTTATAAAGGTTTGAAATTCAAGATTAGACAGAGAGGCACATACCCACTTGTGACGTCATTTGTTAGTAACGCCATATTATAATCTCCAAACAAAAAATCGTTTTTGAAAGAGACAGACATATTGAAACTTTAAAACAATCACTGTAAATTCGTTTTTCAATCGATTCTGTTTTTTCTTCGCGAATCGTCTGCTACTAATCTATATTTTAAAAATAATTCATAAAATATGGTGAACAGTCCGATCCCCAATTGACCGCCTAGTCTTAAAAAGAATTGGTCAAGCAGTCTTTTAACGATGCGCCTATCAACGAACAAGCAACATTTATAGTATTTCTATAGTATTATTAGTACTCTGTGGTATTATTAAAAATGCAAAAGTCTCTGTCCAATGGCTTTCATAGCTAATTTCTAAACCGATTTAGATGAAATTTGGTACAAAGATAGTTTGACAGCCAAAGATAGATCTAAGGATTATTCCTACGGAAAAAAAGCTTGTTCCAACAGCTTGCAGAAAATGCGACTATAGCCGCGGGAAGACATAAAGTAAACAAATAAATAATAAAATAATACATATCTACATACACATGCAAAAATAAAAATAAAACATCAAACAAGAAGTTCAAAGAAATCATCTGTGGATAGAACAAAAATGATGGAACTTTTGTTCATAATAATGATCCTTTGCATCGAAGACTTGTTTTGATATCATCACACTAATGTTATAAATGTGAAAATAGATTTAGATGTTAAGATGTTCGAATGTTTGTTCCGCTTTCACGCCTAAACTAGACGGATTTGGACGAATTTGGAATGAAGATAGTTCGTAACCTGGATGAACACAGGATTATAGGGAAAAATCTTATTCCCACGGGAAAATCTTACATAGCGCGACCGTAGCCACGGGTAGACCGCTAGTAAATAAATAAATAAATAAATAATAAAAGCATTATTCAGAAAGGAATTATTTAGAATTGACTTCTGATACCCACACTAGGATACCCTGTGTTGTGGGTTATCAGGCTCAACCCCTGGTTTGTTAGATGTAAATAAATGTATTATTGTAAGACAAGAGTAGTTCCTAATCTAAAAGAAGTTAGTTTATGAGTATGTATATGTGAGTGAGTGTTGAGTTTGTGTGTATATGTTTGTGTGTGTAAGAGAGAGAGTGTGTGTGTGTGTGTGTATGTAGACCTGCATGAGTACGAGCGTATGTATGTAAGGAGTGGGAAGTTTTATTATAAATAAATAAATAAATAAATATGTGGGGACATCTTCACACACGGCCATCTGATCCCAAACTAAGCAGAGCTTGTACTATGGGTACCAGACAGCTGATATACGTTACACAAATAGATAAATACATACTTATATAGATAAACAACAACCAGACACAAGGCAAACACAAGTGTTCATCACACAAATGTTTGCCCTGGGCGGGATTCGAACCCGCGACCCTGTGCGTCGGAGGCAGATACACTACCACCTGGGCTACGGAGCCGTCAATATATAAGTTTTAAATAAATTTCTTATTCTTGTAGAAGTCAATTCTTATTATATTAGTATAATTTAGTTACCGTGCATTTTAACCCTCGAAGACAAATAATGGAATATTATAAAATAAAATTAACGTGTCTGTCTGTCTATTATTGTTTCTTAACTCTCAACTCAAACAGTGTCAATAAAAGATCAAGAGCCAAATTTGAAAAAGGGCGATCTGGGTCAACCGACCACGCTGGCCCAGTCCGGATCGGTAGACTTCACACACAATCTATGAATTTCTTCGGAAGCGTGTTTATATTTCCTTGCGATGTTTGTCTTCACCGTAAGAGCATCCAATAGACGTAACTCATATTCATTCAAAATTCATATTACCTCTATGGTCAAAATAACAATAAGGTCCGTTAAGAAAAAAAGAATTCGAGATTAAACCCATTGGTAGGTGGCGGAAGGCGAACAGGCGTGCACGACGCCTGCTATGCACCTATGACGTAGGTGGAGCGTGTTTAGACTGCCGTGCTCGAAAACCCGCCTCGTAGGTGCAATAATTTCATGTGACTGCGTGGCCCCTACGTCGTAGGTGCGCTGTTACCAAACGCGTATGCGGCCACCTACTGAGGCGGGTGGGGTTGCATGGCTGTGTTATTGCGTTCAAACAGCTCTAGCGTCTACGGCGGGTGGGGTTGCATGGCTGTGTTATTGCGTTCAAACACCTCTAGCGTCTACGGCGGGTGGGGTTGCATGGCTGTGTTATTGCGTTCAAACAGCTCTAGCGTCTACGGCGGGTGGGGTTGCATGGCTGTGTTATTGCGTTCAAACAGCTCTAGCGTCTACGGCGGGTGGGGTTGCATGGCTGTGTTATTGCGTTCAAACACCTCTAGCGTCTACGGCGGGTGGGGTTGCATGGCTGTGTTATTGCGTTCAAACAGCTCTAGCGTCTACGGTGGGTGGGGTTGCATGGCTGTGTTATTGCGTTCAAACAGCTCTAGCGTCTAAGGTGGGTGGGGTTGCATGGCTGTGTTATTGCGTTCAAACAGCTCTAGCGTCTACGGCGGGTGAGGTTGCATGGCTGTGTTATTGCGTTCAAACAGCTCTAGCGTCTACGGCGGGTGGGGTTGCATGGCTGTGTTATTGCGTTCAAACAGCTCTAGCGTCTACGGCGGGTGGGGTTGCATGGCTGTGTTATTGCGTTCAAACAGCTCTAGCGTCTACTACTATATCCACAAACACAAATGTTAAAAAACATGCAACACCTATTTACTCAAAAGAGCGAAAAAAAATTACACACTTTATCTACGTGACATCCATAAACTCCTTAATTCTATATTTGGATAGGCTCGCTTCGCCGGCCGACGCACTTAAGAAACCTTTATCTGAAATCAAAAAGGCGAAGCAATGCCGTTGACACAGTATTGCCAACACGAAAATAAAGCTACACGCACGGAAACTCGGAAACTGAATAATTGATAAACTTCCTTCCGGTCCTTTTGGTATGTTTCGAATTTAAGTGTAAATATTTTATTAGTCCTAATCCTGCGGGGATCCAATAGCTTTGATGGTTTATATTTTATGTTGAGGGTTTAGTGAGATTTACACAGGGTGTCATTGAAGGGCCTCGACAAGCCGAACAGTATATTTAGTGTGAGTACCCTCTTAAAATAAAAATAAATTTATCGGCCTTTGGTAAAAGTCTATTTTTTAAACGACTTTACATCTCTGGTTTTGTAAACAAGAAGCATTACAACGATGAGTCATAACATGACATACTTTTTAAAACATTAATTGGCAAGTAAGGGTCGGGCCACACTTATCGACGGCGATCGACGGTTTGCCTATACAAAACGCACGCGAAGTATGGAAATCCTTTCGCATCGGACGCGGCGAATGATGCGAAAGGATTTCCATACTTCGCGCGCGTTTTGTATAGGCAAACCGTCGATCGCCGTCGATAAGTGTGGCCCGAACCTAAACAGTTAGATAGATAGTGTTGGATATTATAGTACTAACGTACGAGAAGTCTTACAAACACACAATAAACGAATACATATCTAACGATGTATCACTCACATCACAAGAGGTAGTAAGTAATATTATTTGATAGTATAAATTGACAACTCCTGCGCCACGCTCCGTAGAGTCTGAAATCTGGGTTGTGATAAAATAAGTTCTGGTTTTGTTTTTAATGCGAGTCTTTCACTGTCAGATTGATCTATTTTATTTATTTAAGTATTATATTTATTCCCTCCCTTTCTTTCATCGCTACACTGATTACACAATCACCCTTCACATACACAACACACACACACCTCCATACACACACATACACCACCTTTAAACTCCTCATTTGCACTTTCACACAAATGATTTTTGTATAAATACTTGAATTATGTACTTAGTGTCTTAATGACCCTTATTACTACTTAATATCTCTAAAATTGTTGTATCTTTTGTCTGAGAGCTGGAGGCCAGGAGCTCCATAGCACAGGGTCTACCGAGTGGACTCCTGACTCCCACTACAAATAATGTAACTATTGCCTTTAGTATTACCTTCAGCCTTTTGTTTTTTTATTAGGGGGTAAAATAAATAAATTTATGGGGAAACTTCTTCAGTTCAAATTTATTATTATTATTATTATTTTCTTTGTTTTTTCCTCTCCCATTAAGAGGTGTAGTTCCAGGTTATTATAATTATTACTATTTATTGTATTTTTAACAATGCATTATATTTTATATTTTTGGGTATATATTTTAGTATCATATTGTGTTAGTTTCTTTATATATATTTACATAATATTATATAAGTAATTCTTGTGATTGTCCTGTCCTTTTGTATTTAATAAAGTTGTACACGTTTTATCTTCGTCTTACTATCTCTTCTCTCTTCCGTGGGTCTGCTGGAAGATATTTCTTTAGAAATAATCAGGACTGTTGTGTTCTTTCAAATGTAATTTTATTTCTGTTATCTTTTGTGTACAATAAATGGTTAAATAAATAAAAATAAACACCGAACGATGTAAACACAAATACCCTAAAAAAACCTATCGAGCATAATTTTAAACATTATTCAAATGTTAACTGAGAGTGGTGTAAACATTTAAAACAAGTTGAAGTTAATAAATAATTCATGGGTTTGGAATAAATCTGCGTTGAGAGAGAGTACGTTAGTACTATAATGTAATGTTGTCGATTCTCATTGTAAAATGAGAATCGACAACATTCTTACCCTAGATCTCTACGGTAAGAACATAAAAATACTACATTGACGCCAGTCTTTAGCGTGATTATCTTATTTTGTAAGGAATAAAGGCAATGATGTTATATATGTCGTGGCCATATCGTAACATTGACCTCATCATGAAATTTTCGATCATTTCATGAAATTTTCACTGTCCATTGGCCACATCATGATGTGCCTTGGCCAGATCAATGATAAGAAATCATTTGTCGATATGTTCAACTAAAAACGCAGCTACTTCATGAAATGGTCAAGATTATTTGATCATATCGTAAAATTATTACATTAATTGCCGATAGAGGCGCTGGAAGCGCTTTATTTATGTACCAACATGGCGGCCGCGTTATTTCTCGCAGTGAAAAAGTGAATAATTCGTTATTAAAATGAGGAAGAAAAAAGACTTTATGATGAAAAAGTACTCTGAAAGTGTCTGTCAGACTTAGAGAACAATAAGTAGCAAACATAATTTAAATTCTTTTCTTAAATATTTCATGGATGCCCTATTTTCACGATATGGCCAATCGTGGATGACAAGATCGTTAAACGTTCACGATTTAATGATCTGGTCAAATTTAGTTGCCAACATCATGAAATGATCGAAAACTTTATGATGTAAAAAATAGTCAATTCTACGATATGGCCACGACATATACAAAGTGAGGTAGATGTTGTACTAGCGCGCAGAAACTGAGCTCTAAACAATTACTATTCTGAGAAATTGTGGTGGTCTTATTATGACAACAGGGTATTTGACTGTTTCATTTACCATATTATATGAATTAGTTTAAAAACATAGATTAGTAGCAGACGATTCGCGAAGTAAAAAACAGAATCCGTTGTAAAATGAATTTACAGTGATTTTTTAAAGTTTCAATACGTCTGCCTCTTTCAAAAACGATTCTTGTATGGAGATTATATGGTGTTACTAGCATGTGACGTCACATGCTAGTAAGTGCCTCTCTGTCTAATCTTGAATTTCAAACCTTTATAACTCGGTCAGTTTTAAAGATAGAGCAAAAATTATTTTAGTGTTCGATAGCAGAAACTAACAAGTTTAGATTTATAAAACAAAAAAAAGTAGTCAAATACCCTATTGACGTAATTTGTTTTTAAAAAAAAAAAAACCCGTAGTAGTGGTAAAACGCTTGCCTGCCAGCATTAAAAAGGAATCAATTTTGAACACCGAATAGTATGAAAGATTTCTGACGCGCGTCGTCGTCGTCGCCTCAGGGAGCGAAGCGATCGTCTTTTATTCCTCTGAGGGCAAACGTCATCTTTACTAAAATGCCATTGAATAAAGGTTCCTATTTAACTTTTTTAAACATAAAAATATGGAAGATAAAATGTACAAAGAACCTTATAGGTAATTTGAAATAATATAACATTAAGACACCAGTTTGTTACTCTATGTCGATTAATATATTCCAGAATTTTATTTTCGTACTTTAATTTATTTGACGAAATTTTAAGATGGAAAATCTGCATACGCCTGCAAAGAAATTTAAAGGTTGTGTGTGAGTGAAGTTGAACTTCAACCCAGACCTTTTTGCTCCTATTCAGAGAAGGGTTAAGCCCTTTGGTGCAGACGTACGTATATGAGCTGGTTGTGTGTTAAGTCGACCAACCCGCACTAGGCCAGCGTGGTCGACTAAGGCCTAATCACCCTGATTCAGGGTAGGCTCGTGTCCCTCGGTGGGTACGTTAAGCTGTTGATGTATATGAGCTGGTAACTGTGTCGGCTCCGTAAGTAAATTGGTAGAGTGCCTGCCTGCGAAGCACAGGGTCGCGGGTTCGAATAACGCCCAGTACAAACATTCGTGTGATGAACACTTGTGTTTGCCTTGTGTCTGAATTTAATTTATCTATATAAGTATATGTTTATCTATTTATGTATGTATATCAGCTGTCTTATACCCATAGTACAAGCTCTGCTTATTTGGGGATCAGATGGCCGAGTGTGAGATGTCCATTCATAATTATTATACTGTTCTGTGATTATTATTCACTAGCGGCTACGCTCGCACTGTGTAAAATTTATTCCCGTAAAAAGTACTGTATGTTTTAATCACAGAAGTTTTAATCCAGGTTACAAACTATCTTCATTTAAATCCATCCAAATCCATTGAGTACTTTAAACGTGAAGGCGGAACAAACATCTAAACATGACATCATCATCAAACATCTAATATGAAGTATGATAGTGTAATTACTATTAATTCTACAATCTACATGAATCTTACGGCATGTTCTTCACAACACACTCCATGGGCCATTGGAAGACATGCGACCGTGTTCCATCGATCCGTTAATGGAATGAGAATGCGGAGGGCCGGGCCGGACACATGATCAAATTTTGTTTACGACCTCCATTTCCCTCTATGACGACACTCCGAATATATTCTGAATTATTTCAAATCGTTATCAGCTCATTTAGGGATTCACTTTTAATAAATTAAACTTTCATTAGTAGGTCTAGGACAGACGAAAGCGGCACGACAGTGTCATAATGTTGATTACAACGTCAACAGCTCATATACGACCCCACTGAGGGGCTCGAGCCTACGTTGAATTAGGGTTATCAAGCTTTAGTCAGCCACGCTGGCCCTGTGCGGGTTAGACGACTTCACACATAACTTCAACCTTCTCTACGATGTCTGGTTGCCTGAAAGAAATTGCTATCTTTTCAGTGGGTTGTAAGGTCGACAACCGACCTCACAAACCTGTGGCCCACCAGCCGCCACGGAGCTAATTAAAGTTATAGCTTAAGGCTTATTTTATGTGTCGCTAAACCCGCACAGTGATAATCATATTACAATCGATTGCCTATCTGGCGAGGCGCATTGGATATACGATGCGAGAATTCACAAAAGAAAGCATTTAATATGCTAAAAGTAAGTAATATTTATAATAAAGAAGTGATTGAGGCTTATTTAACGTGTTATCAACCGCACAACAGATAAGGACAAGAGTAAGGTAATAAGTCATGCTAGATTTAAAGCAAGAATGTAAAAAATAAGTGACAAACCCTGGTGTCAGTGTTATAGAGCCGCCAAAGACCCACTGACTTGGCTCGTGTAACGACTAGATAGTAGCCGGGACCAACGGCTTAACGTGCCTTCCGAAGCTCGGAATCATCTTTCTTTTTGGACAATCAAGTGATTCAGCCTGCTATATCCTAGCCAAACTGGGGAAAGCCTCACAAAAAGATTTTTGCTTGACGGGTATCCAACCCGGAACCTCCGTAATGGGCGTCAAAATCTCGACCACTCGACCACAGAGGCTGTTACCTTTTCATTCAATAAATACTCGCTTTTTGTGATAATATTTGTTTTTTTCGTTTGTGAGTCATTTTCATTTAAATATTTTTTCCTCGGGCGATGTACTTTGATTCCCTCACTCATGATTAACTTTCCCTCGCTGCGTTCTGCTATGGATCGAAAATATCGCCCTTGCTGTAAAAATATAACCTTGCGCCCTTGTCATGAAATCTACTTTATCCGATGATGGTCAGTAAGTAGGCCCATTTAAACTTGACAGTGGCGAGTTGACTTAATCCATCAATTAAACTCAGCAAATACCTAAAACTGACAAAACAGACCGGGTTTCTATTTTGTGCTTTGTTCCCAGTTACTCCTTCATCATTGACAGCTCAAATACGTCCCCACCGAGGGGCTCGAACTTCCTACTTCATCAACAGCTCATATATGTACCCACAGAGGGGCTCGAGCCTACCGGAGTGTAAATAAGACTTAAGTGATAAGAGCCCTTCGGCCTTCCTTTGGCACATCAAGGAGTGTTTTATCTTTGATGTTATGTAATGTGAGGTAACTTCCTTAGTCGACCACATGACCAGTTTCCTTCGGTCACTCATAGCGACCACATCCTTTGAAGTTCTTCGCACATATGTGTTGGTTTTCTCATGATGTTTTCCTTAAGAATGACCTATAAACGTAAGATCTCTTTCAATAGAATCCGGCAATGATGTAAATAAACCAATTTAAACACGATTACTCCGTAATTACCTACATTTGAGTATCAATCCTAATCATATTCACTTTTCAAGGAACCATACACTCTTCTTACAATCATTTCGCCCCCGTTAACTTCTTTAAGATAGTTATTTTAATACAAAATACTCGGACGACAAAACTTTCATTAATTTTTTACTCATTTTTTGTCTTGTTTGTCTTTGGAAAGTTAATATCAAAAAATTATCTTGTTTACATTATTGCCGGATTCTATTGAAAGGGACCTTACTTACATTCATTCAAAATCCTTGTTATTTTCACTCAGTAGGAATATTTCGCTTCTTATGTGAAACTAATATGCAGAGCTACACTGTGGCTACGACGTACTCATACTACGGCGTAGCAGTCGTATCGTAGCACTTTGCTACAACGATTTTACTTTTATTTTGTATTTTATTTTTATTTTCATTTTAAAATTTCTTTCTATTTAATTGTTATTTTTTGTTTAGTATTAATTTTTGACATTATTTTTGTAAATTGATTTTTCATAGTTATTGCTTGACTTTGCTGGCTGTATGGAACAACTGTTCTGAAATAAATGTTTTTCATTCATTCATTCATTCATTCATTTACTACAGAGTAGTACAGAGAGCACTGTATGCGTGTGCGTGGTTTCTTTAAATTTATAAATTCTTCAATGGCGAACTTTATTTGCACCCATTTAAATACATATATAAATCAAGTGGCATTTTAGCCTATGTAAAAATGTGCCTCTGAAACAAAGGATTCTTTGTATAAAATCCATAATTTTATGGTAAATTCAAAATAAAGCTACTAAATTTTGGCAATAGAATTGTTTCTGTCTACAAAGCTTTGTTTCGTGAGTATTCAAGGATGATGAAACGGTAAAGTTGTTGCGACTTCGGATTTAGGCCAATGATATAAACCCGCAAATTTCATGGACAAAAACCAGTGGCGAAGTTATGAGAGGGTTGTATTACGTACAATAGGTTTTCTTTAAGCAAATTATTCAGTTTTATTTTTTCTTAAATTGAAATAAGATATCCTCAAATAACTAGAAGTTGGTATTTAAAAATTACTTGAGTTAGGTATATTTATTAATATTTTTTTGTTTTATGTTTTTTTTTTTCATATAAAAATATGGTGAGCAAACTTTTCCCGGTCGGCGGCATCTTAGTAATAAAAAATTATAATGAAAAACTATACGATACGATTTTAGATAAAATGGCGATATAAAAGGTGAAGTATTTTTTTTTCTCAGAATGACTTACATAAATAATCTTAGAAATTAATGGATTATGTTAATAAATAACTTAATACGCTTTTAAGACTCGGCCACACAGAGCGGGAGCGGCGCGGTCCGGGGCGGGGACAAGCGGGATGGTGCTACGCTGCGCCATACAAAGTCCCGCTTTCCCGGACCGCGCCGCTCCCGATCTGTGTAACTTGGGCTTTATTGTCCTGTAGCTTAAACGTAGTACAACAAATTATCTACCTTATACCGCGCCAGAACTCTGAAGTTACAAGAATCCATTTGTTTGTTGTTCACGAAGTTCCGACGATAAAAAAAACCGCTCGGCGAATACTTCAGTTTTATTTGTTTGTTTTCGACTCGCTACAGATATTCACCGCGTTTTATGGGGCTGAAAATGATAAAACGTAAGATAAAAAAAGTTCATACAGCAAGTTTGATTAAATTTACTTTTACCGTTTATTTGTCGTAACATCTGATAACAACTTCGTTTGCGTGGACGCCGTGTGGTGACGGCAGAGTAGAATACATTTGTCACCAACCCCTACTCTTCCCGTGGATGTCGTAAGAGGCGACTTAGGGACTACACATTGAACAGGGAACGGGCAGCAGCGCTCTCTGATACAGTAACCTTTTAATCTGCGATCTCCAACCCACCTGCCAAGCGTGGAGATTATGGCAAAACCAAACACTCAAGTGGAGGAGGCTCATAGTCCAGCAGTGGACTGTAACGGGCCGTTGATGTTGCGTGGAGTTAGCAGTGATCTGTATAAAATAATGTTTCAACAATATTATTTTATGATGTAGAGCTTTCTTCTTTCAAACGTCGTCGTCGGTGACTTAGCATCTTCTGGAGATCATGTTCCTTTCCTTTCCTACCTTCAGCCTTGTTGTCATATCTCATCAAGTGAGATTGTAGTTAAAAATACTACAATGTTTTGCTAAAATTCGCCAAGCGACGAGCAGGTGCCCACTCCACCCCTGTTTTGTAGATGACGTAATTACTTATGTATAACATAACCATTGGACCATACGACACGATGTTGATTTGACTGATAGGTAGCAATTTGATTAAATTATTACAATAGAATGAACGGTTCTTTGTCGTGATATTTTTAACATTTCTTTTAATATTCGTAGGTGGAGTACGCGCACATATACTTTAAAATATGTTTTTATTAGTACAAACTTTCGCTATAGCAAACACCAGAAAAAAATAGTATTACCAAAAAATAAGTTATTTCTACGTACTCGTATAAGAGACGTATTTTTCCGGCCAAACAGTTTTGACGGCTCCGTAGCCCAGGTAGTGTATCTGCCTCCGACGCACAGGGTCGCGGGTTCGAATCCCGCCCAGGGCAAACATTCGTGTGATTAGCACTTGTGTTTGCCTTGTGTCTGGTTGTTGTTTATCTATATACCTTTGTATTTATCTATTTATGTAATGTATATCAGCTGTCTGGTACCCATAGTACAAGCTCTGCTTAGTTTGGGATCAGATGGCCGCGTGTGAAGATGTCCCCACATATTTATTTATTTAGTTTATTCGTGTTGTATCTACTATTGGAAACAGGTCCAATTCCTCAAAGTGTCCGTTTGACATCGTCTGGCCTCTAATTTCCTTCGGACGAAAACATTTTTCCGGAAAATTGTAATTTCTTGTGAGAATATAACTTGAATAAAGCAAACGTAGTTTGGGATCGTAAATATTACGTTGATTAATAAGTAAAAATACCTACGAAAATGCTTTAAATTTGTTTGACCTGTAGATTAAACTTAAAAACATATTCATTAATTATGCAAAAAGATACGCGCATGACCTCCTTTATCCTTACTACTAATATTATAAATAACTCTGTCTGTCTGTCTGTATGTTACGCTTTCATAACTAAACTACTGAACCACTCTTTCTGAAATTTGGTACAAAACTATAGTACCCAAGGACGGACACAAGCTACGTTTTCCCTCGGTAAAATACTGCACCACCTCACCACAGAAAGACTACTATATCAGCAACATCCGTCGACATTTCTCGGAGCGGTAAGTGTACTATTTTTTTTTATATTGATTAACAAAATGTAACACAATACATTTTGTTAGGTATGTGTACATACCTATACCTCTTTGCCTCTTTGGCTGTTGCTGGCCGTAAACATTTGGGTTTATTTGAATTTGGAATATAAGTTTTGACTTGGAAAAAAGAGATCAGATTCTAGGTTAGACTGCGCGCGTGTAAAGATCTTTGAAAAAGAAAATAAAAAGACATCCCTCGAAATATCAATCTTTAAGTTAAAAAGACCACCTCCACCTTCGTTCCACATTTCACAATCATAAAAACATAGAACTTACAAATTTAATAATTGTGAGACCAACTACGTTAACCCCATATTACTATGAAAATCAATGCCCAGATTGATAATGACAGCGATCCGAGTTTCATCAAAAAAACTTGTAATACTTGTAAATCAACTATACTTACTGTATCCGTAGATACAAATCAACTGTTGTTCAATGATATTATATACAGACTGTTATTATTGTTATCTGTAGCGTACACAACTAGTCAGCGATACATAAAGCTTCGGAAAGTGTTTTTTCTAAAAGCACCGACACGCACATTCATAATATCTATATCATTAAAGTTGGCATTATAATTCTGGACAATACGAGACAATAGCAGAAAAAAGACAAAATCGAATCGTAAAAAATCTAAATTTGAAAATGAATTTAAAATGAAAGATAAAACTGCCAGCAAGAAAACGAAGTCATAAAACAGGAAAGAGGACGAATGCCTCGTTACAAACTTAACTGATTTAGATGAACGGTATGGAGATAGTTTTTACCCTGGATTAAAACATAAGTTAGATTGATACATAGATAAGAAAGCCTTATTCCCACGGGAAAATCTTACACAACGCGAGCGTTAACGCGGCCGGACCACTAGTACATAATAAATATACCTACTTTGATGTAAATTTAAATTGATCTTTTGAAAATACACCACATACACGTGTACAAGTCCACCAGGCCGTGAAAGGACTCATTCCACATGGGTTGCCATCCATCTTCTGTGATGACGGTCGACGGGTCAGGGTCAGACCACATCTCTCCGGAAAACATCAGATTGGTCTCTACGGTTTTTTTTAATGGTTCGTAAAGTTAATGACCTCGGCGTAACACTTAGTTGGTTGGTTGGTGGTTTTGATGGTGGTTCAGCGTTGGTAAATTGGGTGGTTCTCTTACTTTATTAAATTATGTCTTACAGAAAATTACAGAAAATTTCGTTAAAGTGTGGACAGATCAGTGCCAACCCTAAAAACCAAAACACGCACATAAAATCACTGACTAGCATTTTGCAGGTGGTTTCTCAAAAAATATATTATATTTAATTTAATTTAATTTTATCTTTTATCTTGTATGTAAAATTTCTGGGCGGAACCATATTTTCCCGCAGTATTGTTTTCTTTGATAATGCTCTTATAATTACTAAGCTTTTACCCCGTATCCTATAGAACAGATCGTTGTAACGTGGAAAAAACCTTACACAAAGCAAGCGTAGCCGCAGGCGGGCGGCTAGCTATAAACCAATAAAATGCTTGTATTTATATTGTAAAAGATAGAACATATATTTACTACATTGCGAAGGCAAAGTGCGTCTGTATATTGGATATCAGCTGCTCACTGAAATGTATTGAATGTTTTGATTGATTTTATCCAGTAAGTGGAAATGGGGTATGAATTTATGAAGAGTTTGCGTTATTGATAAGCGATGATTTATTAATAAGTATTAATCTATATACCTTTTTGTTTGTTTTTTGGGGATATCTCACACACGGCCAATGGCTACCTGATTCCAAACAAGCAAAGCTTGTACTATGTGTATCAGACAGCTAATACATTTAGTGATTACTAATTTCGTGCGATTGCACATTTTAATACTAAATGTAATGGATGAGTGACAGATGTGGTGTTTTTACCTGCGATTAAAAAAAGGTGTATTATTCTTTAAATGTGTTTTTCCATTAATTTATTAATAAAGATTAATAAATTAATGAAAAAACTCACAATATGTGTGGCGTGGGATGCTAGGAAGGCGCGCGAGATTTAACAATTATTATTACTATTGCTAATACCGAATTTCAACCGAAGTTTAGCCGAATTTCAAAGTCGTATTCGGCTTCATCCATATTCGACCCATATTTAAAAATTACAGATAATTATGTCCTTCTAATTTCTGTAAAGCGCCGTAATTTATTTTATTAGGTTTGCGGGGTCGGTCGTCGACCTCACGATGTTTTAATGATTTTTTATCAATTATTATTTGTCAGACTCTATGTTTATAAAAAATATTTAGCAGTTTTGTGTGATGAGATAATCCTTTAATCTGTAAATATGGATGTATGGATGGATGTTTGTTACTCTTTCACGCAAAAACTACTAAACGGATCGGAATGAAATTTGGAACAGAGATAGTTTGTACTCTGGAATAATACAAAGGATCATTTTTACGGGAAAATGTCATATTCCCACGGGAAAATCTTACACAACGTGAGCGTAGCCGCGGGCGGATCGCTGCTGGTATCAAACGATTTTATAAGTTACATATTATACTGAATGTTTTCAGTGGTTTGTTTAGTGTTTTCCTAAACATTTTGATAAGCAGTTAATTGAACCATAAACCGATTATGTTAGTAGAATATTAGGTTTAGTTAGATATACATCAGACAGACAAGAAACTTAATTAAATCTACTTCAAAAGACGTTAACACATTACACCTCGCTGATAGAAGCTATTAAGTCTAAATTGATGTAGGTAAGATGTTAGTGTGTACACCTACGTTAACTTACGACACTGACGACGACACGTAGGTCATAAGAGGGGTGAAATTAACGTAATAATAAGTATATTGTGTAAAATACTAGTTGAAGATACATAGGAATGCGTTTTATTGTAAAATTATATTTTTTGCCTAGAGAGATTAAATAGCGACCTTTGGCGGCTGTATATTTGTAGCCCTGCACCAGCCCCCGCTGTAAAACGACCGTAGATAAAATTAACCATGCGATATAAAACGTAAACGCCAATATCTTCGCTCGATATAAACCTGGATACTATTGGCGGTCACTTTATATGCCGCGCGTTTATTTTATCGACCGCGACGGTCGTCATGCAGCGGGGGCAGGGCATCGTTGTTTGTGGGGGCCTTGTCGACGATGAAGAGAAAGATTATTGGTAAAATTTCGTTCAGTTTTGTAACAATAAATAAGTTTTATTAAAAATCCTTTTTAAACAAGCTTTTAAAGCCGTGGAGTGGAGTATCCTTGTTAAGACAAATCCAACGAGCCCAAACACGACTAGGTTGTGGTGTGTATTTAAGGAGTTCCTATGGCCACCTTCTGGCTCCATCATGAGACCCTGGACATCACGTATGACTAAAGATCTTGTTAAGACAAATCCAACGAGCCCAAACACGACTAGGTTGTGTTGTGTATTACAGGAATTCCTATGGCCACCTTCCGGCTCCATCATGAGACCCTGAACATCACGTATAACTAAAGATCTTGTTAATACAAATCTAACGAGCCCAAACACGACTAGGTTGTGTTGTGTATTAGAGGAGTTCCTATGGCCACCTTCCGTCTCCATCATCAAACCAGCTCCATGGTACCATAATATTGCATTGTCATCGCAGTTACATAAGTGTACCAAGTGCTTAAAATTTGAGTTGCAAGATTTCGCCCGAACATACCCACATACAGTGCCAGCTAAATAAAAGCTTGTAAATAAAAAGCAACAAATAGTGAAAAGTGTTGAGTTATTTCTGTTTGACTTTGTGCTGCCATGCATATTTTTAAAAGAAGGGTTCTGTTTGGTTTTTATTATGCATTGTCATACATATTTTTATACACACAGTTCATTTGTTTTACACGCCGCGTCGGCGCTGTTTATTTGTTCCATGTCTACGTGAATCGATTGCAGGTTCGCTAACCGGTCGTCTGACAAAACACCATTAATTCGACATGGATGACCTTGACGTTCAGGTCTTCGTAGAGGACACATGTGAGGACCAGGTGAGAGACCTTCAAGAAAGGAAGGTCAAAGACGTCCAGAAATTATAGTTACTATAATTTCTGCGGGGCTA
The DNA here is from genome assembly GCA_951230895.1 of Carpatolechia fugitivella. Classification (NCBI taxonomy): domain Eukaryota; kingdom Metazoa; phylum Arthropoda; class Insecta; order Lepidoptera; family Gelechiidae; genus Carpatolechia; species Carpatolechia fugitivella. Next base: position 6,423,843 of record OX579671.1, read on the forward strand.
AACACTGTTCAGTCCATTAAACTGAACAACTTGCCCCAGGGAACATGGGTTGTTTCACAACCGCGTGGCCAAGCAATCGATTTAGTATGGAGGATGCAATATTTTTCATTTGTCGGCTATGTTCCTTAGGGATTATTGTTCAGTTTAAAGAATTGAACCTCCCTTTAACTAAAATCAACCGGTTAAATTTCTTGGTGTAAAAAAAAAGTTTTCGAAATACAGAACTACGCTCCAAACTGACATCCAAGATGTTGGATAAAAGTCCGCAAAGGATTGGGCAGGACATGTCTGCCGCATGCACCCGGATAGGTGGGTCAGAATAGCCACGGAATGGGTGCCGGAGGATGGTCGTCGCCGTCGAGGCCGACCTCGGAGACGATGACGAGACGACATTAACAGTCTCCACAAGGCTTGGCATCTGGAGGCTCAAGATCGAGACAGTTGGCGAAAGCGAGAGGAGGCCTTTGCCCAGCAGTGGGACACGAATAAAATAAAAAATAATAAAATGTTAAGGATGTTTAGATTCATTGAAACTAACTCATGTCCTTACCGGGGGGCTCGATCCTACCCTGTATTAGGTTGTAGAATGTTCTATGTTGTTTGCTCATTATTAATAAAATAGTTTCAGGATTAGTGTAAATTGACAAAAAGCAGAGTCTTTTAATTGATACCATTGAATTTTGCAGACTCGTTTCTCCTGTCTACCGCTTTCCGTTTTCCGCTAGATGTTTTTGAATTTCAAAATGTTTATACCCCTTCGGCCGCCTACGTAACCACAGTTTCGTAACCAGTTCCCATTGCGGAATAAATGATCTTTGTACGTAACCGGTTTCGAACAAACTAAGATGAGGAATAAAACTTCCTGTAAAAATATGACAGAAAAAATAAAAATTCCTCCCAAACAAAAACAAGAATTCGGCTTAAAGGTCACCCATGATGACTGATAACAAAAAAAAAACTTTGAGAAACAATATCAACAGCTCATGTCGGTCCCCACCAAGGGGCTCGAGCCTACCCTGAATTAGGGTGATTAGGCCTTAGTCGACCACGCTGGCCCAGTGCGGGTTGGCGACTTCACACACAACCTTTGATCTTTTCGCAGGACTGTGCAGGTTTCAACACGATGTTTTTCCTTGTCTTTCACCGAAGAGCGTCGAATAAACATGTAAAACACATTGGTACGTGGTGGGGACCGAACCCGCGTCGCGGATGCGAGGCAGCGGCCCTAGCCACTACCGACGCTCTAGATAACATAATATTATACGAGACAAAGTTGGCGAAGGGTGAAATTTTGACAAAGGTAAGCCGGAATAGCGTGGCCTACCTAACTACGCCATAATTCAACTAATAACATGACATCACACTTCTCAAAATCAAATAAAAATTTCGACCCCGCGATGTATTTTCTTACTGTAACTCTTCTTTTTAAATTTTGCTATCTTATCAATTCCTCTCTCGCGTATGCGTTATGCGTTAGAAAGAGAAAGAAATTATGGGAAGCCGACCCGACTCGGCTTTTATGGTGCCTTTTTATGGGTGTGTTTCAAATCAAACTGACAGCGCCAGGAACATGCGAGTGAGAGGGCAAATATGGAAGTAAACCCTTGGAGCGCCAGAGACAGAGTATACTGGCAATTCTGTGTGATCAAATATACATTGACGTGCTTGTAGAGCGCCGTCCGCCTCGACTTGTATTAAAAAAAGCAATGTATCTTGCGCTCGCGTGTACGTAAATTACTATCAGCGTTAAAGGCTGTTGGAGCGGATTTTCGAAAGGTAAGCCGATGGGAATCGGCTTGTATGGACCCTTCGCCACTGCAAGCAATGTTACGTAATTTGTGTAATATTAGTATATTTTTATGTCTTTCATAAAAAAATATACAATATATTAAATTATCTCTGAACTAACGACGTTTGTATGTTATTATTATCTCATATACCTGCATCAGCTCGTTAAAAAAATGTCCTTTACGAAGTATTTACTGACTGTACCAAGTAACTCGAGCTGTTCAAATCGAATACTCGTGAAGAAAGAAAAAAAAATCATCAGTAAAAAAAAAAATCTCATCTTTTATTCCACAGTGAATGCCACACGGTACGGAAATTGATTATAGCCTTCACTACCTGCCATCGCCTGACAACATGCCAGTATAGTACTTACTCACCTCATCGCTCGCTTTATCATAATGTGGCCTTCGCGAAGAGTTTAATTTAGGTGGAAAACTGACAAGAAAACACAGCCCAGTCACTCGCGAACTAAATTGAATCAGGCGGCACGGTTGGTTGAAACATCAGCCAGTAAAACAAGGTTATTACTTTTCGATCGATATTACAAACGTTTCTCTAAACATCCTTACAACGTGTCAGAAAAATAACGCAAAACTCTCGGGTGGTAACTCAGCCCAGGAAAATGAACAACTTTTGTTCTGGAACTGTCAGCTCTTGCTAGTTCAGACCAGTTCAGTACATTGGATTGAAAATTAAATTGTTGAAGAGAAAACAGGAAAATCTCTTTTCATTACTCATACTCTGAAAGTAGTTCGGAAGTTGCCTGAAAATAATACTTTTCAGCCCGGAGGGAGAATCACTTTCAACTGACAGCTGTCATTCATTCATTCATTCATTTTCATTCATTCTGTTAAATTATTTAAAAAAAAACTGGTTCTAATTTCACATTTCTATTAAACTATGTTCCACCCCTTGGTTCCACCTTTCTATACAGCCACTCAATTACAGCGCAATGTTAAATTGAAATAACATAAAGTTAAGTATTAATTAAATAATATATATTTTTAAATGACTTTATTATAATTAACTTTCAACTATTTTTTTAAAATAAAATAGATTTGGGCAAAATATTTAACATTTTTCAATGATGGAAATTAAGAATAATGGCTCAAAAGCTGGCCGGCACGGCCACAGCAAAAAATAAAAAATAGGCGAGAAAGCAACAATCCGATTATCATTTGTTTCTCGGTTTTGTTTACAATGAGTTCATCTGATTCAGATATGGAAATCAGTCATTATTTCTTTAGCTAATTCGTGTTTTTATTTTTACTGTCCTTGTATTCGTAATGAAAAGCACAGTGTTTACCACGGGTTAAAAATTTATTTAGTGCCTCGAACTAATAGGGCCTTCGCTACGCTCAGGCTCCAAGCCCCGTCTCGGCGCTAAATAAGTTACTTTCACCCCTCGTATAACAATGTACTATTAAAAACTTGATAAAATGTTTATTAAAAATACTTGGTATAAAAATGGTGCGAACACAGTGAGAAACGAACGTGAACTAACTACAATGTGTAAACAGCAAAAAATACACAGTAATGAAAATGCTGACTGAGTAAAAATGTATCGTACAGGAACTTTTCAGACATCGCAATATTTTTTTTTTACGTTTTATACAAGACTCTGCTAGCTGATGAGATTGTAATCACACAGTCAGTCTAATCCTTGTTTTAAAATCCAGCTATCCTTTTTGTTTTTATGACCAATGAAAGAGAGGAGATGAATTCAGATGAACGAATGATATTATTTTGAATGAATGATAACCTAAAATAAAGGGGCAGCTGTCAGATTAGGAGATTTTAAGTCGCATGTTTTAAGTGCTCTCTAAAATTGTGCTATCGACGCGGCCATAAGATTCAAATTCTATGTTTGACAGCTCTAATATTAGAATGATCATCTCCTGTCCCTTTTTAATCTTTAAAAGGTAAAAAGGACGGACTAACCTAAATTAATAATTAGAGCGTGACGTGATAGTGAGATTAGCCTGAATATCAGTTTACGAGTATCTTAGAACGCAACTTTAGCACTGCGTTCCGAGACGCGCTGTAATCGATTACAGCACCCGTAAGTAATCGTAACGACCTTTTACTGTCAGCGGGCGAAACCCATTATATTTTCTTATATTTTCTGATCGCTGACGGCCTTATTCGGAATGCACTCCTACAGTCATGCGCGAGTCGATAGCGACACTTAAAATATGACGTTTTATGTAAACTCTCACTAATTATGTAAAAACTTACTAAGTATAAATTAATAGTATTAGTTTGGTGACGGCAGAGTACATTTACAATACATTTAGAATACATTAGTCACCAACCCCTACTCTTCCCGTGGGTGTCATAAGAGGCAACTTAGGGACTACACATTGAACAGGGAACGGGCAGCAGCGCTCTCTGATAAAGTAACCTTTTAATCTGCGATCTCCAACCCGCCTGCCAAGCGTGGAGATTATGGCAAAACCAAACACTTAAGTAAAGGAGGCCCATAGTCCAGCAGTGGACTGTAACGGGCCGTTGATGATGTTGAGTATTAGTTTTAATTAATTCGCAAGGGTCAGTCAATAGGTATATTTCCTTGTTACGTTTAGCTTTTCATCGAGTGCAGCAAACTAAAATAGCTATTGCTTGTAATTTCTTTGCTGGTATTTAATCTTGCTTTACAGCATTCCCGACAAATTATATTTCATGGCCTTCTATTGTAACTTATAATACCATTCACCCCTTGAACAAAAATAAACTATTTTGAGTAGGTGTAGGGTAGGTGCAGGGTAGGTGTAGGTGTAGGGAAAAATGGCAGGACAACGTCTGCCGGGTCAGCTAGTATATATATATATATACATATACATAAATAGTCTTGATATGAATAATTTTCTTATTTATATTTTTTGGCATGGATAAATTCTATTGTATTATATTCTATTCTAAATTATTAAAAATTCAGTATACTATACTGCGCATCTAGATGCGCGCTTTTTATTATTGCAGATTGTATGTACATAGTTTTAAGCTACTATATGTTATGTTGGCTATCCATTATAATTGACCGAGCGAGCGAAGCGTCTCTGTTTCAGCTTGGCCAAATTTGCTTTTGTATGTCCATCTGTTTGTTTGTTTGTTTCACTCTACAGGTCACGTTTCTCAACCGATTCTCGTGAAATTTTGTGAGCAGGTTCGATAAATTAATCGAATTTTTTGTCGAGTCAGTTTTTGGAAATTTTAAAAAATGACGGAGTTATGGGGGTTGCCAGCTTACAAGGTCTACCGCCGAGGCTGTTTTCCTCTACAGGTCACATTTCTTAACCAATAAAATAAAATAAGATAAGACAAAATAAAATATTAAAAAAAAAAGTTTAAAAATAAAATAAAACAAGGGGTTGGGAATGTTTGTCGAGAAAAATTTTTTATTGAAAAGATATATACAGACTCGCGAGGTCTACAGCTCACAGAGCCACTGGTAAATAAATCTATTACTCTCTTCTCTATTAAGTTTGCGTGGTTGGCTTATCACTTAGGTACTTTACACCATTTTGAAACGAATCTTGAGAAATGATGGAAGTAGCGAGTCAGTTCATCGTTACGACTCAAAAGCCGTTTTTGACGGCACTAGCCCGTCCCCGGTTCCGCTCATAAATTACAATTATAATGCGAACGACTTATATCAACTTCGGTACGACACGGTCATTTGTCAACCGCTTTTCACTCAAATATTAACGGACATTTCCGTTAGCGTGTCGTGAAGCCGTTACGATATAACTGAGCTAATTTAACCCCATACGGATTATTTTGAATGAAAACGTTGGGTCATGCAGAAAATGTGTTTTCTTGGAGGGATCTGGATTTATACAACGTGTTAGAAACACGAAATATCTTACTTTTCGTAGAATCACATCCAAAGATCACATCTATCTATTCAACCAGCAATATTCAAACCAAAGAAAACAGACAGTAGTGTCGGTAGTGTCTTAGGACAGTATAAACAAATATTCCCAAAAAGTCCTACATTTAAACACATTTTAATTACTATACCCGGTTTATTAAAGGAAGAGCTTTGACAACTTCAAATTTCTTCATACGACATGAACGGCCTCGCTTCGGGATGTCATGCTCTAATTCTAATTTTAAAATCCAGCTATCCTTTTCGTTTTCATGACCAATGAAAGAGAGGTGATGAACGAATGATATTAATTTGAACGGATGATAACTTAAAATAAGGGCATAGCTGTCACTTTAAGAGATTTTTAGTCACATGTTTTAAGTTCTCTCTAAAATAGTGCAATCAACACGGCCATAAGGTTCAAATTCGGTGTTTGGCAGCTCTAATATTAGGATGGCCATCTTCTGTCCCTTTTCAATCTTTAAAAGGTAAAAAGTACGAACGTGACATACCGAATCGAGGCCAACAACTTTTTTTATAATATTCAGAACCATAATTGCTATAAACTGAAAAAAAAGTAACTTCACCTCTTATTTTATCATTATACAGTAATTTTACTTAATAAATAAAGAAATAAATAAATAAACGAAATAATATTAAATAGTTTTTAAAATTTTAATCTGTCAGAGCTCGTCCTAGAGCGCGTCGCCAAGAGCGATCGTGTTTTGTTCCTCCGGTAATCAAAGGAGAGTGTGCAGAAACTTAAGGGCCTCGGTCCAAAATTAACTCTACTTCTCTCTCTAAGTGTTACTTACTTACTTACTTACTGCCAAATTACTCAATGCATCCTAATTATAATGTGTGTTCAAATCTAATCTGTTGTTAGAGTGATACGACACAAACAAAATTTTTTTTTTTTTGTTTTGGGATTTTTGAAGAAAATATAATAAAATAAAAAGCATGTGAATATTTTTTTTTAGTATATTTTACACAAAACACGGCGTTAAAGCCTGCCCCACGATAGCTACATACTCGGACCAACCCGAAGCTACATAGTGCATTTGCAAGAGTGTTACATGCGTAACATTTTAATAATAGATTTTCATTATATCCTTCAAACTTGTCACATCTGCGAATAAAAATGTCTATTTCAATAATATTTCTGGTTGAGAAGTTCCTCGCAACAGCTGCCACGGACAGCTGGAACTAGGCCAGTCCTTGGAAAAGCAGTCGTCTGGTGTACCGTAATAAGAAATATTCTCACCCTTATCCTTATTAAAAACGTGTAAGCAACTCTCTCTGTCAGCCTTTTATATTTTCACGGCAGATTTTGGTAAAATCGGTACAATGGTATCGATTCGGTATACGCCCAACTTAAACTAAACTAAAATTAGTCCTGTCATTTTCTATAATTTTTAATAATAATTGAAAAGGGACCGAAGATCATTGGTTTTGTTTTTGTCTATGACTTCACGACTAACTGCCAAATTTTGTCTTGTTTTAGTGCCATGACGAATAAAAAGCCACTAAAATTGACAGTTTGTCGTGAAATCAAAGACAAAAACAAAACCGTTTAGTTTAGTTTAGTTGGGCGTATGCCGAATCGACACCAATATAGTTTAATAAGACGGACAGAGGCTACTTTTTACAAAAACTTAATAATTTTCACAGTGTACTTAGCGAATGGAAGAACCTACCCATCATCATTATCATCGTGTGGGTTGTAAGATCGACAACCGACCTCACAAACCCTGGTGTCAGTGTTATAGAGCCGCCAAAGGCCACTGACATGGCTCGTGTAACGACTAGATAGTAGACGGGCGGGACCAACGGCTTAACGTGCCTTCCGAAGCACGGAATCATCTTTCTTTTCTGACAATCAGGTGATTCAGCCTGCAATGTCCTAACCAAACTGGGGAAAGTCTCACAAAGAGATTTTTGCTTGACAGTGTCCCCGCCAAGAATCGAACCCGGAACCTCAGTAATGGGCATCGAAATCTCGACCACTCGGCCATGGAGGCCGTTGAAGAAACTACTTAAAGGAAATTATATTGTATTACTATATATATAATTTCACTTGTTAATAACACCATATTTGATTCTCTCAGATGGTTAGCGTTGGCGCGAGGACAATGCGGTTCTTTTTTTGTCTACGGCACGAGGAGGCTCTCGTCCAACGACTGTGTGATCTCTGTTCGAAAATCGGATCACGAGTATTTATTAAAAATGCATCGAAATTATGGCCAGACACAGTCGAGGACATAAATTTAGTACCTATTAGACTAAACTCTTTATGAAGAACGATCGAAGGAGGTCCAAAAGAAAATCGCTTTACTTTAGAATGCGTGAGGCGACGCACTTTCAGTCAAATAATTTCTTAGTCCATGGAATAGATATGTCCAACTTAAACTCTGTTGTAAAACCACTATATTTCCACGGTATAACGAAATCCAGAAAATTCTTATCATGTGCTAGTCTGATACTTGGTAACATTCAATATGAAATGTCGTGCGGTACGTCCCTCCGGGGAGACGTCGCGTGCCCAAACCTGACGTTCAGAGGCTAGGGGTGGCAAATAATGTTTTTATACAGTCTTCCAAAGATAAACAAACATAACTTTTTGCTCTAGGGAATTTTGTACAGAATAATTTCGTTTGTTTGTTCGTACGTCATCAGGCCATGTCACCTAGAGGTGAAACTTTCCCTGAATTATTTTTCTTTGTCGTGTGGTTTGTAAGGTTGACAACCGACCTCACGAACCCTGGTGTCAGTTCTATAGTAGAGCCACCAAAGGCAACTGCCGTAGATAGATGGAACCAACGGACGGAACACCGAATCAACTTTCTACTCGGTTAATTAAACTGTTTATAATCAGCTTGCAATATCCTAGAGAAACTCTGACAAAGACATTTTTGTAGCCGGAACCTCTGTATTGAGAGTAAAATGTTTGACCAGAGCCACGCAGGCTGTTAATAACTTAATAGTACTTTTATTATCTCAGCTTTTTTCTGTGCCCTTCATATTTAAGATTACAAATACAATAATAATGTTAGCAGCCAGCTAACATGCATGTGATGTGTTGAGAAAAATAAAATATGAAGCAAAAAATATATTCGGTGTTTTGCACCCTAGGGAGAAATTACAAGTAGACATGACTTTTAGCACAGAATATGTTGTAGGGTTGGCTGAATATCAATCAATCAATCAGCCTACTGCAGTCCACTGCTGGATGTAAGCCTCCCTAACGGCACACCAAAGCACACGATCACCCGCTTTCCTCATCCAGCCACCACCAGCGACCTTCCTCAGGTCATCGGTCCACCTGGCAGGGGGGCGTCCCACACTACGTTTCCCGAGACGTCCATTCGAGAACCCGTCTACTCCAACGCTCGTCGGTTCTGCGACAGACGTGACCAGCCCTCTGCCACTTCATACACTTCTGGACGATATCAACAAGGTGGTTATTAGTGGTATTAGTATTAGGTGGTCCTCTGAATATATTTACATTTACGTCATTGTAATATAATGGGGAAGACACTGTAACACAGCTACCACAGGTTACAAAGTCCTACTGAAATTATTGTCAAATAAAAAATTTATTATTATTATTTATACATAAATATAAACAATCGCATACTCTAAGAAAAGCATAGGTATATTATTATGTGACAACCCTAACTTCTTTTATCGATCCACAGGGCGAGCCATTGTCGGTTTTCAGTCATTCACAAACATGCGATGTTGTAACGCAGTCATTTGGTTTTCGACATATGACTAGTCTTGCTAACATTGTTATACACACCATCATTACTTGCCAACTTAAATATTTGTAAACTTTGCAGATGTAAGGCGCGGCAGAATGTCAGCGCCTGCCTCTGCTGAGGTTGGCATTGTGCTGAGTCGTGCCTTTTCGCTGTTGTGACTTACAAAAAATTGCTAACAATAAGGCCAACTTATGACTCTTTCATTCCATCTTGTTCTTTTTGCGATGTTTCTGTATTGGTATCAACCTTTTGCACCACCAGTGGTGCGAGCCGGTGGTGTCAAGGGCCCGAAAGGTCAATAAAGTATATAGTTTTGTATTGTTTTCAGCTCAAAGACGTCAATGTCACGCTCTAATCCTTAATTTAAGTTAGTCTGTCCTTTTTACCTTTTAAAGATTGAAAAGGGACTGGAGATGGCCATTCTAATATTAGAGTTGTCAAACATCGAATTTGAACCTCATGGCCATTTCGATTGCACAATTTTAGAGAACACTTAAAACATGCAACTTAAAAATCTCTTAAACTGACAGTTATGCCCTTATTTTAGGTTATCATTCGTTCAAATTAATATCATTCGTTAATCACCTCTCCTTCATTGGTCATAAAAACGAAAAGGACAGCTGGATTTTAAAATTAGAATTAGAGCATGACATCCCGAAACGAGGCTAAAAAGCTAATTTTCCCAATGAACTCGACACTGGCACAAAGTTAACTAGTGCCACGAACGAACAAAAAAAAACGTCGCGCCGTGGCCTATTTTTACCGATCTAAAGAATAATATCTTTGATAATATTTATCCTGTTCGATTTTCCCTCGCGCTAGTAAAAGTCATTCGATTTCTTTATGTACAGAGACACCGAGTCTCCGGTTTCACTAGGCGAAGAATTGCAGAGGGCCATTATCGACACGTCGTGTCTATTGACTGATTTTGAACTACCGTTACTCTTATTGAATTCGGTGAACTGAAGAATCTTTAAATAAATAAGTTCTCTACACAAATATTAGCAAGTAAGTAACTTTTTATTGCATAACACGAACATACAGAAAAATAAATAACGTGTATTAGAATCTATCTGTCTGGTGAAGGTTGCGGTTTGCCGCTGGATGCGGGCAGCGTAGGACCAGTCGTTGTGGAGATCCTTGGGGGAGGCCTTTGTCCAGCAGTGGACGTCTTTCAGCTGAGATGATCTACCATGCTGATGAGGATATCTAGATGTCGTGAAAATCATCAGCCAAAAGGACCACAAGACCTCCACTGCTGTACAAAGTAATAAAATTCAATAAACATCATACCTAACCAATCATACAATGTGGCGCCCTTGGAATGCTTTACCGAAAGAATTACGTCACTGTAAGCTTCTTTCAAATTGAAGGTTCACAAACATCTCAAATAAAAGCGATGATAAGTAATGTCGACCTTTCACAGAGATTGGTTTCATAATTGGTTAAATGCGCCTGTATTGGCCCGTATTGCCGAAAAGATGCAGGTTCGAATCCGAAACCGAAAAAATATGCTTTATAATTTTATCAGTATCGCTGTCTCACATGGCTTATGGGTGTAATTAATCAACAAACATTTTGCATACACTAATACACTATTTCTCTCTCTCTCTTTCTCTCACACACATACACATTTTAGTAAATGTACATTTAAATGTACATTTAGAGGCTTCCTCTGTTGGTATCTTATCGCCTCAACTTTTTTCTATTTTTATTAATACAGTCACCTCTATCATCTCTTTTAGTTTTCATCTTTATGCAGACGACTTACAGATTTACCGTCACTTTAAAGTTAGTGATATCAACAGCGCTATCGCAGACACCAACGCTGATCTCCTGCGGGTGTCAGAGTGGGCCAAATCTTTTGGTCTGTTAGTCAATCCAAAGAAGTCCCAGGTGCTGCTTTTAGGTAGTCCTTATATGTACAGACAACTAGATCTTGCTACAGTTCCACCGGTCATCTACAATAATTGTCCAATCGCTTTTGCTAAAACGGCAAAGAACTTGGGTCTGGTACTCGATTGCACACTTTCCTGGAGTCATCCCATCAATGAGGTTAGTAAAAAGGTACATTATTCCTTTCATTCTCTTAGGCGCCTCCAAAATTTCTTACCCTTGAACACAAAGATCTCTCTTGCACAAACTTTACTCTTGCCTATTCTCGACTATGCCGACTCTTGCTACTTGGACGCCACCGAGGAGCTCGTAGACAAACTTGAGCGTCTACAAAATTTGTGCATTCGATTCATCTTCGGCTTGCGCAAATATGATCACGTGTCCGACTTCCGTTCTCGGCTCAAGTGGCTCCCAGTCCGCCTTCGCAGGAATTCTCATATCTTATCTACTCTCTTCAATATTCTTCATAACCCTTCGTCGCCTATGATATGAATCTTAAAGACCGTTTCTCTTTCTTACACTCTCAGGACAGGCCATGCCGTCCTGCTATGCGCACTCTTCTTTCCATCCCTTCTCATCGTTCTGGTTTTTACTCCTCCTCTTTTACAGTCCATGCAGTTAAGTTGTGGAACTCGCTCCCTCACACTGTGCGTGACAGCCCTTCAATATCTGTGTTCAAAAAACGAGTGAAGGAACATTATCTTTCTCTGTGCAAGTAATCCGTGTTAGGTTAGGTATTTTAGTATATGTATCTGTGTATATAGTTATATATGTAGTTTATTGTTCTGTATATATATATATATATATATTGTTCTGTTATATATATATATATTTATTTTAATTATATCTAGGTTAAGTTTGTATTGTTTGTATTTAAATTATTGTGCACGTTTTATCCGCTTTCTTGTACCAGATTTCTCTCTTCCTAGGTCTGCTGGAAGACATTTCGTTAGAAATAAGCAGTGTCTGTTGTGTCGTTTTTCTTTATGTTTGTATCTTTATTTTTCTTTATTTTGTAATGTTCTTGTGTACAATAAATAATAAAATTAAAATAAATAAAATAAAATTTAATAATCTCTTGATATGTACCTACCTACTTACCTACCTACTACCTGCGATCTTTTCTTACTATGTGTACCGATATGATATATTTTCCTACCATCCTACTGGATTATGTAGTACACTATTGTCCACGAGGGAAGTTGCGAGGCATTCCCACCTCAAGTATCCTCTGGATTACTTTCCGGGAAGTCTCCGCCTATGTCGTCGTCTTCGTCGTGTCCTCATGACTGAGGGTCGTGACCACCAAAAGACGCGTTGCGGGACAGGGCTCTCCAGTCCAGGTGCATCTATCTTGGGCAAGGTGAATTTCGGCCTGAGTTTTGCAATTAATGCCTATTTCCGCCTATGTAATACTTACATAATTATTGAAATAAATTCATTTGTATTTTATTTTTATTTTTAAACATTGCAAAATCTTACATCAAGAACCTTCCAGTTCTCTCAAAGTTCATTCGACCCGACACACAACTTGTGATCGGACGCTACTAGCTACTTTGCGACTTTCCCGATAGTTTCCACTTACAGCTTCTAGTCACGTTCCATTTTGCCTGATTTTCTATTATTTACCGTTCATTCAGTTTAGCAGAAGTTAAATCTTGTAGAGGAAGCCTTGTGTTATGTAAATGTAAATAAATAATCAATAAACTATAATATATTAATGATTTTTCTTTCTTTCTTTTATATTATTATATAATATAATATTATTATACCTTAGTTTATTACTACTATATTCGTAGCAGAGTATCGATTGATAATATAAAGTATTAGGCTGATCCTACTATAATATTTTACGAAAAGGGGAGCAACCAAAATGGGCTTAGCCTTAAACAGCCACAGCAAAAAAAAAAAAAATTACGAAACATTTTGAAATGATATGTAATGAATTTAGCCGCCCATATGGGAGTATCAAAATAGATGTAAAAAAATAATGTTTTGTAAAACTTTCATTCGATTGATAACGCCAAAACTAGTATTGCCAAATACATTCTGATGAAAGTAATAAGAACTTTGATACTAAAATTCCAACATTTATGTGATATTCTTATTACAAACAACTCAAAACAGTCAATCTTATAATAATATTTTATGTTCATATTGAAGCCCAGTGGTTTGGTTTCTGTCCTTTGGATGTTTGTTTAGTCACTCAATCACGCATCATCATACTTGGCACACGTATAGGTTAAGTCCTGGAATATAGGCTACTTTTTATTAATAAATGCTACCTAATAAATAATAATCGTGATCAGAACCAATCTCCAAATGTGTATCAAGATGATGCCAAACAACTGTTTGAGTCAAAGAAAATATAAGAGAAGAGGAAAAAAAAAATGTTATAACCAACCTAGACTTAGCCAGCGTGGTCGACTTCTCATCATCTGGTCGCCCATATTCAGTGCAGGGTCGAGCTGAGCCCCTCGTCAATCAATCAGCCTATTGCAGTCCACTGCTGGACGTAGGCCTCCCTTAGGCACGCCAAAGCGCACGATCATCCGCTTTCCTCATCCAACCACCACCAGCGACCTTCCTCAGGTCATCAGTCCACCTGGCAGGGGGGCGTCCCACACTACGTTTTCCGAGACGCGGTCTCCATTCCTCATAGGACCCCCTCATAGGGGACGTATATTACTAACTTTCGCAAATTCTTCGCAAGCGTATAAGGTTTACTAACGATGTTTACTGTAATTAAATAAATATTATTTACCTTCACCGTAAGAGCGTCGAGTAAAATACATTAGAATTAGGAATCATATTGGTACGTGTTCGGATTTGAACCACGACCTTTCTAACAGAAGGTACTTTACCCAGTACACCACCGATCCTAGTCCTCAGTTAAAAGGTTTCAACTTTCAAAGGCCACAACTTTACCAATTTACAAGAGACCAAACTTTTATTGATTTCCACCTCGTCTTCGAGACTTTATTTTGTTTGTCGCCAACAAAAGAGTCTTTTGTTACAGACAAATTAATTCTTCAAGAGCCAGTTAGCAAAGTTTAGAATAAAGGTCTGTGTAATCTCTTTGGAGTTCCGTATCTGTTTTTTATAATTAGGTAAGTTCAGAGCCGTGTTGCTAAGATGTTATCATCATCCGCTTGCCCTTATCCCATCATTTGGGGTCGGCGCAGTATGTTTTCTTCCTCCATTCATCCCTATCAGCCGTCATTTCAACACTCACATCTTTCCTGAACATATCATCTTTTACACAATCCATCCATCTCTTCTTTGGTCGTACTCTCCCAACATATCCAGCCACATTCAAATTCAATACCTTTTTCCCCACGTAACATTCATTTCTCCGCAATAAGATGTTATGACAAATGGAAACACTAAAATTATCTAGATTTTTTAAGTTCTGTAAAACGTATTTTTTTATAAACAATATCATGTTTTTACTCAAGCACCGCATTAGGTATGTTGTTTTTTTTTTAAACAAATTCAAAAGATGATATAAAGTTAACGTTTCACTTAACGAATTAGTTTTTATTCCAACGATTAATCCAAAATACCTATGGATAATAAAGTGTTTGACTTTCAATCCAATCCGAATCCGTGGAAATACTGTCCGGTGTTGTAGTCGTACAACTATTTGTATGGTAGTTTACGCGCTAGATCCGATTTCCGTCATCCGAACTACCATACCAATAGTTTTTCGAATACTCCGGACCGGGGTCAGATGTCGGGTCTTTGAAGTGAAACACGGCGCTGTGTTTACTTTCGGGTTTTCAGCGTCTTATCTATTACAATTGTTGATTTTCTGATTCAATAGTTAATCCATACTAGTGTAGGTGGTGGAAATATCTATCGCGTCCGTTTTCTAATCTAGTATATATTATATTTTAATTTCTTACTTATACCCGTGGACATTGGCTAAATTGCTAAATGCAGAAGCCATAAATTAAAAATAAAAACTCCGAACTGGACCGATTTTCATTGATTCGGATCGGACATAGTGCGAAAAGCGGGCAGCAGTACGAACCTATACTTTCTATGTCTATGCATATTTACTTTGTTAACAAAAATCACGTCCGTCGTCAGCTGTTGACATTGCAACCACGGAATGCAGATAAACAAGATAACAAAGTGATACCGTATCTTTTTATCACGCATTCTCATTAGGTGAAAGCACTGGGGGTCCATTTGCAAATCACTCGAATGCCTTTTAAAGTTTTTTACACTGTTTTTGCAAGCTTTTAAAGTAGGTGCTACTCGTACTTTACCGTGTTGTATCTCTGTCACACGGTGTTTTTTTTAGTTTGCTTCGCTTGTTTTTTTTTTCAGTTTACTTGTAATCTTTTTTTCAAGCACTTATTGGGATCCAATTGAGATAAAATTTAGCCCACTTTATGTAACTTGTGACGATGCAGATGTTGATATGATTATGGAGCCGGAGGGTGGTCAGAAGAAATCCTCTACCATACAAAATAACGGCATCGTGTTTGGACTCATTGGACTTGACTTGTAGATCTAGTCATGGGTGGCAGAGTCGATAAAAGCTTAGTTTTTTTTACATAATTATTTAAGGCTGTTATAAATTTGACAGATCTGTATGTCTGCCTGTTTATGAGTATTTATCACTCAAAGCTAATGTAGCATCGTAGTTCCCGAACAGATAAATTGTTTAAAAAACCAAAGTACAAAATAGTTCGTTTCATAATTCAAAATAAAAAAATATATATTTCACACAATATAAATGCGAATTTCAGATTCGAAAATAAAATACCTGTAACGATTTTGCGTAGGTATACCGTTGATAACGATAACGTTCGCTCGAATAGACAGATACCCACATTTATCGGAAAGGCCTCGTGTTAGGGAATCTCTATAGAATTGTTTAAGCTTGATAAAACACACATTTTCGAAATGAAAGAGAGTATCCTTGAAGATAACAAAGTACAACGTGTAAAATGCATTAAGGGGCTTGAAGACGCCAATGACCTTGAAGGCTAGCGCCACTTCGATGAAAAATCATAACATCGAGAAAACATTTTTTTTTTTAAGTTAAAAACAGCCGTTATTTGAATTTTTCATGTGTAACTGCAATTAACCATATTTTATGTAGCCCCTAAAGTAACAGATGAAGATTTTAAAAGTCGAGACCACGCAGGTAAGGTAATATCCACTGTCCAAGATCAACTAAATTTCGCTTTGGTTCAGACATAATCTGTTAATGATTAGAATCAAGAGCTGCCACATTAGCAAAGCCTACACGGTGATTATCCCGACTGTGAAAAGCTGAAAAGTCTCTCGAGTAATGCCACAATAGGGGATCGGACTACTTTTTTTTTATTTTATAAATGTAAACTTCTTAGTTTCTGCTATCGAACACTAAAAGAATTTGTGCTCTATCTTGAAAATTGACCGAGTCATAAAGGTTTGAAATTCAAGATTAGACAGAGAGGCACATACCCACTTGTGACGTCATTTGTTAGTAACGCCATATAATCTCCATACAAGAAATCGTTTTTGAAAGAGATAGACATATTGAAACTTTAAAAAATCACTGTAAATTCGTTTTTCAACCGATTCTGTTTTTTCTTCGCGAATCGTCTGCTACTAATATAAATTTTAAAAATAATTCGAGGAACAGTCCGATCCCCAATTCTCTGTAAAACGATAAACGGCTATATTCGAACGGTATCGCAATGAAACTCGTGGGTAGCAATATAAAAAAGCTGCTATTTCAGCGCTTTTGCCAGACTCTTTATGGCCTCTTCTGCACAATAACCGACCCACGGTGCGCTGCTTTGCTTTCATTTCATTTTATACCTAATGTGCTTGCTAGCCTGCCAGTAATGTCCATGTATTTTCTGTAAAAAATGTTTAACCTAGAATAGAATACTTTGTTACGACACACAGGAAAATACAGTTCAAAATAATAGTTACTTAAAGTAGTAATTTCTTCTGAAAAATCTTGGGCCTGATCGCCTCAATTTAGGTTAGGCTTGAGCCGTGGCGGTTGATAAACCTTGGGTAAAGGAAAACGCAACGAATACTTCTTACCAAGAATCGTATTCTTCATTCATTTCATATTTATTCATTCATTTTATAATGTTCTTCTTCTTGTTCTTTCTCCTGCCCCTTGTTACGTGGGGTTGGAAATATGTTGTTGGTACAACTTTTTTTTTTTTTAGTCCATGTTGTAAACGAACACCGTATAGTTTTGAACGAGTGTAGAAAATAAAGTTTGTAACACTGGCCTCGATTCGGGAAGTCACGCTCTAATCCTTAATTTAAGTTAGTCCGTCCTTTTTCCCTGATCTGATGAAATTGTCTATTGTTAAACCTCTATTTAAAAAAGGCAATAGAGAAAGTATTGATAATTATAGGCCTATAACTCTGGTGCCAATATTTTCGAAAATCTTTGAAAGGTGCATGTTTAAACGAATAATTGAGTATTGTAACAAATTTGACATAATAAAGAAAGAGCAATTCGGTTTTCAGAAAAATAAATCAACTACTTCGGCTACTTATTCTCTTGTTTCAGAAATTCTTACAAGTATTAATAAAAAAAAAAATTACTACGGCATTATTTCTTGATCTCTCGAAGGCTTTCGATTCTGTCTCTCATGACTTACTACTCAAAAAGGTGGAGTCGATTGGAATCAGAGGACTTGCTCTAAACTGGTTAGCATCATACTTAAAAAATCGCAATCAACGTGTGGTGTTGACTTCACTCAACGGAAACAAAGAAATGACACTGTATCAATCTGATCTAAAAACTAATAAATGTGGAGTACCACAGGGTAGTGTTCTCGGACCGCTGTTGTTTCTGCTTTATATTAATGACATTCCTGAGATCATAAAGCATAAATGCACTTTATTCGCTGATGACATTTCTGTTATAGTAACTACTGACATGAAATCTGGCACTTGGAGTGAACACGAAATTGACATAAGGAACACGATAAACTCCATAATTAGTTGGCTTAACAATAATAATTTAAAAATCAATTTATTAAAGACAAATTACATTCAGTTTAATAATTTTAAAAATAATGACATGAATCTAAATATTTCTGTAGATAATATAGTTATTGAAAAAGTAACGTCCACAAAATTTTTAGGAATCATATTAGACGAGCAATTAAAATGGAAGTCTCACATTGATTCGGTTTGTAAAAGGATTAATCAATTCGTGTATGCCCTTAAACGACTCAGAAATGTCACCAATAAGAGCACAGCTATTACTGCGTATCATGCATATATTGAGTCTATTCTTCGATATGGTTTGGTCATATGGGGAAACAGTGTGGATGTCGGCAGAGCATTCATTGCCCAAAAAAAATGCATAAGAGCAATTTGCAATATATCTCCCCGCGATTCTTGTAAGCCTTACTTTAGTAAGTTGGGTCTGCTATCATTGCCATCGTTGTATATTTACGAAGTGTGTGTGTTTGTGAGGAGACATGAGGAATTTTTTACGAAGGCCAGTAGCGTAAATAGTCGTAATCTTAGAGATCCAGATAGACTTGTGGATACTAACGGTCCAAGATCGACACTGTATAATAGAAGTTGTATAACAATGTGTATAAAAGTATTCAATAAGATTCCAAAAAGTATTAAGTCCCTGCATCTAACTCTGTTTAAGAAAAAACTTATGCAATGGCTGAATAATAGCAAATTTTATAGTGTTAAGGAATTTATGGAATTTTAGTGTATAAAGAAAATGTGACATTGACTATCTTACTATTTACTATTTATTATAATTTACTTGCATGATAATTATGACATTTCTTTATGTTAAACCGTGCTAATCTTAAGATTTTTGCATGCTGAGTGTTGTCGGCAGAATACATTGATTCTGTAATTGTTACGATAAGACCTTTGTAAAATAACATGTATTCTCTAGCAAATAAACTATTACTATTACTATTACTATAAAGATTGAAAAGGGACAGGAGATGGTCATCCTTATATTAGAGCGCTGTCAAACATTGAATTTGAACCTTATGGCCGTGTCGATTGCACAATTTTAGAGAGCACTTAAAACATGCGACTTAAAAATCTCTTAAACTGACAGCTATGCCCTTATTTTAAGTATCATTCGTTCAAATTAATATCATTCGTTCATCACCTCTCTTTCATTGGTCATAAAAACGAAAAGAATAGCTGGATTTTAAAATTAGAATTAAAGCATGACATCCCGAATCGAGGCCACTGACGCAGTAGTGTTTTAGTAAGCTCTTACTACACTAGTGTTTCCGATCGGTGTTTCTATTCTATTCTTTCGATATTTTAATGAATGGTATCGATTTTTTCGTAGACCTATGTACGACATGTATGACATGTACGAGTAATTTGACATTACCAAATAAATGATACTCGTGTGCTGATACCATGAAATGACTGATACTAAATAGGCTGTGTGCGTTCCAAAATTAAACATTCAATATTTTTAAAAACTCAGCTCAGTTTGACAAGACCTTTCTAAAGTAGTTATATTAAATTGGACGCTGGCAGAAATGAGTCTACCACATTACGGAGTAATGAAGGACAATTAAATTTATTTTTAGATGACATTAATATGACTGGGCACTCGGAGGACGGAGGGAAATTTAAGGTAATGAAAAATGAGACATCGCCTTAAGAAAATTAGGATTCGGTACTTATTAGATTCAAATGTTGTTTTATTAATGAGGGATAGGAGAATCAATAGTTTTAAAGTAGAGTGAGACGTGAAAGGTTAAGTGAAGAAGAATCCTAAAAATATTGACAGTTTACTTGGTTATTTAATTTGAATGATTGTAGTTAATATTAACAATTATGAATGAATGAATGAATGTAATAAAATAAAATAAAATGATACGTGTATAGTTAAAAACAGTTTATTAACTATAGACGTATCTATGGGTTTATAGATGTTAACCAGCCTTAACCACCTCATTGACGCCCCCGCCGAGGGGTTGCAGAGTACTATGAGGGGTCAACCTTGTCTTAAATAAGACAATTGACCTAGTGCGGATTGGTCGACTTTACGCAAAAACTTTGAATTTCTTCGCAGATGAGCGTAGGTTTCCTCACAATGTTTTCTATCTATGTAAAGAGCGTTGAATAAAACGTAAATATAAATTTTTGAAAACACATTGGTTCGCAGTGGGAGTCACTGCCGTCTTCTGGATAAAATGCAGCGGTCCTAGCCACTACATCACTGATGCTCTTCATAGCATTCATCATCATCATCATCATCATCATCATCATCATCATCGTGTGGATTGTAAGGTCGAGAACTGACCAGCATTATACACGTACGGAAAATGAACATTCTGTACGGTTAAAAGTTGCGTACGGATGTGTGTACGGAATTTCTTTCTGTCGATACATTTCAATATTGTAGTAAGCTACACGCATAAACATTCATCCGCTGTTATTAAAAATAATAATTTACTATTCAATTTACATTATATCATTTTTATTTTCGTAGTAGTTGATATATTTTTTAACTTGGTGCTGGCCACACTAAGCGGGAGATGGGGAATTGCCTTTGCCTCAAAGGGAATTGACGATTTGCCGATATTACTTCGACTACAACAGACAGAGAATGCATGATGTCGAGTTTTACTAAGAAAAACAGAGAGAAAGCTTTGTTTCGTTTTTCCTTTCTTTAAAAAAAAAATAAAAATCTGTATTTCTTTCGGAGTTTTTAACTTTTTTCATGAGTACGTACGGATTTTTCGACAGATGTACAGATTTTTAGTCTCGTCTGTTTTGATAACAAAACGTGTGATTCGTAATTTTTTGACAACGCACGCAATTGCATGTTTCAGGCATTCTACCAGCTACTCAGAAACCATACCTACCTATGTTATGACTACTATAAAATGTCGACTTTTTTTTTTGACATGGACCTAATGCTTGTGTCGCAAAATCGACGTATCAAGCGTAACCGGACTTTTGGGGGAGCGGAAGGCTCTTACCCCTAGAATTAATAGCAACAGCCTAAGGGCGCCCACTTGGGGGCACGGACCTCGGCCTAGGACGTTGCCATGGCGAGAAGCGCGCGGGAGAGGAATGACCCTGACGGGGTCTTCCAGGATTATGCAGAACTTGAAACATGTCGACTAAATAAATCTAAACCATTTGTACATAGTAGTTGAGCCCATAAGACTTGAGATTGTGGAGATTTACTAGAACATAGTTTTTTCAATTTCACGGACTTACTAGTCATCGCCATCATCATGTGGGGTGTGTGTGGTGTCAGTGTTATAGAGCCGCCAAAGGTCACTGACTTGGCTCGTGTAACGACTACATAGTAGCCGGGACCAACCCGAAGCACGGAATCATCTTTATTTTCGGACAATAGGGAATATGCACATTTTTTTTTAAATTAATTAAGTAATCAAAATATTTCAAGTTCCAAATAAACACATAAAAAATATTTTTTCAAATGTCTTGCTCAGAAGCAAAGTTATAAGGCAGGTTAAACAGAGAGGTCCGACATGACCATTGACGTCATTGGTCACGCGGGCCATACATCCGCCATAGAAAATTTTGTTTTCGTTGATGATGAAAAGAGGGACAGACATATTTGTTTAATAATGTTGTATCTAGTTTGTTTTTCGATCAATTTCGATTCTGGTTTGACTGTCAGTATTCTATTTTTTTAAACTTTCAGATAAACTATGAAAAAAACTAATATTTTTTTATGCATATTCTCTATTACGTGATTCAGCCTGCAATGTCCTAACTAAAATGGGGAAAGTCTCACAAAGAGATTTTTGCTTGACCGGGAATCGAACCCGGAACCTCCGTAATGGGCGTCGAAATCTCGACCACTCGGCCTCGGAGGCTGACTTACTATAGTGGTATAGCGGCAGTAACTAATTATGCACTCAATTTTCGATCAGTTTGAGGTCAAACTCAGTTTTCCTGATTGTTCATACATTATTCAGGAAGATTTCAAGACAACGCCGGCAGGGCGATATCTATAACAGTTTCAGTCCTGAACTTCGCAATTTGTAGCTCACCACTCCGGCGCAAACTACGAACTAACCCTTGCTTTTAACACTGTCACTGCCTAGTGCTATGATAGCCGTACGTAACTAAATGGCTTCATTGGCTGAGCGATAGAGCGAATAAGAAGTAACTTATAATTTACACCTGTGATTGCTGGCACTTGGTGAAACTCCATAATGTTATTGATAATACAAACACTTGTACGTACTAATTTCACAAGATTTACTAGTTTTATTTTTTATATGAACCCAACCATAATATAGGATGGATTTTTTTAACGCCACCTGGAGGGAAAATTGTTTAAATACAGATGATAGGAAAATGTACTCAAAGGAACATTATTTAAAACAGTATTTAAAGGTTTTCCGGCTAATATAATATAAAAAATAACACCTTATACTTTTATAGCATAAATCATCATCATCATCATCATCATCGTCGTGTGGGTTGTAAGGTTGACAACCGACTTCGATAGGGTCAATCGTAAGGATCAAATCGCTCTATCTGAATATTATAAAGGAAGACAATGACTGACTGACTGACTGACTGACTGACTGACTGAGTGACTGACATATCAACGCACAGCCCAAACCGCTGGGTCTAGAGATTCCAAATTTAGCACGTAGGTTTCTTAAGAGGTCTAGGGGTGCACTAAGAAAGGATTTTTCAAAATTCACCTCCTAAAAGGGTGAAACGGGGGTGCAAATTTTGTATGAGGAAACAAGATTAGTTACACTATTTTATTCGAAACTTCACAGGAGTACTCCTATCAATAAATGAGTAAATACATGTTTCAGGTTTTTTCAGAATTTAACATTTAAAAGGGGGAAATGGGGTGACAAAGTCTGAAAATCAACATGAGTATCGTTTGTATGGTTTCTCGGGTCGCTGATTACGAAAACAATAACGATTTTAAAATACTTCATGTACGTGTATGGTATGTGTATGGTACGTGTAGGGTAAGTGTAGGGTAGGGTAGGTATAGTGTATTTTGGCTTAGTTCGGTCGTCGCAGGCAAAAACTATTTCCACGCGGACGAAGTCGTGGGCAACAGCTAGTTGTCTATATAAATATAATTTTAATGAAAACGATCCGGTCCATCTGGCCACCAAATCTCATAACCTTTCCCAACTGACTGGTTACCAGTGACCACAGACAGTGAAAAATAAAAAAATAAAAATGTATTTATTCGAAGTAAGATTTTACTAAATCATTTTTCGACGTCAAAGCAAGCTGCCCGTCCACTACAAGAGTACGCTCACTGTGGAGAAGAACGGCCGGAAGAAACTCCTTTTTTATTTTAATTTAGATTGCAATCACCTAAATTTAAAAACCATGCTCTTTTACCGCGACAGGCTTGTCGTGAGAATTGAAAGTGTTAAGTGACCAAAGCTTCTACTTGAGCAAGTTTTGCACTTTCCAACTATTTATGGGCACTTGACTGTCTTTGCGGAGATTGTACATACTGTTAAAAGATAGTTAACTCGAAATTAAACGCAGGGCATCAGGCGTGAGTTTAGTACAGTTCACTGTGTGTGTGTGATCGTGTGGGTTGTAAAGTCGACAACCGACCTCACAAACCCTACCCAACCCTAGTGTCAGTGTTATAGAGCCGCTAAAGGCCTATGACATTTCACTATCTGTGCTGAAATGAAACTGCATCATCCTTAAATTATTAATGCAAAAGAAACTGTTTGTCAATCTATACGCCTAAACTACTGAACTGATTTTGATAAAACTCGGTACACAAGAACGGACAAAGATTACTTTTTAACGAAGGAAAATGTCTTGTACCTGGTCTTATAACTAACCGCGCCATCTATGTGACCCTCAAGTCCTAGATTTTCGAATTAAACGTTATAAATGCGTAAAATGTACGTGCCAATTCGAAAAATAGGACTACTTTTTTATATCAATGCCCAAAGCGACGCTACACGGGCCTTTTGTATTTTTTTCATACACTTTTCCTCAATATTTAATCACTCAATGTGTGCCTCTCTTCGCACGTTTCGACACGCGAATGTATTTTTTTTAGTGGTCTCTTGACGCAGAAGCAAGTAACGAAAGGAGAATACGCAATAAAAGATTTAGCGTTGCGTTACTTTGTGAGCATCTGGGTTGTAGGACCACTGTTGTATGGAAGTGTAATGATGGAGACCTTTTCTAGGAATAACATTAAAAAAATCATCATCATCAGCATGACGAATACGCAACCGCCGATGCGCTCGAGTCTTTCTTGAATTAGGGTTGATCGACTTCCCACACGATCTTTGCATTTCGTCGCAGGAGTGCGCAGGTATCCTCACGATGCTTTCCTTCACCGCAAGAGCGTCTAAATGATGATAATGATGGATGAACGGCCTGAAAAAAGACTTGGGAACTGTTCAAGTCAGTCAGTCTGTCCATTCCATAGCGTGTTCCGTACTTCGAAAGGCACGTTGATTTGTTGGTTCAGCCAATAGCGTATATATCATTTGACGGCTTGAAAGAAGTCTGCCCATATACAGAAGATATCCATCAAAAATTAAATCAAAAAATCAACGGCCCGTTACAGTCCACTGCTGGACTATGAGCTCTGCCATAATCTCCACGCTTGGCAGGCGGGTTGGAAATCGCAGATTAAAAGGTTACTGTATCAGAAAGCGCTGCTGCCCGTTCCCTGTTCAATGTGTAGTCCCTAAGTCGCCTCTTACGACACCCACGGGATGAGTAGGGGTTTGCGACAAAAGTATTCTACTCTGCCGTCACCACACGGCGTCAAAGATAGAGGTGTTTATTAGTAGAAAAATGTATACCCTTAAGACCCCCTATCCATCCAACTGAATCGACATATGACACCTACAAGAAAGAAAGTAAATAGAATTGGTACTCCTGTGGCCTGGATAAAAATCGAATTCACTGCAGCATTCGAGCGTACGTCGTCCGTGTTTCGATTACACGTCGGTGTGAGACATCCCTGATTGTTATTCTGTTCTGGTGCAAAACTACGAAGGCAGACGGCACTAGGAGAAACTCATTACCCGTCTTCTTGCGAGTCGGTTGAGACACCTAATAGGAGGTTCTGTTAGATAAAGCAGGACCGGAACGTGTGGTAATGTGAAGGTTTGTTTGTAGTTTTATGAGCCGTGACCTTGAATTTGAAAAAAGGCACAAAGACAAACAAATATGTTTACTATTTTCTTGACCGAAACAATAGAATACAAAATATACTAATTCATAAGCCATTGTGGGGACGGAGACTAGTATAGTCACATCAACAGCTCATATTCGTCCCCACCGAGGGGCTCGAGCCTACCATGAATTAGGGCGATTAGGCCTTAGGCAACCACGCTGGCCAGACTTCACACACAACCTTTGAATTTCTTCGCAGGAGTGTGCAGGTTTCATCACGATGTTTTTCTACACCGTAAGAGCGTCGAATAAATGTACATAATGAATTCGAAATTAGAAAACACATTGGTACGTGGTGGGAATCGAACCCGCGTCACCCGGACAGGAGGCAGCGGCCCTAGCCACTAGACCACCAACGCTCTATACTTTGCAACTTGGATACTTAAAAGTTTTTGTATTATCTCCTTTTATCACTTCAGAAACGTTCATCGAAAGGCTCGAACTTATCCTCGAACCTACCTTGAATTAAACTGATTATAAACTAAGCAGTGCCTGTAAATGGGTATCAGACCTCTGAAACACATACATAAATAAATACATACATACTTCAATTAACAGGGCTGCTTACAGACGCAAAGCAAAGATAATTTCACCAAACGTCCGTAACGAGGCATTCGTCCTCTTTCCCGTTTTATGACTGGCAACCTTTCTTGCTGGCAGTTTTATCTTTAATTTTAAATTCATTTTCAAATTTAGATTTCTTACGTTTCGATTTTGTCTTTTTTCTGCTAAATTCTTGACACTTCATGTCCTGATCTCCAACAGTAAAATCCTTAAGCTTATTCGTGTTACTATTTTTCCATGTTAGTTATATAATATAATACATAAATACCTTTTCTTCGGACTGTGCCCTGGTTATTGACACACTTTATTGTATTATTATTCTACAACACTCTTCGTGTGGTGCAGCTGCTTGTGGCGGCTGACACGTCTATCAACCATAGCTTATGCTTTTTACTTAGCTACTAGTTTATTCATTATTCTATGCTATTATTGTAATTATGTTAGGTTTTACGATATTATGTTCTCATCCTCGTAGTGTCGGGATAATTTAAACAAAGAGTAATGCGCGGCGCTAAGGTGCAATTTAAAATGAAAGCGCGACGTTTAGAGGTATTTAATATGTCAGCTTTTGACATGATCAAAGGAGTGCTGTTTTTATACGTTAGTAAGGTTCAGTCTCCTTTGTTGTTACTGGCTGTGGGTCGGTTTTCATATTTCGTTCTAAAAGTTTCATATATTTTGAATTGCGAATTGTTCTTTTTTTTTTCTTCTTCCTAACTAATGGCGACATATCTTATATAGACGTATTTCGCCAGTGTCGAGTGATATTTGTTGGTAGATATTATATCCTTGGATGATTTTTCGGTGAATTGGGCTCAGTAATGTGATAGTACAATTACTGAAGCCACCACTCATGGCATCATCTAAAAATGTCAGCAAAGTGTAAGCGATTCAATTGTTCTATTATAGTTGATAGTACCGAAATATTCACTGGATGATACACAATCGAAATTATACACTCAACACTTCAATAAACTAAAATAAGAAAATCAAAACGAAGACGCTTCCGCCATTGTCAGAAGCTGACAAAAGACCAATTTGTTCTTTTTTTGTTTGCAAGTCTCGATCATAAACGATTTTTTTCTCTCGATCTTTTTTGTCTCGGTGCTGACACGCGTTTCTTATTTTATGAAAATCCAATAATAATTTTTTATAATATTTACAATCGTTCTTCATTTTAGCTGCTTACGCCCCCCTTACAGTACCGACTAAGAGTTGAACGAAGAGCCATAGAGCGTACCATGCTCGGCATCAAGTTAATTGACCGAATATCGAACGCATTGATCTGAAAACGCAAACGTACTGTAAGGAGCGGCCTCCTTGGTGCTTACAGGCTGGTGGTCAATTTTCATCGTGCATTCTGAACGATGCGAATATTTTGAATTTCGAACAGATTCGTTTTTGTCTTGAACTCTGGATTGCCAGCGGGCTTCAGAGAGGACGTGTTTTTTGTCTCTTTGTGTTCGTCTTTATTTAGTGTAGCGTCCTTCAGGCGAGTAGCTCTACACTCTATTGTACCGAGCATAGACTTATAATATACTGGCGTATAGACCAACAAAGCGTGCGAGGGAGAAGGAAATCTCTAACGGAGATATAGCAAGATAGAAAAGGAAAGCGAATCTATTAGAACTGTGACCGGTTTTGGTTGACAGGTCGTCACAAGTCGACACGCATGGAAGAAGCTCTTCAGTATTTTGTATTTTTTGCGTAAATTGTGGTTTATTTTTAGTAAACACGTTTGTTTTCAACAATGGTCACATGTTCTGTGAGTGATTGTGGTGTTAATCATAGAAATAATCCTGAAATTGCATATTTCACAGGTAAATACTTAAGACGTCGTCACTACAATGATGCGTTTATTTTTGGTTAAAACTTGTCTTTTATTCTGTCAATAATATAAAATTATGTCAATCCTTTTGTGTATTTTAATATTTTGGGTAGATAAAGTTCTGTTTATTGATAATTTTGTTTATTTTGGTGAACTATTATACTACTACTATTATTTTTTTCATCATTAGATTTTACACTAGCTAACGCACACATTGACAAGTCAAAACTTGGCACGCATTATCGGGCTGTCAGGTTGTCTATACGCTAGTATATTATAAGTATATGCTACCAAGTAAGCTGGTTTAGAGATAGTAGGTAGAGTAAGTCCCGAACAGAATGGTGGCCAAAATGGAGGAAGGGGTGTTGGCTGACTAGTCAAACCAAAATCTTTTTATTACACGCCGAAACGGTTAAATTAATGTCTATGTGACTACATAGAGATGACGTCACGTCTGTGTAAATACGTTTAATTACATTTTTAGTTAATCAGATACAAAGTCGATATTTCGAAATATATTAGGAATATTTATTTCCTAGATAAGATTTTTTTTTATATATATATAGTGAAAAATAATTTATTTATTTCATTTATTTATTTTTCATAAATTGCATGTAAATATCACAGATTACAAAATATAAATGAGTAACAAAAGAGTATTAAGCAATCGTCTACCCTGCTGTAAAGACTTAGCTGATGAAGAGGATGTACTCGTATACCCTGCAGCTGCAGTGGGTAAAGATGATGATGATTAGTTCAAGTTTGTAATTTAAACATTTTGAATTTGAGATAGTACTTGCAGCTTGCTTGCTTGCTTGCTTATTTTAGTACAGAGGGATTTCCTTTCTTTGCAATATAAAAAAATCTTATAACTAACCTTATTTTTACATGATCCCGATGGACGTAACGTGCTAATAATTCAATGTTGGTAACAGATTCGGGGATCATCAATCTTCCTTAGGGAACTTCCGCAGATAATGGCGGGAATGATTACTTGGAGTTCTGCTTGAACAGCTGTTGCCAACATGATAATGTACCGCATCGCGGGGTAGCTCCAAATAGAGTCAAGGTTGTCAAAACACACAGTCATGCTAGAGCAATTAGAATTCTTATTTAAAAATTTAGCTATCCTTTTCATTTTTATGACCAATGAAAGAGAGGTGATGAATTCAGATGAACGAATGAACAAATGAACGAACTCATATAAGTTTACATGCGTGGTTATTGCAATCCACGTATTATGCGGTCGGTGACTTTTTAGGAAAATAGAGTACGTTTTGACCAAGGACGTTTAACTGTTTAAACGTCTTTGGTTTTGACCTTGTTAATTTTAAATGAAAAAATATCCAGCGCTGAGCTGGTGAGTCCAGCGCTGAGACCAGTACCTATTGCCTGTTACTGTCTTTAGTAATGTATGCAATAACACTATGTATTATTTGGCAATAAAAAGTGTTTATTATTATTATTATTAAATTGTGTATTCCGTAATTTATTAAACTATCTGCTATAGTTATTTGTTATGAATGCATGACGCATATGCCCGGTAAAACATAGGAGCATTTATTTTTAATCAACATCTTATATAACCATGTTTCTGACAAAATAAAATATTATTTCATTCTATTTTATTATTTTGAATGAATGATCTAAAGTAAGGGTGAAGCTGTCAGATTAAGACATTTTTAAGTTGGATGTTTTACGTGCACTCTAAAATGGGTCTGACCAACAATTTTAGCTGAAAATGCTAAAAAGTTCTATAAAAAATTACAAAAAATACAGTGTTTTTATTTTTTTTATATCTTCAAAAATGACTGAGTTATTAACGATCAAAGTGCACACTTCCGCACGAATATATATCATATTGACGTCATATGCACGCAACGCCAGCAACCGCCTGCATATGACGTCACACGCTCAGAACTTCTCGCGGTCATAACTTTGGTAATATTGCATGTATTGAAGTGAAATAAAAAGTAATGTACTGTACATAATATAAACTTTAATATAAGGCATGTTTTAATGTGAGATAAGAACCTATCGGTGTTCTCCGCGACCATAAGGTTCAAATTAGATGTTTGAAAGCTCTAATATTAGCATAGCCATCTCATGTCCCTTTTTATTCTTTAAAAGCTGAAAAGGACGGACAAATTTAAACTAAGGATTATAGAGCACGACAGCGAGAATCAGCCTCAAGATATCGAAGTTTAAAAGTGTTCGCTGGTAGCCTGATCGTAGGCTCGGAGACGCGGGTTCAAATCCCACCACGCACCTATGTGTTTTCTTTTTTAAAATTAATATGTACCTTTATTCGATGCTCTTACGGTGAAAGAAAACATCGTGACTGACTGTTCAGTAGAACTAATGGGAATAAGCTAAATATGACGGAGGCAAACCGACAGTTTTGTCTTAAATTCAAATCATAGATTTATAAATCAGCTGTAATTCAAACTATTTTTCCTAAAGCCGCTCCCTGCAGTCTTAGTGCGCCAATTACACACAAAAGCATGAAAATGAAATGTAAAGTGAGTTTTTTTGATTATTAGTAAAAGCTTCTGTAATTTTAATGACCTTGAGACGAGTTTGCGAATGGAACGAATTGCTAATGGAACTAGTTGTGAATGGAACGATTTGCGGCAGCCTGGCGACTTTGCGAACGGATCGGTCTGCTACTAATTTGTCTACTGCTAATCCAGAGTGTAGAGCCTTCTTTCGCGCCTTTTTGCGCATGAAGTATGGAGCGGGTTTAGTCATTGGCCCGATATACCTAATAATAAACTTTACCAGGGTATTTAGTTTAGACAAATTAAAATTATATTATCTTTTTCTGTGACACAATATATGGACTGTGATTGGAGCCTTCTTTTAGGCTTGAACAGTCTGTGTCAGGAGGCTCCAAAATGACGAACACTTGTCACAACTCACGAGTGTTGCCATTATTAACATTGGATGACGTAAGCCTGTGCCAGTCACGTGACCTAGCTGCCACGGAAAGAGAATAGCTGGCGCAGCAGATTATTATGCCACGGTCTATGCTACGTGCTACGCCGTAGCTGATTACTACGCTATCGTAGCACATGCTTCATTTAGGAAAGAACGCGAACGGACTGTATTTGTAGCTGCAATATGGCTGTTACAAAGCAGTCGAAAGGCAGCAAACAGCTTTTCATTTGGGTTACATTACGCTAAGCTATTATTTATTACTAGCTGTCTAACCGTAGCTATGATCGCATTGTTTATTATAAAATTGTTGATTCTTATCTTACGATCAGTGGAGCTTTTTATTTTTAAAAGACCTCAAGATTGTTAACCTTTAATTAATGGGATATGAGCGTGATATTGATGTATGTATTCAAAGCATTCTTTGGTGCTACGAGCGAGCGAGGCCGTAGTACCTTGGACGACGTAGTACTCATGCTACGTCGTAGTAATCAACTACGCCGTAGCAAAGAGCTACGTGTGTAAAATTAACAAACTCGTATTTTTTTACAGCTTAATACAGTCCCCTGCACTGCAAACGTAATACCATCATTATGAATTCCGTTTTTAATGGTTACGAAATAAGCGCAACAGAAATACAGAAGTGTATTCGACTTTGCTTGCATGTTAGGACATCAGCCTACATTTTTTTTTATTAATGGAATACAAACATCATAGTAAAAACGTTTACAAAGTGGCCTGGAAGAAATTGCTACCTTATCAATAAGGCTGTCCTATAAAATCTAATAGGGGATCGGACTACTTTTATTTTATTTTATTTTATAAATCCACACTTCTTAGTTTCTGCTATCGAACACTAAAAGAATTTTTGCTCTATCTTTTAAATTGACCGAGTTATAAAGGTTTGAAATTCAAGATTAGACAGAGAGGCACATACCCACTTGTGACGTCATTTGTTAGTAACGCCATATAATCTCCATACAAAAAATCGTTTTTAAAAGAGACAGACATATTGAAACTTTAAAAATTGAAAATTTAAATTAGAGGTTTTATTCTTCCCAACTTGTCCCTTTTTTCCATAACAAGTGGGAGACAATACAGAGTCTTTGGAAAGTTCGCGAGGTCTGTGCGGGACAGCAATGCAGGGGTTTACGTAAGACCTGCTTTGAATATAAACTTTAAATTTAAATCGCGGAGTATCAAAAAATTGTATTTTGTAGTTTTACGAACTTTGTTCATATTGTATTTTTTTTTCTTGTGAACAATAACATATCAACAGTGGAAAGGCTATAATGCTAAACCGCCAAAATGTACAACCGCGAAAATGAGGTTTAAAGTTTTATATTTTAGTTAATAACGTGAGCAAATTTATGCCAAAGGAGACTAATATTATTTATTTCTTATGTATATTTTAAAAATATGTATGGGTTCCTAGCTCTTTTGTATCGCGAAATAGTAGTGGCTTTAGCAAAAATGCTCTGGAATTATAGACAATGTTAGTCAGGAAAAAATTGCTAACCTACATTACTTTCAAGAATCCAATTAATCAAAAAACGCTTATATGTAAGTTATGACACCTCAACCCAGTCATTTATTATTGCTAAATAACTTCAAATTTTAATAAAGTTGTCATGAAATATAGCTAACTAAAGCTTACCATACTAACTGTTTGTAAGTAGAAATACTTATAGGCATAAACTAATCAATAAAGAATGTAAAGAATTTCTAAAGAATGTATAAACGCCGTAGTTTGCAACCTCTTTTCTACTTTTACAAGTCAAAAACTATTATTTTGTTAGAAGAAAGTGCTTATAAACCAAGAATTAAGAAAAAAACCTTTATCAAAGCGACTAATATTAATTAAATTTTAAATTTATCCGTAAGGATGGCTATAAGATAAATGAAGTTTGTTATTGATTATTTAAACTCTTTTATAAAAAAAATACCATTGGCCCAATAATGTTGTCTCCATAATAAACAACTCTTGATTAATAAATAATTACACAGTTATAACGAAAGGAACTTAGAACTTAAGTCAGAGCAGTGTTCATTCCCAAACCAGAGAAGAAGACATACCAGAATCCTAAATCCTTTAGACGCATCAGTCTGGACATTTATGTTAAAAGGTCAAGAAAAACTGATAGAGAGACATATTAGACTTAGCATAGAAACAGGAACCAGACTACAGCATAGAAACAGACTACATGCTAATCAACATGCTTACACGGAGAATAAATCAACCAAAACAGCTCTCCACAATCTGGTACCCAAAATAGAAGATACTCGTACGTTAGATAAGAAAGAATCAGCGATTGGGTGCTTCTTCGATAACGGAGGAGCATTCGAAAAAGCTACCAGCACACCAATTGAAGTATCACTAACAAGAGAAAGCATTGTATGTACCCCAGGTGAGAAACTAGATACTGAATATGCTAAAGCACTGATCAATAACAGCAGAACTAGGAGGAAAGACATATTCGTACACAATAAGAGCAAATAATAGAGGCTTCCCATTGGGACCTAATCAGAGTAATTACTCGCAAGTTCATATACTTAAGTAGATGAGGCTCATAGTCCAGCAGTGGACTGTAACGGCCCTTGATGCTGTTGTCATATACATGCAAGCGTAATCTGATGACGGAGTAATACTAGGCACAGGGAAGGACTTGAATATGATCAGGAACGTCATAGGACATAGGACAGGAAAGACATAGGACATTTTGTGGTAGCTAAAGAATTCGAAGGGAATATGTCGATGATTCTGACAAATAATGATCTGATCAGGAAGAAAAGAATATTTGTCAAAAATACAGAATACACATAGTGTACGAGCAAGCATCGCACATCTTGCCGTGTCAGCATTTTACTTTATATTAAACTAATTAGGTCAGTACACGATCAGTCGCACTCGCGTGCATACACCTTGGTTGAATATAATAAAAGTGCTCAAACATCAGTGTTTCTATCATCATTATTATATCAATATAATATCATCATCATCGTCTGTACGGAGCGAAAGCTCGTACACATAGGATCAAGTACATCATGGGAATTAAATCATCATGACGACCTGATCATAATGCTTCACAGATGGGTTGAGGAAGGAATTAACAGGACTCTCAGGGGCGGGTATCTTCATCACAAGGCCTGCCCAGTCCTTTTAGTTTTTCTAAGAACTAGGTAAGTATGCGAGTATCTTTCAGGCGGAAATTTCCGCAATACTACAATGTGCTCACCAGATTAAAAATATGGAAGACCTACAGACAGACAGGGGCGTGCACTTCATAGAGGCAGAAAAGCACTGCCTACCCTGTCATTTTCAGATAAATTCCTTCACAATTATATACATTTATTAACTAAACTACACTATCATACTAACTACCATAACACCCATATTAATTTTACACATCCTTATCTTTAACAAATTCCACTCGTCTTTTGTTCACGTTCGCCAAAAGCACTGCCTATTCCAACTGACGTTTACTTACATGAAGTGAGAGAAAATATATGACTGTGTGCTATAAAGGCCCTATGTGCGAACACAAAACTTGTCAATGCGTTAGTGTGCGTGATTTCGCTCCATACAAATCCGAAATGCCCAGCTTTTTCAACTTGGACTTATACAAGGCGAATCGTCGTCGAAGGAACATCGGTGGCGTAAATAGATCTTAGTACAAGTCATTCCCTTATAACGCACCGATGTAAAGCGTTCCCGAGTTCCAAAAATTGCGCGCCGCGCAATGCGCATGTCAGCCAGTGCGCAGGCGCGAAGTTGGCGACAGAAATACGACGACCAATCACAACTCTCAGCCACCTCAGCGCTGCGATGCTTCGCGCGCGAGCTCGCGAGCGGTGGGGGCGTCGGTCGCTTTAAAGCTTTAATAGTCTCAAGACGCATTATGAATAAAGCGCGCAATGCTGAATTGGGTAAAAACAATATTTTAATCACTTTTTTCATTGCGGAATTTGGAATCGCCATATTGTTTACCTTTCTTGTTGTGACGCGCAGTGATTTTTTAAGTTTTTGTGCTTTTCTTAGGTTTTTTGTGCAATTAGTGCTTTTTGTGTTAGTAAATTACTTTAATAACAATGAGTAATAGCTGTGAACTTTGTGCCGACGGGCCGTGTTTGTTAAAACTGAAAAAAGGTGGATTTGCAACGTGTAATTTTGAAGCTAAGGCGAATATCGTTCATAGAGGAAGGTGTGTACCCGAGTTGCATTTAACTCAAAGGAAGGGTAATGCAACTCGTCATTTTCAAATTAAATCTTACGAGACTTTCAACTGGCTAACAGGTTGTGTACACACCAATAGTTTGTTTTGTTTTCCGTGTACTTTATTCTGCACTTCTTTGAACGTTTGGAACGACGCCGGCTATGTCGATTTGAATAACTTTACTAACGCGGCCAAAAAGCACGAAAAGTCGGAAAACCACTTGGAGGCTTGTATTAAATTTCATACTTTTGGTAAAAATAGAATTGAAATCCGTTTAGACAGCCAGTTGAAACAAGACATTGAAAGACATAACGCGAAAGTAGATCGCAACCGAAATATTTTCCAAAGATTGATTGATATTGTTTGTTTCTTAGGTGAAAACAACTTGCAATCCATCTTCTCTCAAGTTTTGCATTTGGCGAAGTTGACTGCTACTATTCCAGCTAGCAGTGCATCCGCAGAAAGGTCGTTTTCATCATTAAAGCGTATTCACACGTATTTACGTAACACTCAGGGGCAACAAAGACTCGCAGCTCTTTCTATGATTTCTATTGAAAAACAGCTCCTAATTGATGTAAAACGATCACCTGCGTTTTACGATGACGTATTGCAAAAATATTTGCTCAAAGATAGGCGCGTAGATTTAATTTATAAATAGAAACAAAGTTGTAGTATCATACCGTTAATTTATTTTGTCAATTGTGCGTTATAACAAGAAAGTTAATAACAAAAAAAACCAAGGCCTTTTTCAAGGCCATTTCGGGTAGATACTCGAAATGGCCTCTAGTGTGACTTGTTCAAAATATTCAATCACCTGGTTAGATACTTGAGGTGGCCAAACTTACATTACATCACTTTGCATGGAAACACCACACCACCGGTCGCCGGTCAACACAATACAGTAATAACCTAATTCATGAAATTTTTTGGTAAGTGCTTTTTTATCCTTATTATACCTGCCTGCCTACTAGTGCCTACCCTAGCCCTAAACCCTGTGCACGCCCCTGCAGACAGACACCGTATTAATATACAGTTCATAGGTCTTGAGCTCCGCTTACCAATACCATACAAAATCACAAAGTGATTGATAAGAAAACAAGAGTAGAAACTAATGCCAGATGGGAAACGGCTACCGGATACCGGTGTCAAAACTTTTCATCAGGACTCTTGATCGCAGACGTACTAAGCACCTTCTTCAACATAAGAAAAAAGACGTCAGAGTCATCACAGGTATAGTGACCGGACACTGCACGCTAAATAGACATCATGAATAGAGCAGAGAATCCCGCATGTTCAGAGAGCAGCGAAGATGAAACAAGTCTACACTTCCTGGTAGAATGTCCCATGTACTCACTCAGTACTCCTTCGATGGGAGCTCCGAGGGTGGGTGACGACAGACCCAGCCAACTGCGATCTCACAGGGGGAGAACAACCGTGTGATGAAAACCCGGAAATTTTCGAAGCATAAGGCGTGGGCAGGCACTTGCGCGGCGCACGAGTGAGCTAGCTGGTGATGGCAATAGCAATCCCTAAGCTAGTTCTCCCCGGGGAGTCGTGGGGGCCCTGGGGTCATCTTATGCTATAAACGGATGTCACACAACTCACTTACCGAGTGAAGCACGTGGAACGGCTGGGCTGACGCATCGCTATCATGAAAGGGGTAACCATCAAAACTGGGAAAGGGTGAAATAGTGCGCTCCTCGCAGACGTTCTCCAACATACATACATAGGAGCAACAATTTCTGAGTCAGGCTGTAGGTGCATTGGAGCTGAGCACTGCTGGATTGTGGTCTCGTCAATAGAAATAACGAACATGTATGCGTAATTCATACTAACAGGACATATTTTTTTAATTTTGATGAAACTCATACCGCTAAAACAATTTTCATCTTTTACAAGTATTTAATATTTAAGTATATAACATTAAATTTTCATTTAATCTGCACACATTTTTTTTACTAATTTCGTAAATTACTATCACAAAAAGTGAGCGAAAATTTGCTAAAGTGCCACTGATACTCAAATTATACGCCATTACCTTTTACTTAAGCGCCAAGTACTTTGTAGCAAGCAATGTTTGTTGTGTTTAAGCAATTATAAATTACTGCTAATTTATAATTGCTTAAACAGAAAAAAACGTCAAAAATGTAAAATCATAAATTGCTAAAGTTACAATTAAATTCAGATTAAAGTAGTGAAAAATGCTAATGTTGCGTAAATTAAAAAAAAGTAGAGAAAGAATATGTCTTAAGTGCCAGCGGATTAAAATGCTGTGAAAATTTGTCTCTTTAGTCATATTAAAGGGGTGTAAACGAAGGGGAACCTCCATTTTTTCAAATGCTAAAGCGCCAAAAAAGTGCTCAGAATGGTTTGAAACCTACACAGATCGATGCAGAAAAAAAAACTCTTTCTAATATTAAGATATATTAACTCATTTTGAGGAAAATGGCGCTTTAGCATTATATCCTTTCCACTGTCGATATCATTATAACTTCGACTGTATATACTCTATTAGGTATAGTCCTCATGATACATTAATAAAAAAAAAACCGCTGAAGTTATGGCGACTGTGGATTTTCTTCGGTGAGTTTCTGTGCACAGATTTTATCATTGTAAAACAACATCCAATGCAATATAAACATTTTCATTATTAATTTGGAAAATTCGAAGAACTGGCCCACGGTTCTGATGGCTTTTTATAACTTATTCTTGCAAAGGTTTTTTCACTCTCCAGCCCTCTATTTCTATTTATAAAGCATTTTATAATGTATTTTTTATTTGGCGATAAAGAATAATTACCAACGTAAAACCATTTTCAGTGACACGCAAATTTATATTCTGGTCGTAAAACAAGATTTATTTGTGTTAAGAATTTCGAGAGAATTTTTAATTTTAGGTAGGTGCCTTGCATTTGAGTGTATGTAGGAGTAAATTATGTAAGTCTTGTATGAACAAGGGGACGTATAGGAGCTGTTGATGATGATGATGATGCCCAAGGGACCAGTATCATCATCATCGGACGGAACGGACTAAATCCAGAACTTTTTACAAATGTTTAGAAAGAGGAATTGAATTAACGCTACCAAAAATATTACCTAATTCAATTATGGGAGGCTCGTAACTTCACACTTGTGTACACGGTGTAACAGAGCTGAAGTTATATTTGAAAAGTGTAAATGAAGTAATACTGCCTGAGGTATTAAAAAATACTTTGTTTTGGTCATTTCGTTTATGTCAAAAAAATAAAAACCTCTTACAAAAATATATTCTATAAAAAAAATCTTATAGATTCCATCAACAGATCTTGAATTCTTGACTAAGTTTATGTAAACTTAGTTCTTTTTCTTAAAAATATAAACTTGTTCCAAGAATTTTCCATCCCTTGATTCGGTCGCCTAAATTTTTTTATTACATTAGGGATAGAAAATAACAGTCTCTTTTGTAAATGTCGTAGGAAGATTTGATAATTCGAATTTTTGCGAAAACCCCAGGGATATTGCGAAAACGCGGATAATTAGACAATGGTGAAAACATTTCTCAATCTTACTGGAAAAAGGTAGGGTTTTCGCAATAACACGAGTTGCTCTAGTAACATTGAATATCTTTAACTTTGATTGACTAGATTTTTGCTTACTGACTAAATCTTATTCTGATTGGTTCCTAGTTTTACCCTGTCGTCAACGTCAACCAATCAGAGGAGATCTCGTTTTGGGCGCTCCGACCGGCCAATCAGCGTTCTTATTTTATGACGTTTCGTTTCGCAATGTTACTATAGTTGGGTTATTATAGGATGGGTTCTGACAGCTTCAAAATTTTTCATACGACGTTAACAACTTTTTTTTAAATATTCAGTTTAAAAACCATAATAGGTAAAAAAAAAAAGTAACTTCACCTCTTATTTTATCATTAAATAGTAATTTTACTTAATAAATAAATAAATTAACGAAATAATATTTAAAAGTTTTTAAAATGTTAATCTGCCAGAGCTCATCCTATAGTAACCTAAGGAGCGACTCGTGTGTTTGCAAAAACCCTATCTTATTCCAGTAAAATTGAGAAATGTTTTTACCATTGTCTAATTATCCGTGTTTTCACAATATCCCTGGGGTTTTCGCGAAAATTCGAATTATCAAATCTTCCTACGACATAAACACTTTCAGCAAACATCATGTGTTTTGATGAAAATTATTGTTTAATAAATTGATTGGGGGATAGAGATATCATTTTAAAAATATTTTGGCTTTGGTAACATCCTGTATCATACTTGCTGGTACGGACAAACCCATATTTTCCAGTTCCATTTTGGTAACATCCTGTATCATACTCGCTGGTACGGACAAACCCGTATTTTCCAGTTCCATTTTGGTAACATCCTGTATCATACTCGCTGGTACGGACAAACCCATATTTTCCAGTTCCATTTTGGTAACATCCTGTATCATACTCGCTGGTACGGACAAACCCATATTTTCCAGTTCCATTTTGGTAACATCCTGTATCATACTCGCTGGTACGGACAAACCCATATTTTCCAGTTCCATTTTGGTAACATCCTGTATGATACTCGCTGGTACAGACAAACCCATATTTTCCAGTTCCATTTTAATTATAACGTAAATTTTACCCTTTCGGGGAAATTCAATCCTTATTCTGAATTTTAATGCGAAAATAATTTGATATGCATGCAACCTTTGCTAAGATCAATTGCTTAGCCGAACTGGATGAAGTTTGACATGGAGAGCTTAGTTGATTAGGTTTTTTTTGCAAATAAATGATTTATTTATTTATTTATTTATTATTTATTAGCAAAATACGGAGAGACGGATTGAGTGGAAATAGTTCGAAAGGATTACCATAGATGTCGCTAAGCGCACTGTAACGTGCCAAGTGGTTGCCTGTTGTGGTGACGTCATGATTTCATAGAAAACAAGCAAGAACAAATTTATGGGCTCACGCTCAAGCGATCGTATTTTTGTTTTGGCCTACCCTAAATTAAGGCGATCGGGCCTTATTCGACCACGCTAGCCGAGTACGGTTTGGTCGACTTCACACACAACCTTTAAAACTCTTCGCAGGAGTGTTTCCTCACGATGTTTACTTTCACCGTAAGAGCGTCGATTAAACGTACACATGAATTTGAAATCCGAAAACACATTGGTACGTGGTGGGGATCGAACCCGCTTCTCCCGGAATGTAGGCAGCGGCCCTAACTACTGCGCCACCGACGCTCTACCAATTCAAAAATATCTTCTAACAACGATAACATTCTGGAAAATTTTCAGATAGATCCTTTGATAATTTACCTACTTATTTCAATAAATTATAAAGCAGAATAAAAATTTTGTCGATCTTGGACAGGACTCGAACCTGCATCTCCTTGGCTATCCGGGCCAGAACAGGCGCATTACCAACAGGGGATCGGACTGTATCTAAATTTACCATATTTTATGAATTATTTTTAAAATATAGATTAGTAGCAGACGATGCGCGAAAAAAAAACAGAATCGGTTGAAAAACTAATTTACAGTGATTTTTTAAAGTTTCAATATGTCTGTCTCCTTCAAAAACGATTCTTTTTATTTTTTATAGATTATATGGCGTTACTAACAAATGACGTCACAAGTTGAATTTCAAACTTTTCAATTTCAAAGACAGAGCAAAAATTATTTTAGTGTTTGATAGCAGAAACTAAGAAGTTTGGATTTATTAAATAATAAAAAAGTAGTCAAATACCCTATTACAGGTTCGAGTCCTGTCCAAGATCGACATTTTTTTTAATTTTCTGCTTTAAAATTATTAGATATTTCGTTAACAGGCGTAATCTGTAACAATAATTATCTACTTATTCCATTTTATTCCATACGTAAAATTTTCCTGATGGATTTTTTCATATTAAACCACTAGACGTTGAAAAGGTATTCATCGCAATTTTAGATAACATCGGAATGAAATCTTCCTGTTTTCGGTGAGCACATTCACCGTTCTCTAGTCCTTATTCACACCGGTCCCATTCACACCGGTCCCATTCACTCTCAGCCAAATAAGTTTTCAATCCCGTGCTAAGGGTTGCCAGAAGTAAAACGGATAAACGAACGAGGTCATGGTTAATTTTAGAGAAAGGAAAGAGGGGCTAATTGTTACATTGTCATATTATATTTAACCCACAGCTGGGCAAAGGCCTTCCCCTCCTCCTTCCCTTAGTGTTATTTACTTTGTTGTTGAATGTAATTCAAAGAACATTAATTGCATTGATGTTTTCTCTTTCTATTGTTAGCAATAGATGAAAATATTTGATCGTTGGCTACATTTTTATCATCAACGGCCCGTTAGAGTCCACTGCTGGACTATGAGCCTCCTCCACTTAAGTGTTTGGTTTTGCCATAATCTCCACGCTTGGCAGGCGGGTTGGAGATCGCAGATTAAAAGGTTACTGTATCAGAGAGCGCTGCTGCCTGTTCCCTGTTCAATGTGTAGTCCCTAAGTCGCCTCTTACGAGACCCACGGGAAGAGTAAGGGTTTTTATAGGTTATCTTTATATTTTATAGGTTATCTTTATCAAGGTCAAAAAGCAACGAAAGCAATGAATTGAATCAATTTAATTCAACAGTAATTATATTCATTCATTCATTCAAATTTTATTTTAGATAAAACATTAGTAAATTAACACAATCATAATTAAAATAATAACAGAATGATCAACTTTGTAACGATAAACTGAAATTGTCATTCATGAGTACTATATTATTAGGAAAACCCTCTTGTGGCAGCCCTATTGATGCGATGGTAGTAAGCGGGATTCGGCTGATCCCTGGGGATTGTCGGATCCCACTTTTCAGTATTGCGATTTCTGTTTACAGCCAGTATTGAAACTCTCAAACAAATAAGTTCCATGATTACGTCAAAACAGCGATTCTTTTGTTTTAAAAAAATGTTAAACCTAAGATAACTCTCCTGGCTTTTATTCTTGCACTACACCTCAGTTTACTTTACAAGTATCCTCTCCCCAAAGGTTGCCTGGAAGAGAACGCTGCAAGCGATAAGGTCGCCTTTGCGCACCTAATTATCCTGTACCTAACTGCTTGTATGTTACTTTTGTGTGCAATAAAGTGTTTTTACTTACTTACTAGACGAAGCTCACTTTAATTATGTGGTGACCCTATTCTCAAGCCAGAAACCACATGGGAAACGACCTTAATTTAAGGTAAGCTCGAGTCTGATGGACATTAATAAGTTTCGGTAACGTCAAGTCCGTGGACTTCGAGGTCGATTCCGGTAGTGTCGATTCCGTTTGCGTCGAATTCCGGTAATGTAAATGCTGCATCAACCATCATGATCATAGGAGAAGCAGAGTCAGGATATTCATCTGACTATTCATCAACCATTCGGGTTTTTGTTGAATTGTTGTGTGCATAAAACTAAACAACTTTTTTGTTCTACATTTCCAAAATCAGCTGACCTAACAGCTCCATTTTTGTTTTTTGTGAATTTTGAAACAAAAGCAGCTGGAAGTTTGGAGGCTTTGCTTTGAAAGCTTTTGGAGGGTTTGCGATATTTTGTTTATAGGTACACGTTGTATACATACACTCACCGGCACATCTAACCGCCCACCCTTGAATTTCGGGTTAATTTTAAACTACGCTTATTGTTATACATTACAATTGATTTATTGATAATTTTACGATAAATTAAACACACTTAAATAAACGTTAAATTAACAACTTTTTAACTAACATCAGCTGTAACTAATAGAATTATAAAGAATCACGACTATTCCCTGAAATGAAGGGTGGGTGGTTAGATGTGCCGGTGAATATATATTCTTTATAGCTCTTCTTCTTTTTCTTTTTAGATTCTTTGTTTTTCTTTTTTTTTTGTTGTAGATACTCAGTCAAACACCTGACCCACTGTGGTCTGGTTAAATTCTTAATATGGTAATAGAAACTCATTCTTTGTAAAGCTTCTCTTTATAATAAGTTCACGAAACCACAACAACAACGTGCTTTTCGCAGAATTTTCCTTCAGCGCTGCAAACGCAATATTGCTGCATCAGGAGCCTTCCTAATTGAATATTTGTATACCTACTAAGTGGGTTGGACATA
This sequence comes from Carpatolechia fugitivella, assembly GCA_951230895.1. Lineage (NCBI taxonomy): Eukaryota > Metazoa > Arthropoda > Insecta > Lepidoptera > Gelechiidae > Carpatolechia > Carpatolechia fugitivella. The sequence continues at coordinate 6,466,988 of OX579671.1, forward strand.
GCGAACAAATGAAACTTCATCACCTGTAAAATGTACCTAACCTATGTTCACAAATAAAGATTTATTATTATTATTATTATTATTATTCCTAGAAACACTCCGATACCAAAATATTATTATTATAGATATTTAACTTTATTTTTCTCATCCAACGAGATAATAAACATCATTTACACGGGCTTTTTGCCAAAGCGTATCACTTCCGGACTGTTCTACAAGTGTTAAGAATAACTGCGTTTTGTATGAGGACATATTATTATTATTATTATCTATGTAGAGTTTTACGCAACCAAACTAAAGTCGCGAGGAAAAGCTGGTGTAGTTTCTCTATTTTTAGTGTTTAATGTTCATAGATACTTTCAGTGACAATCCTCTATCTTATAAAATTTATATAACTAACTGTCTATCCGCGGCTACTATAGCCAAGATTTTTCCCATGGGAATAAGACTTTTTCCCGTAAAAAGTATCCTCTGTGTTAATCCGGGGCAGTTACAAACTATCTCTATTCAAGATTTCACCTAAATCCGTTATGTAGTTTAGGCGTGAAACAGGAACATCTGAACATGCCTATACTTTTATATTTTTTAATATTAATGCAAAGTGTGATATAATAAAAATATGAAAAACCTTTTCACAATTAAATTTTTGATTGTTTTAATTAATATTTTACAAACATTTTTACAACGGCTCTAAAAAGCTTACATCCTAAAATTTTGTTACAAGCTTCATAAGCAAATAAGCTGAGTATAAGCCGATGGAACTTTAAAATATTCGTCATCAAGCTCCACCCACGCATTTTACGGCTCTTTTTATAATAATATATATAATTGAGTTATATCTAATATTGGCTTTGGAGTCAATGTTAATGGAGTCCTGACATGCCCTGTGTGCTCACGCTCTCTGCGGACCAAAGTTGGCTACTGCAGTCACTTAAGAGCACACGAGCGCGAGAATAGCCTAGTTCGCGCAACCAATGCAGTCGCTGTAGTCGAGATCGGCCAGGATATGATGATAATATTGGCTTTAAGAATCTTTGAAGTTAGCAGCACCAATGAGAGCTTGAGCTTACCCTAAAGGGCGATAAAAAGTTAGTCAGCCATGAAGATCCAGAGCAGGTTGGTCGACTAAATCTTTAAATTTTATGTAAGGTCGGTTGTTGACCTTACAATCTACATGATGAAGAAGATCGCAGGTTTTGGAGTTTCTATAACGTAGACTTGTCTAGTTTGTACTAGTTGTGTATAAACTAAGCAATGGGATTAGGTTTGTTGCCACGTAGGTTGGCAACTTATCAGTAGGTGCATACTGCACAGTTCGGCGTACCTGCAATTATTTTATTAGTATACCGACTGTTAACCCTACATTTTTCTGCGTCTGCCAAATATTATGCACACTTCAACCTCTACTTTTTTCTTTGTAGTTTTTTTGTATGAATTGGATTGATATCAACGTGACATTTTAGTTTTTTAGATGGCATTTCTTTCTTAATAATAGTAATTGGTCTATAATCTCACGTACGACATATTAAGAATTCCTTTCGAACCGACTTAATTGAAGTTATAAATGCCGTGAGTCGACAGAAACCTTTGGATGAATCAATATTGCCTATAGTGAGTCCGTGGAGCGGTCACGTTCAAATACGTGAACAGGACCGAATTATAAAGAATGAAATCAATGTATTTTTTTATTATGAGTGAATGGAATATCTACCAACATAATAATAATAAATTTAATAATAATAATAATCCAGCCTTGTGGTGAGAAAAGTAGGTAGTATTCTACAAAAACAAAATAATAATAAAATTAATAAATTAAAACCTAAGATTGTTATATCATAATTTCTGATGCTTTTTTCATGATAATCGGAAAGAATGCTTACGTGACTTTATAAACCCAAGCCTTAAATCCCATTAAAAAAAAACACAATTTTTTTTTATGTCATTCTTTTTTCTTCAATAAGACGCATGCTGCACGCTGCAGTCATTTCCATTGAGGAGTGACTGTTAACTGTCTTTGCAGGAGTGTGCAGGGAGAACTATCTTGCCCTTCACCGTAAGAACGACAAATAAACGTACATAATGAATTCGAAAGAAAACTGATTTTAACGAGGTGACCTGCGTCTCTCAGATGGGAGTCAGCATTCTTGCCACTATACCAACATACTCCGAATGCTCATTTATTATCATTTAAGTCTGGTGAGGTGGGCCTGAATATTTCCTGACTATCATGTGATTGCAATCTCGTGTCGGAGGCCAAGACTCACTTTGGGTCCCTGAGCCGCATTAGTAAGTAGTAATTAAGTAGGTATCAGGTGTTTTAGTCATTTCAATGGCCTTCACCGGTTCTATAACACTGACACAGGTTTCTAAGGCTGGTTATCGACCATACAACCCACACGATGAAAAAAAGAAGAGTTTTTTTTAATAATAATAATAATAATAAGACATTTATTCACGGTACACAAAACAAAACACACACAGAGGGTACAAATCAAATTAAAAAAAAAGGCACATCAAAAAAATAAAATAATATTAAAATAAACAATTATGTACGTGCACAGCGTCACAGAATTACTTTTAGACAGAATAAATTTTTGTAATTCGAAAACTGGATAATCAAAGATTTTAGTCTCGGCGTGATTGGGTCGATTAGACCTTATTAGTGGACCACGCTAGCCCAGTGCGGATTTGTCGATTATACACATGCCCTTTATTAGACATCTTTGCAGTTTTTGTTTCCTTCCACCACCACCGTTTGGAAAGATCGGAGTTACTTAATTTATTAATTTCTCTTTTTCCCGGTAGAAATTAATTATTATCTAAACGCTTTCAGTTACATCGTAGTCGCCATACTTTAAAGATACTAACTAACATAAAATATCTCTTGTTTGATGTTTGGTAAATATAGTTACTTCTGTACTAACATCTGAGGCAATATTACTATAATCTTGTTTTCAATACTATTTAGACATAGTTTCCATGTTTATGTGAGTGTTTCCGTATAAATAATAATGTATAAAAATCACGTATCGTTCAATAATGAAATCTTGTCTGGAAGAGATCGCTATTAGCGATAAGGCCGCCTTTGCGCACATTTTATAATAATGTTTTCTTTATAAGTATGTCCCATATGTGTTATGCAATAAAGTGTTACTTACTTACTTACTTACTTGTTTTCTTTTTGTTGTAGTATTTAAAGATTGATTTTTTTTATACATTTATTACGAAATTTTTTAGGTAAGTAATAAGGTTTTAAAGTCTCAAAAAAAAAGAAAATAAAAATACTTCATACTAGTAATACTTAAGTAAATGCGCGTGATTTTTGGTTTTCTATCTTTCGGAAAACAACAAAGCATTTGGCATGATTTTTTTTGCATAGAGATAGTGAATTTGTTTACCGTGGAAATGTTTGTAATAAAATAAAAGAAAACAACGCGGTCATAGCAAGTTTCTTGGCAAGAACAAGGAGATCGAAAGTAAATTCTTTCCGTCACTTCACTACATTTAAAAATTCCAATGATCAAAGAATTTTATTGTAGAAAAATAACAACGTTAGGGTTATTATTCGTTCTTTCGTTCCCATTCGTTCTTTACAATAAATTCCGGCTGCGATCTATTCCAAATTCAAATAATGTATTACGAACAAAAATCCATAAGAAAATAAAACTGAAAACTCAAACTTACAGTAAGTTTATTCACATAAAAATATTAGCATAGAAAATCCAACTAAACATGATAATTTAACCCAAACACAACAAAGGCTTCACCAAACAACGCCGTAACTAACTTCCAAACTTGTCCAACTCTAACACCTACCTTTTTATTCGCGAATCAATCAAAGGCCATGCTCCGAAACACTTGACAATCTCAAGGACACTGCAATTAATCACTTTTCTCACTTGATCACTTATCACTTTGACCACAGCACAACACTTGGGCTAATCGCGTTACGAACGAGCGTACCGCTACGCTGTTACAGGCCGACTGAACTTATAAGGACCCTGTAAGCGCGGCGGCTGTAGGGGCTTTCAACGCTTAGCTACGATAAATTACCATTCGTAAACAATTTATCAGAACAACATTTCAGAATTAAAAACCTTTAAATATAACCTTTATTTGACGATAAAGTCAAGCAGATGGCTTTGAAAATTTAAGAGTTTGAGACGATTTTGTCATGGATTCCATCATTCAAAATGGTACCACCATTCAATTCTAATAATACGAAGTAATCAGACGGGTTAAAGAATTGTTGCTGAATTTGCTGAAATACAAAAAAATACGTTTGATCCGTTTCTCTGTACTCTTTATCGCTTCCTAAATCTGCTGTACGACATTTCTTTATAAATAGGCAGTTCCTGTTGTGTAGTTTTAATTTGTGATGTTTTCTTGTACAATAAACACGTTAAAATAAATAGAATAATAGATATATTCTGACGAATTGAGAACCTCCTTCTTTTTTGAAGTCGGTTAAAAAGAAAGCAATTTACTCGTGTGCCGGATAGCATGCAAATTAATTTAAATAAAGGTACCTTCGGCACACAAAACCCACTTTATCTTTCTTTTACGCAGCATCAGAACAACGACATGGAAAAAGAAGCCCTGTTGGATCACTTCGTTTTCCATCTGCCTGTCTTTCAAGGCCCTTCTTCTAAGTCAAAAGGGTATCGAGTGATAAGGGTATCGAGTTGAAATTAATAATAAACCGTCTCTTTGATGGATGCAGCTGTGAGCTTCTCAATAAAAAAAACAATATTGTTCAAAGGAATCAGAAAGCACATCCTGTTGACCTTAAATTTTGAAAGGCAAAAAGCAATTCCTTACTTAGACGCAATACAAACACGAATACCTACATAGCTGTGACAAATACTCATATTTATTTTTTTGATCGAATCCCGTAGCCTTTTCAGGCGTATTACCAACTAAGCTTCAGGCCAACAAAAACGATCTCTGTCCAGGGAGGAATAATCAGAAAGGACAGAAACCAAAATGTTTGACCTCTGGGCTTCAATATGAACATCAACATCATCAACATCAACGGCCGGTTACAGTCCACTGCTGGACTATGAGCCTCCTCCACTTAAGTGTTTGGTTTTGCCATAATCTCTACGCTTGGCAGGCGGGTTGGAGATCGCAGATTAAAAGGGTACTGTATCAGAGAGCTCTGCTGCCCGTTCCCTGTTCAATGTGTAGGACCCTAAGTCGCCTCTTACGACGCCCATGGGAAGAGTAGGGGTAGAATACATTTGTCACCAACCCCTACTCTTCAATATGAACATAAAAATACTATTATAATATTGACTGTTTTAAGTTGTCTGTAATAAGGATATCACATAAATGTTGGAATTTCAGTATCAAAGTTCTTATTACTTTCTTCAGAATGTATTCGGCAACACTAGTTTTGGCGTTATCAATCGATTGAAAGTCTTACAAAACATCATTGTTTTACATTTATTTTGATACTCCCATATAGGCGGCTAAATTAATTATTATTTGGAAAGGTTTCGTGATTTTAATTTCTTTTTGTTGTGGCTGTTCAAGGCGAAGCCCATTTTGGAATCCTCTATCGGCCTACAATGGCGGACAAGATTGTTTCTTCATTACCAGAGCCCGGAAAGGGTGAGCTGTTTTACGTCAAATTTCGAGTTATGAGTCGTTTCCCCGTCGTCATGTGTTGCTGTTAAATGGATAGGTACAATATGTACCCTACAATGAATAAAATTATAGAAAAGAAAAAAATATTAGTCCCCTGCATTCACGTGTTAACTTAATAGTTTGTCCTCGTAATTTACATAATCTAATAGTTCGTGCTATAAATACTGGCAACTTGTACCTTATAATATTAAAATCATATAGCGATCACGAAATTTATTACAATAGAAAAAATTGGTATGTCCATACTAACCCAACTTCAAAAAATAGCTCACGCTTTCCGGGCTCTAGGGTGTAATATAATTTGCTTGATTGAAGTAAGTACGGTTGAAAAGTGTTCGATGAGCCGTCATAGACAAAGTGTAACAAGGTATAACGTCTTTCGTAGTGACGTAGTGAGCCCCTGTTCATTACTTATTGATGGCATGCGACCCGTCTGCTAAAGTTACGCTCTCTATTACGAAAATACGCTATTGATTATTGACCAATGTCACAACAAACTACTTTGTTATGAGTAAACAGGTCTATTATGCCATTCAAGGAAGAAAATAACAGTAAATTATTAGCTTTCAGTGACAGTGGAAGGAGTTCTGCGGGAAAGAAGCTACTATTTATAACAATACCACTTAACACATAATTTTCGGGGTTTTTGTTTATAATTGTCCTTTTGCTATATTATAGGTATATCCCATAGTAATATAGTGCGACGTGAACTAATGTAAACAGCGTAGGGCTCAGACTCTATTATTTTTGTGTTCTATCTCTTACATTAATATTATGTGTATTATCATGCTTTTGGGGACGTATATGAGCTGTTGATGATGAAGATGATGATGATGATGATGATGTTTTTGTTTTAGAAATTATTATTGTTGCAGTTTTTTTATTATGTAGCATACGAATGAATGAATGAATGAAATATGCATATATATAGCTTAAAGCATATTTTAGCATATTATTGTTATTATTTTTTAATTTTAGTATATTTTATCAAATGGCCGCCTGACTGTACACTTATTTTTCTTTCGTAATTTTTTCGTTCTTTGATTATTGTGCCTTGCAATAAAATATATTGTTTTCATTAAATAAAAAAATGTGCTTACTAGCTTCACTTTTTTGCCTCCGCAGTCAGGTAAAAAAAAACCGGTTGTTTTTTTTCAATAAAACCGCAATGTTCTGCCTTCTGCTTCACAATGGGCCCTTGATTGCTCTGAATGGCTTATCAATTCTACGATAATTACTTATTCAAGCCATCCTTCTTGCTGCTACGAGCTACGGGCTACGGGCTACGGGCTACGATTCTGCGTAGCAACATCGATTACCCATGCCCACATTTAAACAATCTCTAAGGGCCGATTCACACCGGAATGGCAACGGCCGGCAGCGACGCTTTAATGACAAAGCATTATGAACTTTATTTTGAAATAAATAGATTCGAGGTAAAACAAAGGGCCGTGCGTTGACGAGAGCAGTCAGGCGGCTTCGAAAGTTCATATTGCTTTGTCATTAAAATTCGCTGCCGGCCGCTGCCGTTCCGCTGTGAATCGACCCTAAGCAATCTATTAGGTCTGTTCCCATTGTCCACAATTTTATTGTCCCATTAACGTGGACAACGGGAAGTTACTGATTTTAGGTAGACGAAATTCAATTAAACCTTATTTGAGTAAATAGGTCAAATCAGGGCTGCAAAGCTGCGTATTATAGTAACATAGATCAACATGTAGGTCAATGATGTTTTAAGAAAGATACGTCATGTTCATAATGCACGCACAACATAATTGTTCCGCGACAGATATACATACATACAGATATAGATACGTATCTAAACACACGCTATAAGTGCGACAGGAAATAGGCAAAGCGTGAGAGTGAAAGAGACAGCTATTTGTAATCAGTACTGCCGCGAATAGTTCGCTCCGTTGTCGTTTGGAAACAAGCTGTGATTCATTAAAATTACAAATTATAGATTTATCTGTTTTCATACACTTATTTGTGATAATGATATCCCTTCATCTTTTTTATCTTTTAGTCGTAATTTTGCATTTTCTAAACACACAGGAAGGTATTTTAACGTTTTTTAGTAGGTAGTCGACACGTGCGCTCACAATGACAGGTCACAGCTCGACTGACTGCAGTGGTCACAATTAGGACCAATTCACGGCACGCGTTTGGTGCGTTGATGGCGTATCTACCTCTGTATGTATATAATATCATTAATGTAGGTAAGCAATCTGTTTCGTGAGTAAATAGGTCAAAACAGAGTAGGTAAATGTATTCGTATTCGGTCTTTGGATTACGACGTTACTTACAAAATATACGCCAAAAATCTGCCTCCAGAAAGATTTTAATCTTATCATGATTTCGTTTTCGCGCCAATTGATATTTCTTTAACTTTATTATCTTCCCTTTTCTGCCAATATTTATATTTCGCATTTACCTACCCTCAAAGTTATCTTAAAATCCTATCTGTTCTCGGTAAGAAGAAAACGGGAAAGATTTCCGCGGGGACTGCGATTCGATTTCCGGACGCCGCTGCCGACATTTGACATTCTTAGGTATGGTCGGCAAAAAAAGTTAGAGCGCAAAGCGCTTTCGTATGTCCGGATTTCCGACTGTTCTTCTCTACAGGTTTCATTTCTTTCTCAACTGATTCTCGTGAAATTTTGTAATTGGGTTCGAAACTATAATTTTTATGTAGATTCAGTTTTTCGAAATTTTAAAAATGGCAGAAATATTGGGGTTTAGAACGTAAAAAAAATATATTTCAACCATTTCGAAAAATGTTCAAAAATGAACTTTTTTGTTATATACCCTTAGGTATATTATCTGTGTAAGAGACGCATAAACTTTAAGGGGTGTGTAGAGGTGGAAAAAAATACTCGGATTGGGGAATGCGAGTTCGAATGTCGTTTTCTCGACGCTCTAGTGCGAGTTAAATTTGACACAACTCTTCACGTTCTCTCGCACAATTGAAACGGAGCGGAGATGTTCATTTTGACCACCATTTCTTCTCATCCTCAGTAGAAATGCACCCTTAAATAACTTATGGGTCTTTTTGCGCCTAATATAAAATTTATTAAAGATAAAGACAATTTATTTGTTGGAAATAGGTAAAATTACAATAGATCTTAAATTAAACATGGTACAGCCATTCCCCGTCACATAGTATGACATACAAATATTTATGTTCAAGCTCATATTAGTCATATAGTTGTATTAAACAATATTAAAATTATAAATAACAAATAAAAATTACTAACTAATTACAAAAGGCCAATGCTTACTAATGAAGAATATCTCCTTACAGTGAAAGTAACATACTGATTATTTTTGTAAAAAATCGTCTAGTTTATAAATACACTTTTGAATCAGATATTCTGTAAGTTTTTTTCTAAAACTGCGGCCGTCTAGTTCTCTTATAATTTTGGGAACTCTGTTATAGATTTTAGGTGCCATACATATTTTACTGTATTCTTATTTTATTAAATAGTACGTAAGCATGTTTCCCCTCTCTAACTACACTCACACACTACGCACACTTACACATCCTCACACACTCTTGAACTACCTGCACGTGTACTGTTTTTGTGTTGTTTTTGTTTGCTTCCTTCCTCCGCCTAATCTATGCTGGTACTTGCTGGAGTCAATATCATGTAGTGGGAGTCTTCAGTCGGGTGATCTGTAACGCAGGGTCTTACCCCATCACAGACACCAGCCTCTCACATAACAATATTTATAATGTACATGTACTTTTTATCACTTATAAAATTGTATTTGTTGTGTTGAGAGGACATAAACCAAATGTTATTATTATTATTTAATATGGTCTCTCAGCGAAAGAGATTCCGTTTATTCCTTTTTCATTTGCTCACACACCCACAGCAGCGTCTGATTCAGACATCACTATGTATAAAATACTTTACCCCTAACTTTAACCTACATCTAGAGGTGAAAATATTATAATAGGATAGACGTTCACCTCAATTCTGCGAAGCGCCTTCCAACAAATTGCTTTACCGCGATAGAATTTGACGCGAGCCTGAGATGGCACTCACATACCGAATTAGGCACATTACGATCGCCAAGGTGGGTCTATTAGAGATAATAAAATTTCCATACACCAGACAATCTGAGATGTAACTTGATAGTTCTAAAGAAAGTACGTATGAATATATTTAACAAGTATTTTGCTGTGAGTATCGGGCCCACAATTCGTAAGATAAATTACTATCGTGTACTTTTCAGTGGCGGATTTACCAGTAGGCTGAGTAGGCTGGAGCCTATAGCGGCAAATTTAGGCCCAGATATTTTTTGTATGTCTCACATAAATTAAAGAGGTTCACATTTACAGAAACAATTCAACATGTGGTAATTAAGGCTTCACTGCTAAGATATTTATTTTTTTAATTTTTGACTAAAATGAGTGAAATGTATCACCAATCTTTACGGAAAAAACGTTATTCTTATTATCGATTAATTATTTAGTAACTGACTGCTGTCCTACCTTCTTCTGCTATTTTGTTTCTGGCAATTCAGCACACTACTGGCTTTTAAGTACTGGCAGTCTCATCATTCATTTTCAATTTATTTTCAAATATTGAATCCATCCGTTTCGGTTTTGTCATATTCATACAAATTCCTCATTCCACCTCAAGTTTCACATTATGAATTTTCATTATTAGCTTCTAGAAAGTGCTAAAATCTTTGTTATTCTAATTAAACCAGTTTGTGCAATAATTACGCATTTTTTTGTGTACGTTAATTCTGGACTGGACTGGACCCTGTTTACAATAAAATGAACTAGTGGCTCTGTGAGCGCGAGTCTTTACATTTCTTGTGAGTTGATGTGACCGTTCTGTAGAGAAAAACACATAACTTCGCCATTTTTTTTTAATTTCTACAATCTGACTTGACAAAAATAAATTATATTAATCGCACCTGCCCTTGTGGGCACGAGAATCGGTTGAGAAACGCGACCTGCACAGGAGAACAAACAGACAGAACGACATGCGAAAGCAATTTTGACCAAGCTGAAACGGAAACGCTTCGCTCGCGACCGCGCTGGCTCGCTGGCTCGGTCAATAAATAAAACGAATGTTTACTCTGTGAGCTGTACACCTCGTGAGTCTAGCTCCGTATTTTTTTTTATTTCCAAAAACTGACTAGACAAAACAAATCTATATATTCGCTCGCAAAATTTCACGAGAATTGGTTGAGAAACGCGACCTGTGGATGAAAACAAACTGAACGACATACGAAAGCAGTTTTGGCCAAGCTGAAAGGAGACGCTTCGCGCTCGCTCGGTCTAATTGATTTATATAAGTATTGATTTATATATATTTTATAAGCAGTACTTATTACCCTGCCTTATTAAAAATCGCCGAAATTTCATCTATAGTAATCAATCATCATTGCTTGAATTACCTACTTACATATCTAACTGCAGAATATGTATTTAGACATCGCCGGTACCAGGGGAGATGGCATCGAACACTTCTCACCAACCCCATTAGTTCAACGACCGACCACACAGCCTGCAAAAATTTTTATTTATTTATTTTTAATTAGGACGGCCGGGCAGCGAAGCCTTAATAATAGGGTCTCTTCATTTATGAAACGTTTTACGGGCTTATTATCGCGGGCTTATTTTTTATCATCGCGGTAAGCCCGTAAAATGTCTTATAAATGTTATAATAATGATCGGGAAAGCTTAAAATTATAATATAATAGGGTCTCTTGTTAGCACCCTTCACAGTATTTTTGAATTATACTCCACATGTCGACTGGGTCGTTACGTCGAGGCTCGTGACGGTGCACGTCGATATAAACGAGTACCGTCTGTATTCTGCCTCAAAATCGGACATCTCTTTAACAAATCCAGGAGTAAAACTCCCGCGTGGCTACCATGCGTAGTTTTTTACAGCTCTCCGAATAACTATTTCCCGGACTGGAGAAAAAAAATATTATATTAGGATCGAATCCAAGGTTTTTCTGATGCATCACAGAAGCGATCTAAGCGATCGCCTTTTGTTACTCAGAGGGCTCGTTCCCACATTCACGGTTGTTGGCGCCGCTCCGGCGCGCACGGTCGCCCAGTATGAAGCTCTATGAAGGTCCGGCGTTAAGCGGGAATGTGGGAACGAGCCCTGAGGGATCGAACAATAGATACATCACATAATTAATATCGTCACATATCGTGTCAATGATTTTATAACGAAAACGAGTGAAAATGTTCTTAGTACAGATTCTCATGAACAGGAATGAATACATAAAGTAGTTAATTGCCTCGATTCGAGAAGTCATGCTTTAATTCTAATAATTAAAGTCCAGCTATCCTTTTCGTTTTTATGACCAATGAAAGAGAGGTGATGAACGAATGATACTTAAAATAAGGGCATAGCTGTCAGTTTAAGAGATTTTTAAGTCGCATGTTTTAAGTGCTCTCAAAAATTGTGCAATCGACACGGCCATAAGGTTCAAATTCAATGTTTGACAGCTCTAATATTAGGATGGCCATCTCCTGTCCCTTTTCAACCTTTAAAAGGTAAAAAGGACGGACTAACTTAAATTAAGGATTAGAGCGTGACGTCCCGAATCGAGGCCCCTTTGGCACCACAGCCTACATAAGGAAGTAAAATAAAAACACACAGATTCGATTTTAAATTTTAATATTAAATAAAGTTTACTTGTGCATAAAAACCTCGGCACACACGGCGCGCAGTAAGTTTGAAGCCACGAGCATTTTATTTGATTTTATACAATAATTATTATTTTTATAGGCTTTATTTCTTACAGTATAATATACGATAGCAGGCGATAGTTGTATGGTTAAATCATGGGTAAAATAAGCGCCATGTGTGCTGAGTTATCGTGTTACAAACTAGTCACAACACTGGCATACGACACAATTACATTACAATTAACAATATAGCTAATTTCAAAACTCAATTATCAGTTCACAGTTCATTCTCTCTCTAATCATTATAATTTTGACGAGACTCAAATGAGCGTAAGACGCACATACTCTTGCAAATATATATATATTTTTTACTTTTAGCACATAATAGAACGGCCACTCAACACCCCCCGCCAATCTCAGCCCCTCTCCCCGCCCGGCACTTGGCAATTTGTTTTTTTTTATGGCGTTTCACTTGTAGTATTTCGCCAGTATCAAGTGGTTTTACTAAGTAAGTAGCATGAGATACACAGACAGCCCTAATCCTAAGACTAGGGTGCTGTGTGCGGTGAAGGACTCCAGTCATATGATAGCAGCATTACTGAAGCCACCACGTGGCCGCTGCTAGTCATCAATAAATGACGGCTAAATGCAAGCGTTTCAATTGTCCTATTAAAGTTTAACTGTCGTAATTAATTTAAATACAATTTTGTATTACTACTAGCGACACCGTTAATTTCAGAGATAAGTTAGGTCTGTAAAGAGTGCGCGAAGCTTGTAGATTTATCGTTGTTTTTTCTTGAATAGGGAATATCAAAGTAGGTGGCGCGGCGCAGGGCCCGGACAGAGTCCACTCAGAACAAACTGCCATTTCGGGCACGCTCGTTTATAGGCGTTTATAGGCGTTGCCACGCAGTTCCCAAACAGTGCTCCATAGCGTTTGCCCAAAGAGTGAGTGAGAGCTATGGAAAGATCTATGCTTGGTATTTCGTTACAGGATAAAATCCGAAATGAAATCACCCGGCAGAGGACTAAGGTAGTTGATATCGTCCAGAAGTGTAGCAAGCTGAAGTGTTTGTGGGCCACGTCTGTCGCAGAACCGACGAGCGTTGGAGCAGACGGGTTCTCGAATGGAGACCACGTCTCGGGAAACGTAGTGTGGGACGCCCCCCTGTCAGGGGGACTGAGGACCTGAGGAAGGTCGCTGGTGGTGGCTGGGTGAGGAGAGCGGGTGATCGTGCGCTTTGGCGTGCCCGAGGGGAGGCACGCGTCCAGCAGTGGACTGCAATAGGCTGATTGATTGATTGAGTGAGGTATTTTTTTAACCTGGTGAATTTCGGTTTCAAACCAGATCCCAGGCGAATCACTCGTAAAGCGAAACCGACTTACGAGCGATATCGCTTCTGGGATAAACCTGGTTAATCCCAAGCGGCGCGTGACGAGTAAAGCGCGATGCTCTATCTCTTTCTTCCTCGTGCATAAATTGTGAATAAATGCAGCGAAACCAGACCGAGGGCCAAAGAGCAAAATCAGTCCGATATTTGAGCAGGAATCAAAATGAAAATCAGAACCGAAAAAAATACCGCTTCTTGCGAGCCGAATTGTAATGAAAAAGCTCTTCTTAAAATGTATGTACATGCGCGCAAACTGGTTTGAGAATTCAACCAGGTATTCAAGCCTTGTTTATAGGTAGTCAGTCTACAACCCAATTTCGCACATTAGGTACGTTTCAGTTTCCCTCATGTCACAGTCTGTCAGTCACGTTCATTTGGTCTCGTCTCGGCGGGCCGGGTGTCTATTCGTCCCACTTGCGGTACTCGAGTCCGTCAGGCGGCTTCACTTCTACCTTGTCCTTGCCCACTTGGTCCCAGTTAGTACTCAGGACTGTGCCTCCGGACTCCATCTGAGGAAAGAGTATGTTTTAATTAAAATCATTTTTAGAAACAAGCTTTTAATATGCTTAGACTTGTAGTGAACGTGCCAACGCCAACCAGGGACCAACTAATAAATAAATATGTGGGGACATCTTCACACACGCCCATCTGATCCCAAACTAAGCAGAGCTTGTACTATGGGTACCAGACAGCTGATATACATTACATAAATAGATATATACATACTTATATAGATAAACAACAACCAGACACAAGGGAAACACAAGTGCTCATCACACGAATGTTTGCCCTGGGCGGGATTCGACCCCGCGACCCTGTGCGTCGGAGGCAGATACACTACCACCTGGGCTACTCTTTTGTCCTTTAAACTAGCTTTGACATCGAAAATGATTTTGTTAAAGACCCTCATTGGGACGTATATGAGCTGTTGATGATGATGATGATGATGAAAGTGTACTTACGAAACTCTTGTTCATAGCTCGTCGCACTTCATCGGACCCCTCCCCGTATATCTTCTGGAAGAGAGCATTCAGCGCCGCGTCGCCTTCTGGTTTCTCCTCTTCCTCCTGAAAGAATGAAGTTTGAATATTTTATTTATTTGGAATAGTCAACAACAGTACTTACTTAAATATAGTAAGTAAATATAAAACTAAGTTTACACACGGCCAACTACACTATTCACATATTAAGCAACAAATAATTTAATATGTCGGACTTCACATCCTGGCGAAGCATCCTGGTAAGGATTTAACGAAACTCAAGAAACAGCATTGAAATACACACCTAAGATACTTTTCTCAGAAATAAATATCTTGTTAATCGACATTTTCGATCAATTTATAGGATGTTTATTGCACTTATTATTTTTTAAACAATCATTAGTCAAAGTCAAAGTCAAAGTCAAAATTATTTATTTCCATAGGATGTTATTACATCACTTAGATCCGTCATTACATTTTTTTGGGTGAGTTCACTAACACAATGGCGGAATCTGTGGAGAAGAGCTCAGGTTTCCTATTAGGTTTTCTATTAGTTAAATTTCCTAATCATAATTTCTTTATTGGTTTTTTTTTCCTATCTACGATATTTAAATTACTTTCTCTTTATGTGGCATAGTTACAGGAAACCATTGATTTACAACAGGCCTAGATAGAACATGAATGCTCTAAAAATGGGCCGGCAAAGCGGCGCTCAAGCACTACATTACCGCGGTACATGACAATAACTTTTTTTTTTAAACTTTTATTAGAAATACTACTATAATGGTAGACAATAAGGTTACAATTAATAAAATACACGTGTCACTTTTTAACCCCAGCGTACTTTCAAATAGGTGACATGTTTCTAGTGTATTTTTGTATGACGCGCTGTATCTAGGATGTAGGCCTGTTGTAAATCAATGCAAGAAACACTCAATTAATAAGCCAAAGAACAAAACAGTGGAATAATTTCGTACCATTTTCTTGATGTCCTTCTCAATCTTGTCCCAGTCTTTTTTGAATAGTTTTGGTGGCCGCTGTGGGCCAGATGCGTCTATTACAGCTGGAAATAAAAAGTTTTTTTTTTTTTAAGAAAATGCCTTTTGTTTATATAGATAGAGTTCAATGATTGCTGATGCTGTTACATCACTTGTTTAAGGTAGATTCAGTGCATACAGCACTAGTGGTTGGATTTTGTGCTTTTTGTTTTTTCTTTTTTCATAATATTTTTAATAGTAATAGTAATAATAGTAATAATATTTATTTGCTATAGATATGGTTACAAGGGTGTTACAATATAAATAAATGGTTACATACCAGTTTCACATATCTAGCCTAAAACTAAGCATGCAAACAATAATAATAATACAAATCTTTGTCTAATATTTTTTACACATATTACATGTCTTAAACTGATGCTCCAAAAATTCCTTAAATGAATAAAAATTATGTTCATACAGCCATTCTTTCAATATCTTTTTAAAGCGCTTTAAATTATTATTTTTGAAAACATCTGGGATTTTGTTGTACGTAGCTTTACACATTGCATAACAATTTCTACTGTATCTGGCACTTTTTGGTACTACGTTAAAGACTAATGCGTGCTTATTTCTTAAATTTCTAGATGTGATATCTTTTGTTGTTGTAAATAGTTTGATATTTTTTTTTGTAAATAAAGCTACTTCCAAGACATAAAGGCAAGGAAGAGGTAGAATCTTTAGTCTTGTGAACAATGGTTTACAAGAGATATCTGGGGCTGCCCCCACTATTGCTCTCACACATTTTTTTTGAGCCAAAAATGCTTTGCTAATGTCAGTGCTGTTTCCCCAAATAACAATCCCATAGCGAAGGATCGATTCAACATATGCGAAATACGATATTATGGCAGTATCTTTAGATGTAACCTTGGCTAATTTATATAGTGCATAGGAGTATTGATTAATTCTATTACAGATATGTGTTACGTGGGCTTTCCAATTTAGTGCATTATCAATTTTTATGCCTAGAAATGTAGCACAGTCAGTTTTTTTAATCGCTATATTATTATCAAGTCTTACGTCTACGTTTATATTATTAAAATTAATATAATTAGTTTTATTAATGTTAATTTTTAAATTATTTTGATTTAGCCATGTCGATATTAATTTTAAAACATTATTGGTTTCCGATTCATGATAATTCAATGTCAATGTTTTATTAGTAGCTGTAATAATGGTGATGTCATCAGCAAATAAAATGCTTCTATATTTGGTTATACTCATTATGTCATTAATGTACGCTGTGTTGGTGACCTAATAAATAAATAAATAAATATATACTAAGAATAGAAGTGGTCCTAGCACACTGCCCTGCGGCACACCAGATCTATTACACTTGTATTCAGATTTATATGATTGGGATATCATTTTTGAATCTAGGCGAGTTATTTGTACAGCTTGGGATCTGTTTTCCAAATACGTTTTCAGCCAGTTATATGCGGGACCTCTTATACCATACTGCTCCAATTTAGACAAAAGCAATTTATGAGATACGAGGTCAAATGCCTTTGACATGTCAAAGCACAAAACTGTTACTAAGTTATTTGCATTAAGTTCCTGTAATATCTGATTTATTAAATTGAATGTCGCAAGAGTAGTGGACTTATTTTTTTGGAATCCATATTGATCTGGTTTTATAATATTAAATTTATTGAGATATGATACCAGTTTGCCAACCATTGGTTTCTCAAAAACTTTAGAAAAGTTTGGATTAAGTGCTACTGGTCTAAAATTGTTCATGTCAGTTTCGGCACCCTTTGTTATAATTTAAATGTTCTATTTTATGAAGATAACCTTTTAACATAAAGGCTGCTCCAAACATAGAGGGCTTCGCGAACATACCTTTTGTTGACAGTATTTCGCACTGGAAGTATCGAGCGGACTTTAAATAAGTTATTTTTACCTTGTGGAATAGCTTTGATATTCTCTGTGTTGCCTTCTCCCTCTAGCACGGACCATCTCAGTCCCTCTTTCTTCCGGAGTTTGACCTCAATCTTTGACGGGGAAACGATGTGGGTGCACATATTGGGGATAATCTCATGAGCCAACTCCAACTCCAGGCTGTACTCCGAATCTGAATTTGGTATCATACTAGTGATGGACAGCTGGAAGTGATAGATATGTTTTATAAAATGTTTCGGTGATACTAACAGTAGGTAACTGAACATAGTTGTTCAGAGTGCCAGCTTTTAAATTCGATAAATTAATTATAAAACAGAAAATTAAAAATTTTGTCATTTTTTGTTTTCATGATTTTTATTATATGTAACAATTACATTTATTAGATATTTCGTTAACATACCTAATCTGTAACAATAATAACCTAAATTGGATTTTATTGTATCTTGTTCTTGTAATTTTCTTGTGTACAATAAATGGTTAAAGAAACAAATAAACTTATTAATTTGATACATTAACTACAGCCTTAACAAATCAGTACTTACACTTCTGTCTCCATATTGCACTTTAACTTTATCTGCGGGTGCGTTCTTGAGTAATACGGTGATAACCACTTGAGCATCCGTTTGGTACCAATCATGCTTTATCCTGGGCTTTGCTGCGTTGGCAGGCTGGAAACAGTAATGAAGTAGAAAATAAATAGCAAAGGAAATACTTCAAACAAAGGATGACTTTGGAGATATATGTTATGATTATCATACTATTGCTTTTGCCACAAAAATATTTTTTTACAAATTTTGTCTACCTATAAAATACTAAAAAATTATATATTTTGAGTCATGAGCAGGTGTTTCAACAGTCTATTTTTTATACATTAACATAAGTTAGTTTTAAAATTTGTTTAGACAACTGGCACATGAACTTCTAGAGCTGGCATCAGAAGGCATTTGTTGATTCCCAGTTAGGAACTATCATAGTGGTTGGGCTCAACTGTACTTGAGAACTGTATGTGACAATGAGTTGGGACTATAAGTTTATTAGCCATTAGATTACCTACCATTTTATGATTGGCAAACAATTTTTATAAAGTCGTAATAGTGAAGTGTTAATGGTTATTCATAACCAAAAAATAGCAGGGTAATTACAGTATGATAGTGCAGGTTTGGTTTGGGGTATTTTCGGATATTGAAGTATACATATATCCTGGATTATTATTTTTACAAATAAACGGAAGCGAAATGATTGTATTTATAGAACTGAAGTAATAAAAAAAGAAAGGAAACTGATAGTTTCCAAAATTAAACTAAGGTGACTGTTGTCGAGTCAACTGAATAAATCACGCGAAAACTGACAAAAACTCACCTCACCACTACAATTATCGTTTGCCTCCGACATATTTCAGCCGTTTTTCTATGTGCTTGCCTTAAAAATCTTAACAAATCGAGCCAATTTTGCGAAAAATGTGAACAAAACAACTCACTTTTTCTTTCTTCGCGACTTTTCTAGAATGACAGAGTGCATTCTTAAACTAAAATCAACGTATAAAAACTCCTCAAATAAAATATGTATAAAATTTAATAATTTTATAATAATGTTAGAAGCTAAAAATACATGATTAAGATAAATTTATTTCATTATTGTAATAGTGAAACATAAAATAAACTGATTACTTATTACAAATCAATGTTTTTTTCTGTTATTTTGTTAAAACAATACTTAAAGAGAAGTTTGGAACGTACTACATGAACTCTGCAGATTATAAAATAGATGTTTTATTTACAATGCGATAAGGTAAAATTACTTGACTGACCCTAGGGTGGTGGTTATTGGAACTAAAATCAACCTTACTATAAAAACCTAATGAGATAAAAATCTCCTCCCTACTATTAGTAAACTGTGAAGTGAGCGATGCTCAATGAGTCAAATATGTTTTTGTCGTACAGTACCTACATTATATTTTATTGCATAGTTATTACGATTTTTTACACAACGTGTCTATTAATTTTAAAAAAAGTTATTTTTAAAATAATAGAAAATTCTAAGAGTGTCGGAGGTCTAGTGGCTAGGGCCATTGCCCCGTTTGGGAGACGCGGGTTTGATCCCCACCACGTAGCAATATGTTTTTGAATTTCGAATTTATATGTACGTTTATTCGACGCTCTTAGGCCTCGTGGAGACGTGAGGCACTGCGCGGCGCGTCGGGCGTCTCATACCGCGCGAGACGACGACGCCCAACTTCAAACATATGGGACGGATGCCCGATGCCTCGCGCAATGCCCCACGTCTCTTTAGGGTCGGGCCACACTTATCGATGGCGATCGACGGTTTGCCTATACAAAACGCGTGCAAAGTATGAAAATCCTTTCGCATCGGACGCGGCGAATGATGCGAAAGGATTTCCATACTTCGCGCGCGTTTTGTATAGGCAAACCGTCGATCGCCGTCGATAAGTGTAGCCCGACCCACGAGGCCTTACGGTGAAAGAAAACATAGTGATGAAACCTGGATGAAATTCAAAGGTTGTGTGTGAAGTCGACCAACCCGCACTGGGCCAGCGTAGTCGACTAGAGCCTAATAACCCCTAGTTTAGAGTAGGCTCGAGCCCCTCGGTGGGGACGTATAAGAGCTGTTGCTGATTGATGATAAAATAAATTATTTATTCTTGTCCGACAAAAATTATTGTCAAAATAAATATCTCAAAAATGAAGGTACCTACCTAAAACCGATGAGCATGCATGAAGAGATTGTATTGAATGTGGGTGAAGCGAAATAAGTATGCCTGGATGGAGATGGAAAGACGTAGTCTCTGCTATACTTTCCAGGAAAGAGGCGTGACTTTATGTTTAAAATGTGAATAGTACTACGGTACTTACTCTTACTATCAATAATAGATGTCACTAGCATTTCATTTATTTGCCGTGTAGTGCGTCTTCTCGAATTGGATGACATCTGTCTTGTTATGTCACTGTCATGCGCGATCAGCTGCAAAGTGTGCTCTGCTCTATCAGCTGCTGTGGCTGTTAATTTAATCGCAAAGGTACTGAAAAAATATTTTCAAGAAGTATTTCCCGTAAAAATATTCTACGTGTTAGTCTTTTTCTGAACGGATGATGCGTGTAAGTTCAAAACTTCTATTTTATATTGATTACAGAGCTTTTTGTTGGGTAGTGTTAGTGTTAATTCTGTGATAGTGTTAGGTTATTTTCCTACAGAACTCTATTACAGAGTTTCTTTCATTTAATTTTCTGACAAAATTAGCCTCACCTTTTAATATTACTCGCTGTAAAGAGGTTTCCAGTTGCTCCTGTAGGTATACCAATTATTTGGTTTGATTAAATTAGTTTTCTACTTACTTACAACGATGTAGATTGTCTAAGACTGTTGTATTTGTTAACTTATCACTACACACCAGACCATTATAATTCAATCAACTCATGGCTGCCACATTATTATTTTCAAACTTCCTTTTTTTTTTTTTTTGACGGACCTAATCACTATTTATACCAGAGTGGTAATATAGTGGGCGCGGACTTGCGGGGGAGCAGAAGGCTCGTACCCATTAGAAAATTTATGACAACGTATCTGGGGGCGCCCAGACGGGCTCGGACCGCGGCCCAGAACGTTGCCAGGGCGAGAAGCGCGTCGGAGAAGAATGACCCCTACCGGGTCTTACTGAATTAATTCTACTATTAGTTCCGCGTCCCCGCCGGCGGGGGCGGTTGCTACCTGAAGGAGTTCAAACTTCCCATAGGAATAAGTTGCTTAAATAGAGCTGCAGTTCCTTTTACATTCAAAGTACAAAACATCCAAATCTCTTTTTAGCTGTTGAGTCACAAACTGTTTCACTCTTAACATTAGTAGGATTCACATGCTCCTTAGTTTGTAGTACAATGCTATACTGTCTGGTGTCTAGACTTGTAGATAAACATACTGCCTGCTTACTGATAAGATAACTGTTGTGCATTGTACCATACATTCAAGTACCTATACTTTATTGATATTAAAATAAGAAAGAACAAGGGTCATTGTCTGACGTTGCCTTGAAATCCATTTATGTGCAAATAAGTGTCTAAGAAAACAATAAATAAAAAACTGAAAAGTGTGTGTTTTTAAGAATAGATTTTTGTACTGTGTTTAGTTTACATTTACAAACATAATTTACCTTTTAATAGAATTTACAGAACCTACCTTACTTCTTATTCTAAGATTACTTTATTTGATAGCCTGTACCATAATCACAACGTAATTTATTCATTCCATTTTAGCATCTAAGCCGCTTCCTCCAAAAGCTGTTTAGACCGGACATTTCCAGACAAACAAGAGTAGCAGCCATGAGTGGTCTGACGGATTCTAGCAAGATCGCCGTCTGTCAGATGACATCAATCGGTGACAAGACTGTCAACTACAATACGGTTCAGCAGCTTGTCAGTGATGCTGTTAAAGAAGAAGTTCAGGTAAGGCAGATAATCATTGGAAAAAATCTAGGTGCTTGATAGAATTTTCTAGAAGTTACAAGTGCGCTTATCTATATTTTGGTTAGACACTTCTCATACTGGTAACTTAATAACTATCTCAAGTCATAGCAGTCAACTTCTGTGGTCTAGTGCTCGGCACCAGATCCAGATCTGGGTAGTGGAGATACTGTCAGAATCATTTTAATAACTGCTGCATTATATAATTTCATTTATTGTTCTACAATTTCAGATGATCTTTTTCCCTGAAGCCTGTGATTACCTCTGTGATAATAAGAAAGATGTGGTTAAGAATGCAGAGCCAATACTCACTGGGAATACTATGAAGAAATACAGAGAGTTGGCTGCAAAACACAATGTGTGGCTGTCCATGGGAGGTGTCCATGAGCTTGTAAGTCTATGTAAAACTATAACATTAGTCTATTGCAGCAGTAGGCAACAGGCGGACTGCGGTCCGCATCCGGACCGCAATATAGTAAAATTACATCTATCTATGCAATTAATAGGCCGGTCATATCATACAAATAAAAAGAGACATAATTGCGGTAAACTTGCTCTTTTGGTATGTTGTTTGGGTCCACCTGGATAGTATTAATCCAGATTTGCAGCATTCTGAAATTCTCGCGCGCTGAGTAGTTGCTGAAAACCACCAAAAACGACATTGGAAGGCTCTGACGATAAAGGTCAATACTACTTTTTTAAAGTGTACAAAATTGCTGACAGTTTGAACCCTAATTCAATTGTGTAGGTCTAATAGATCACACGATACAGGGTTCCCAATATTCACCAATATTCCAGTTTTCCCCAAAATGTTGGAAAATTGGAATGTCTAATTTGTGACCTATTAGACCTACACGATTGAATCAGGGCTCAAACTGTCAGGAATATTGTACACTTTAAAAAAGTAGTAGTGACCTTTGTCGTCCGAGCCTTCCAATGTCGTTTTTGGTGGTTTTTCAGCAACTACTCAGCGCGCGAGAATTTCAGACTGCTGCAAATCTGGATAAATACTATCTAGGTGGACCCAAACTACATACCAAAAGAGCAAGTTTACCGCAATTATATCTATTTCGAATGTAACATATGACTGGCCTATAAATCTGGGGGCACGGCAGTGCCCCCGCCAAGTCGAGCAAAAAAGCGGCACGGCCGTACCATACTTTTCTCGAAGCAGTTCAGGCCATTTTCGACCCCCCTATAACTTCGTTGTGGATAAAACTAGAAGCCTGAGTTTTCAGTAATCAAGCAGGCATTGTATAAATATGGTATATTTCAAATTTCAATCAATTTGAACCAGTAGTTTATGAATTATAACTAGTCAAAGTTTCTTAATTTTGTCACTCACTGACTGACTGACCGATCATCAAAACTCTAAGGCACTTCTAGCAGACATAGAAGCTTCAAATTTAGAATGGAATTAGTGTTTAGTGTATAAACCAAGGAAAAACTAAAACATTTTGCAATTTGGGCCCAGTTTTCTAGATACATCATTTGCTAGATAACTTTGTAATCCGATTTATATCTTGGGGCATTATATAGGATTACAAAGTTACATTTGCAGTAAATGAATCAGTGTACCTGTATAATGGAATATAATTGAATAAGAGGTGCAGGGTAGGTGTAGGGTAGGTGTAGGGTAGGTGTTGGATAGGTGTTGTATAGGTGTAGGGTAGGTATAGGGTAGGTATAGGGTAGGTGTAGGTTAGGTGTAGGTTAGGTGTAGGGTCGGTGGAGCGTAGGTGTGCATTTTTACATTGTGTTTTCATGCGATCTACAAAAAGAAATGAGATGTTTTAAATAAATACATAGATTGACTTGGCAATCGCACTAAACAATCAAATTTAATATAATAATGTATTAATTGTGAGATACATTATGTTTTCATGCGATAAATACATAGATTGACTTGGCAATCGCACTAAACAATCAAATTTAATATAATAATGTATTACTTGTGAGAATAATTGTGTTTTCATGCGATTGCCAGGTCAATCTATGTATTTATTTAAAACATAAGAGATTTTTAATATTGATCTGGTCACTATAAGATGTTGTTAGGTGAGCTAATTACGTAATAACTTAAGACAGAAGGACTCTTAAGTAGGGACTGAATAAATTAACCGACTTGGTATTACATGGATCTCACAACTTTTTACGGTAGATTAAGTTGCGTGCGAGACTTGGTTTTTTTACAAGTTATGTTTTTGATGGCATAGTATTTTCATATAACAAGCCTTTGCAGCTTTGCCAACCTAGACCTGTATTGTGTTCCTGCGAAATTTTCCATGCATAAAAAATATCTTATGGCCTAGACCAGGCTTTGCTCTATCTGGGCTTTGCAAATTACAAACAAATGGATCTCTTTGGACCTCCATAAAGAAATTCAACAGTGTCCAGACGCAACATAAAATTACTTTCCGGCCCCGTAGTTTTGTGAGCTGTGACCTAGTGAATTTTCCTTTACGAAATTACTGATTTGTGTTTTTTAGCGCCCACTACACTCGTCCGAAGTTCTTCGACGAAGTGTCAAATTGGTGTCAAAGTGAAGCCCGTAACGAAGCGAAGTTGCACGAAGTGCCTCTCTATACTCTCGTCCTCGGCTTACTTCGATGAACTTCGCGAGTAGTGTAGTGGACGCTTTACGTTTTCAACCCCGATATCTCCCCGCCATTATGGAAAATTTCGAAAAACTGAATCAACAAAAAATTTCTATACATATACATATACTATTGAAACATGCTCACTAAATTTCATGAGAATCGGTGAGAAATTCGACCTGTAGAGAGGGACAGCCAGATATCCGCCCAAACATCCTCCGGACATGCGAAAGTATTTTTGCTCTACGTTTTGCGCAGTGTAACACCTCACCGCAGTAAGATGGGTTTTCGAATTTAAAATTCATATATGCGTTTATTCTTACGGTGAAGGAAAACATCGTGAGGAACCATGCATACTCCTGCGAAGAATTTCAGAGATTGTGTGTAAAGCTTGACTAATTGTGTAAAGTAAACCAACTCGCTATGGGCCAGCGTGACCCAGACCTGATAACCCTAATCCAGGGTACACCCGAGACCCTCGGTGGGGATGTGTATGAGCCGTTGATGTATTTCATTTTAGGACGAAACAGACCCTTCGAAGATGTACAACACGCACGTGATAATAAATAACAAAGGGGAGATAGTGCAAACGTACCGGAAGCTGCATCTGTTCGACGTGGAGATCCCGGAGAAGAAGCTGCGGCTCAAAGAGAGCGACTTCTCGCACTCCGGCCGCCATATTGTCTCGCCCGTTGACACGCCCGTGGGGAAAATTGGTGAGTGACTTACTCACAATACAATGCGAATGTTCTTCGCCGTGTGGTGACGGCAGAGTAGAATACACTAGTCACCAACCCCTTCTCTTCCCGTGGGTGTCGTAAGAGGCGACTTAGGCACTACACATTGAACAGGGAACGGGCAGCAGCGCTCTCTGATACAGTAACCTTTTAATCTGCGATCTCCAACCCGCCTGCCAAGCGTGGATATTATGCAGTTGACTGTAACGGGCCGTTGATGTTGATGTTCTTTGGTGACACCAAGGATTCACGAAATACGAGAACACATAAAAAACCGAGTCATTAGACGGCTTTATTGCTAAGGCAGCAATCTCTTCCAGACAACCTTTGGGTAAGAAGACCGGGAAAAAGAGAGAGTGCAGAGCAGGTGGATGGCTGATTTTCTATAGTAAATAAACTACGTACAAATTGCAGTAGGTATTTTGTATGCAGTTTAGAAGACATCAGTCAGAACAGTCTGTCACTTAAGGGGGGTACCCTATGTGGACTGTAGCATCGGGCCTTGTTGGTCTTCGTGCCATATTTTATTATAATTTGGTGCTGGTGGTGTGATTCTTTTTAGAATATATTTGTTCTCATTTTAATTACCTTGTTTAAAAAGAGAGCGATAGAAACTTCATACGGGTTCTACCGGGGAGTTTGACGGACTTAGCTTGCCGCCCGCCGTAGGGTGCAGACGTTATTTTTATTTTAAATTGCCACGTAAGTACGCTACGAGTGTAAAAAAGTTAAATAAATGTGTGAATCTCTAATGATAGTATTTGTATTCAGAAAGTAACAATTCCCAATAAGAGCTGTTACAGAACACTAGCGTCTTGGATAAAGATTCATAACTTAGTGAAAACACAAAATATCGAAAATCTGAACGATCGTCTTGTTATATTTCTAGAATTGATAAATTAAGTTAACTATTGTTAATTGTAGTTACAGATAGCGAAAGTGCTAAAAACGGCCGTTATCTCTTACTACACCGTATAAGATTGTATACAAATTACATATTTTAAAATATACTAAAATACCTACACTTTAAAAAGATCGTTCACATTTTTAATAATAGTATATTAAATTTAGTTTTTTCGGAGTTATGATTTTTTTTCGAAGTAGCGCTAGTGTGCGTCAGGTAACCCCTTAACTATTAGTGTCTAAGCTGCGTGAAATCACTGAATTTTTTGCTGCGAATTATACGGAATAGCCAGCTATTACGGAAATAAAGATATCAACCAAAGTCAATTCGGTAGCCTTCATTGCCGCCGAACACTTTACCTCGGAGGCTTATCTCATAAAAGCTACATAAATACGGAATAACCTTCACCGGCAGAGAAACATGCAAAGCTGATTCATTTTAATGATATTGTCTTTAGTTTTGTCACTATAAATTATCCGTGACTCCTTTTTATACAAGATACAGTGTGGCAAGAAAGTGATGAAATTAAAAAGTAGCGGTTTCTTGACATACCTATTCTAAAGCCGTACAACAGCGCAACGAAAGATGATACTTGGACGGATCACGTGATCATACCTGCGCAGTAGATAGTTCGCAGGCCATTTTGGCGATAAGCGAGGCAAGAGGGGAGGGACGGGACCGTTGCGCGGTGAGACAGAAGCGTGCGGGGCGAGATACCTGCGCAAAATCCACTTTACTATAGCATCTGATAGGTCTCATCTTTCGTTGCGCGAAAGAAAAAGGAAAGGTAACTTTATTCAAAGCTTTTTGTCAGTACCTAGCTTTGGATAAGGTTCACCAGGGGCCGTTTCACGAAGCTACAAGTTATAAATTACAAGTACAATTCGATGTAAGGTCGACCAATAAATTGGTTTACCACTCTAAGGTTGAATGTCAGTTGCAAATTATAGAACAACAAAGATTATTTTCGTTTGCAGAACGATCTGTCAGATACTGAGTATAAACCTTATTGAAATTTTCGATAACTAGGAAATTGTATGAAAAATGGTAAACTACTTTCTTGGTTGACCTTACATTGCGTAGATAGTGAGTTTAAAACGATAACGCCTTACAGTTTACACAAATTAACTACGCAATGAATATCAAATTGTAACTTGTTACTAGTAAATTGTTGCTTCGTGAAACGGAACCCAGGCAGTCGTACAGAGTGCCAAGAGTCCAATATAACAACATCATCAACAGCTTCCCACCGCGGGGCTCGAGCCTACCCTGAATTAGGGTGATTAGGCCTTAGTCGACCACGCTGGCCCAGTGCAGGTTGGTCGACTTCACACACAATCTTCGAATTTCTTCGCAGGAGTGTGCAGGTTTCATCACGATGTTTTCCTTCACCGTATGGCCTGAAATAAAAACATTATTATTATTAAAGATATTGTTTGAAGGTCTGGCGATTTGCTACGACATGCGTTTCCCTGAGCTGAGCACCGCGCTAAGCATACTGAACGCGGAAATCCTGACCTACCCTTCGGCCTTCACGCATGCCACCGGCGTCGCACACTGGCATGCCTTACTCAGGTAATATTTCTATTCTGTTTATCGCCATATCATCAATCAATCAATCAAAAGCCTATTGCAGTCCACTGCTGGATGTATGCCTCCCCTTGGGCACTCCAAAGCGCACGATCACCCGCTCTCCTCATCCAGCCACCACCAGCGACCTTCCTCAGGTCATCAGTCCCCCTGGCAGGGGGGCGTCCCACACTTCGTTTCCCGAGACGCGGTCTCCATTCGAGAACCCGTCTGCTCCAACGCTCGTCGGTTCTGCAACAGACGTGGCCAGCCCACTGCCACTTCACGAAGCTACACTTCTGAACGATATCAACTACTTGTCCTCTGCCGGATGATTTCGTTTCGGATTTTATCCCGTCATTTCATATACCGTGTGGAGACGGCAGAGCAGAATACATTTGTCACCAACCCCTACTCTTCCCGTGGGTGTCGTAAGAGGCGACTTAGGGACTACACATTGAACAGGGAACGGGCAGCAGCGCTCTCTGATACAGTAACCTTTTAATCTGCGATCTCCAACCCGCCTGCCAAGCGTGGAGATTATGGCAAAACCAAACACTTAAGGGGAGGAGGCTCATAGTCCAGCAGTGGACTGTAACGGGCCGTTGATGTTGATGTTGAATCCACGTAGTAGCGTGGACGGACAGCTAGTTGTACAGGGTGTTGTACAAAAAATACCCGACCTCCCCCATCTCCACTTAACGAGGATTTATGTAACACCTTAATTTTTAAAAAAAGAAACAC
Organism: Carpatolechia fugitivella; assembly: GCA_951230895.1. Taxonomy (NCBI): domain Eukaryota; kingdom Metazoa; phylum Arthropoda; class Insecta; order Lepidoptera; family Gelechiidae; genus Carpatolechia; species Carpatolechia fugitivella. The sequence goes on from OX579671.1 coordinate 6,495,646, forward strand.
ACCGTGTAATTTAAATGTTTGATTTCCGTTAAACGGAGTGTTTCTTTCACCCACGGGAAGAGTAGGGGTTGGTGACAAATGTATTCTACTCTACTACGTGGATTATCTTCTTCTTATTCTAAAACTAGTGGCTCTGTGAGCCGTAGACCTCGCCTTTTATGTCTTTACATTACTTATGAGTTAATGTGACCGCTTTTTTTTTAATTTTTCTCCACAAACATCTCTGACTCCTTGAAATTTATTTATCACTTTTTTTATTATTGGTTTAAAAATGTGACCTTTAGAGAAAAACAGCCTCAGCAGTAGACCTTGTTAGCTGGCAACCCCCATAACGTGACCTGCAGAGTGGAACAAACAGATGGACTGACATACAAAAGCAATTTTGGCCAAGCTGGAACGGAGACGTTTCGCTCGCTCGGTCAACTAAGAACGCCATCTATAAACGTAGGAATACTCGTAACAAAACATTTCTGAGCGCATTTACCTTTTTAAATTCCTTTTATTTGCACCCAGGTCTCGAGCCATAGAGAACCAATGTTATGTGATAGCAGCGGCACAATCAGGGCAACACAACTTGAAGCGGAGGTCATACGGACATGCCTTAGTGGCGGACCCTTGGGGAGAAATCCTGGTGGACTTGAGAGACGCCAGCCCAGGGTTTGGGGTTGCAGACATATCCTTTGACAAACTGAGGAGCGTTAGAGCGAACATGCCCGTCTTTCAGCATCGGAGGTGAGTGATATTTTTGCCACGCTGCACATTGTTAAAGAATCTTAAAACGGACCAGTCGGATGGACATAGTTTAGTGGCGGACCCTTAGGGAGAAATCCTGGTTGACTTGAGAGATGCCAGCCCAGGGTTTGGGGTTACAGACATATCCTTAAATAAACTAAGGAGCTTTAGAGCGAACATACCTGTCTTTCAGCATCAGAGGTAAGTGATATTTTAGCCACGTTGCACATTATCTGAAAGAACTAGAAATGGTGGTCGTCAGGACATGCTTTATTGGCGGACCACTAGGATGAAATCTTCCTGGAGCTAAGAGACTGATCCTTGAACAAACTGAGGAGCATTAGAGGGAACATGCATGGTAAGTGATATCGCACATTGTTCGAAAGAACTTGAAGTGATGATTGTTGCTTCAGTGGTAGACCCCTGGTGGATTTGAGAGACGCCAGCCCAGGGTTTGGGGTTGCAGATATATCTTTAAACAAACTGAGGAGTGTTAGAGGGAACATGCCCGTCTTTCAGCATCGGAGGCATGTGGTTTTTAGCCACGTCGTCGTACAGTCAATACCCTAAGATGAAACCGAAGAAGTTATCTTATTTTCAACTCTATTCTTACATAGAATTGTACAGTTTACTAAATAGGGTATCGGACTGTTCCTAAATTTACCATATTTTATGAATTATTTTAAAAATATAGATGAGCATATAGTAGCAGACAATTCGTGAAGAAAAAAACAGAATCGGTTGAAAAACGAATTTACAGTGATTTTTTAAAGTTTCAATATGTCTGTCTCTTTCAAAAACTATTTTTTGTATGGAGATTATATGGCGTTACTAACAAGTGGTATCACAAGTGGGTATGTGCCTTTCTGTCTAATCTTGAATTTCAAACCTTTATAACTCAGTCAATTTTAAAGATAGAGCAAAAATTTTTTTAGTGTTCGATAGCAGAAACTAAGAAGTTTGGATTTATAAAATTAAAAAAAGTAGTCCGATCCCCTGTTGGTGGAAACTAAGATTATTCAATCGGTTTCGAGCGGCTCTGGATACATATTCTTACGGAATTGCCAAATACAAATACAAATTATTTATTTGCAATAAATGTGGTTATATACATAGATGGGTTAAGTACATTTTGAAGCATCTCACATTTAAGCGACATCTTCGGTATGCAAATTGGAGGAATAGCATGCAGTCAGAATTAACATTAAAGCGGAATTAATAAGAGAAAAATTAGATACGTTGATACGTTGAGACTTTACGTTGATCGAAAAATTTTACGGCCACACAGACGACAGGCTGGTAATCTTTCACTAGGTGCAGAAAGACCCAAACATTCTTGGTTAAGGGGCTACCCTATGCGAACACTAGCGCCACATCGATAAAAAATCATAACTTAATGTAAACACAAAATATATAATCTATACGATCAATTTGAAGCGTAGGTATTTTAGTATTTTTAGAAATAAGAAATTTTATAATACCCTATACGATGTAGCAAATGTGCTAAAAACGGTCGCTTTTAGCACTTTCGCTATCTCTTACTACACCCTATAAGATTTTATAAAATTCGGTATTTCTAAAAATACTAAAGTACCTACACTTTAAAATGATCGTCCACTTTTTTTATATACCTGGGCTGATTGATAACTGGCCGAAACGACGAACTTAAAAAAATGATACGCAAAAAAAATATATTACATTATATTTTGGCATCTTTTTGAAAATGGAACGCCAAATTTGAATTTAATCGAACTGGTGGAATTTGTTTGATAGGACGTAGAACTTTCTCTGTCGTAAATTTTCTTAACAATGGAAAGAAACGAAATTCGTGCGGTGATAAAGTTTTACGTTTTAAAACAGAAAACAGCAACCCAGATTAAAACCAAGCTAGACAGTGTTTTAGGTAATTCTGCTCCTGCATTGAGTACAATTCACACCTGGGTAACTGATTTTAAACGTGGAAGACAGAGCTGCGAAGACGCCCACAGGTCTGGCCGTCCAAATGAAGTCACGAATCCGGACATGATCAAAAAAATTCACAAAATTGTATTGAATGATCGGCGCTTGAAGTTGCGAGAGATAGCAGAGATGGTGAGCATTTCATCTGAACGCGTTTTTAATATTTTGCACCAACATTTGGGAATGAAAAAGCTTTGCGCGCGATGGGTGCCGCGTTTGCTCACTGTTGACCAAAAGCAACGTCGAGTGGACGATTCATCGGAGTGTTTGGCGCTGTTTAACCGAGATCCTAACGAGTTTTCGCGGCGTTATGTAACAGTCGATGAAACCTGGATACATCATTATACTCCCGAGACAAAAGAACAATCTAAGCAGTGGACTGAGAGCGGAAGACCTGCGCCGAAGAAAGCAAAAACGGTTTTGTCGGCCGGCAAAGTGATGGCGACTGATTTTTGGGATGCTCGAGGGATTATTTTAGTGGATTATCTGCAAAAAGGAAAAACAATAAATGGAGAGTACTACGCAAGCTTGCTGCAAAAATTAAGTGAAGAAATCCAGAAAAAACGACCATATTTGGCCAAGAAAAAAGTTTTGTTCCACCATGACAACGCACCTGCACACACGTCAATGATTGCAGTCGCCAAACTCCATGAATTGCGGTTCGAATTGCTACCGCATCCACCCTATTCCCCGGATCTGGCCCCGTGTGACTTCCACTTATTCCCAAACCTGAAGAAATGGTTAGGTGGCCAGAGATTTTCATCAAATGAAAAAGTCATTGTTGCCGTGGACGAGTATTTTGAGGGGTTGGAGAAAACATTTTATCAAACTGGTGTAACGGCATTGGAGAAGCGCTGGACTAAATGCATCGAGGTAGAAGGAAACTACGTTGAGAAATAAATTTATTTTAAATAGATTTTTAAAGTTTTTCTTTGTCGTTTCGGAAACTTATCAATCAGCCCTCGTATTTAGTTTTTTCGGAGTTATGATTTTTTTTCCAAGTGGCGCTAGCGCGCAAGCAGGTAGCCCCTTAAGATATGACCCTTAGCCTATCAATGTTGCCAAATGTGTGCTTTCCGCGAGCCAACTATATGTACTCATGTTTATTCTTATTCGTTATTTAAACCGCAATATTGTCTTCCAGAAGAGACGTCTACTCTCTCTACGCTCTGAGTCTCCGGAAAGCGCTCCCGGTGGAACACGGCGGGTCGTCCCCAACGCCGGCCGGGAATCAAACCCCCACCCCGGAGGTGACCGGGCCTTCCTACGTGTTCGGCCACGTCAGGGTGCCAGAAACCTGCGTGTTCTTCAAGTCTGAATTAAGCTTTGCTTTCGTCAATTTGAGGTAAGGGTTTCTTTTTTAATATACAAAAAAGGTACCTACCTATCTAAGCGATTATGGAATCGCTTACCGAATTACTTTCAGCGCGCGAAACCCATATATCTAACCATACATTTTATTGCTTTTCTAATCGCTGATGGCGCTGGATAATAGGCATTGAAAACGCGGCAGTTGTATGCAGTGGCCAAGATGTGACGTCACATTATAGTATGTTCCTGCAGGTGTGTGATACCGGGTCACGTGCTGGTGGCTCCGATACGAGAGGTGGAGAGGAACCAGGACCTCAGCAACGAAGAGGCTGAAGACTTCTTCCGCAGCATCAGGCTCGTTCAGAAGGTGGGAGTTCGTTCTACTTACCGACATTTATTTATTTATTTATTTATTATTAGTGATTCACAGCACATAAACACATCTTATATAAGTGACATTAAAATTATACATAGCCAATAACGAAGATCACATATTACATTTTATCAAGGGTAGGGAGAAAGATTTTTAGATTTGACATAACTGTAACAACGGTGCTTTAATAATATACACGTTGAAATTGACATCGTTTTGTTCCCGCCGTGTAGTGATTGATAGTACTCGTCAAACTGAACAACTTTTCGCGAAAAATTTATAAATTTGCATTATTACATAATATATTTGAAAAAAAAAATATTTTTTATGTGTTGGAATTTGAAATATTTAGATAAATTTTTTTTTTTTTAAATGTGCATAGTCCCTGTTAGGCGTTCCTGAAATACATTTTTGTTTCGTCACCAGCTCATGGAGAAGGTGCACAAGACGACATCGTGCACGGTGACGATACAGGACGGCCCCCTGGCGGGGCAGACAGTGTGCCATCTGCACTGCCACGTGATGCCGCGGACCAAAGGGGACTTCATAGAGAACGACCTCATATACCTAGAACTTCACAAACACGACAAGTGAGTACGATTACGACGGCTCCGTAGCCCAGGTGGTAGTGTATCTGCCTCCGACGCACAGGGTCGCGGGTTTGAATCCCGCCCAGGGCAAACATTCGTGTGATGAGCACTTGTGTTTGCCTTGTGTCTGGTTGTAGTTTATCTAATATATGTTTGTATTTATATATTCATGTAATGTATATCAGCTGTCTGGTATCCACAGTACAAGCTCTGCTTAGTTTGGGATCAGATGGCCGTGTGTGAAATGTCTCCACATATTTATTATTTATGAGCACCCATTGATTTACAACAGGCCTAGATACAACATGAATGCTCAAAAAATGGGCCGGCAAAGCGGCGCTCAAGCACTACATTACCGCGGTACATGACAATAACAATACTACTACAATAAGGTTGCAATTAATAAAATACGCTTTCACTTTTTAATCCCAGCGTACTTTCAAATAGGTGACATGTTTCTAGTGTATTTTTGTATGACGCGCTATATCCAGGCCTGTTGTACGTCGACTAAGGCCTAATCACCCTAATTCAGGGTAGGCTCGAGCCCCTCGGTGGGGACGTATATGAGCTGTTGATGATTATGAATTTCTTCCTTTTCTTTCTCTTTCTTTTCTCTTCTTTCTTTCTTTGGTGATTTTAAATTAGAAAGAGACTTCAACTATTAGAAAGGAGACAATTTTTACCATTACAATAAAAAACTCTATTTACTTTCAGTTTCAAATCCGGCCACCCAGCGAAACCGGCGCGAACGAGAGAGGAAATGGACGCTGAGGCTTCCATGCTCAGGATAGAAATGGACAAATTAATCACCCAGGAAAAACCAGCGGCCGTTTGATTATATCGTGTGGGTTGTGAGGTCAACAACCGACCTCGCAAACCCTAGTGCTTTGATTATAGTCCCTAGTCGAATACAACGTGTTAATTAGATAGCGTGCAACGCCTCGGGTGTCCGTCATCATCATCATCATCATCGTGTGGGTTGTAAGGTCGACAACCGACCTCACAAACCCTGGTGTCAGTGTTACAGAGCCGCCAAAGGCCACTGACTGGGCTCGTGTAACGACTAGATAGTAGCCGGGACCAACAGCTTAACGTGCCTTCCGAAGCACGGAATCATCTTTCTTTTCGGACAATCAGGTGATTCAGCCTGCAATGTCCTAACCAAACTGGGGAAAAGTATCACAAACATATTTATTTATTTTTGCTAGACCGGGAATCGAACCCGGTACCTCCGTAATGGGCGTCGAAATCTCGTCCACTCGGCCATGGAGGCTGTTTTGTCCGTGACACTGAATAATTTTTATTTTATTTTCCAAAATTATTCTACTATTCAGCTGACCTGACGGAGACAATTTGTATTCAGCTAAAAAATGTAATATGGCAAAATAAAGAGATGATACTGACATGGATTGAACGGGTTTTTCCCATTGTCCCCCACACCGTTATCCACATCACGACAAATGATTAATTTCTGATATTAAAATGAACTTTTGAAATCGGAATTATTTTTCCCGTTGCCCCCCGAAAATTTTTCGAGTGAATATGGAAAATCACGTAGGATTAGGGTATTTGACTACTTTTTTTAAATATAAATCCAAACATGTTAGTTTCTGCTATCGAACAGTAAAATAATTTTTAAAATTGACCGAGTTTTAAAGGTTTGAAATTCAAGATTAGACAGAGAGGCACATACTTACTTGTGACGTTTTGAAAGAATCGGAAATATTGTAACTTTAAAAAATCACAGTAAATTCGTTTTCCAACCGATTCTGTTTTTTCGCGTCTGCTACTAATCTACATTTTTAAATTAATTAAATTCAATATATGGTAAATTTAAGAACAGTCAAATACTCTAAATCCCAATAGGGTGAACAACGGGAATAACCCGATGGAACGACCACCCAGAGGTATTGCTTTATTCAATTAAGACTGGTCCAATTTAAAAGTACGTCGCAAAAGAGTAGCAAATAAATATTGATGCTGTATGACAGCAACATCTTTACTTTGGCAACACTGTTAAATTCCCAGGCAGTTATTACCAGTATAGACTCCATAGTACTGAGTAAGCGTATCGTATTCATGATAATTTCAATGTAACTTGAAACATGAATATCGGTAGTTTGTAAATGCACCGACAGATGGAGCTGTAATGCACTCTGAGCACTGACCTCTATATAGTACCGCTGGACCAACTATAAGCCGGGTTATAGTGAGACGATTTCATTTTCGCCATTTTGGCGCTGATAGCAGCAGTGGGTGGGAACGGAACTAATAATAGAGATGGGACAGTGAGATAAAATACGTGAAAAATAGTGAATAAATTAGTGACAGATTTTTAAGTGCCTATAATATCAATAGAAGTTTTAATTGTTGAATATTAGCCGTAAATTCACTTACTTGTAATGTGGGGAATTTAACCCCACTTCCTTTCTGGTAACGAGTTTTGCATAACACGCACTCTTTCATGGTTTACCTATTAACTAACACCACTTATTTATGTATCAACAGCTATTAATAGATATTAATACGACACAACAAACAAGTTTAATCGTGTTAAACCTTCAAAACCACTTTATAAATACGGAGACAATGCAAACGAAACAACGGCCATTTGCAGTTTACGTCAGATTTAGTTCCTTTCCCACGCATTGGGGGCGCTTCAAATGGGCACAATAGAGAGCTGTCATTTTAAAGGGTGTCATTAGTCCAGCGGTACTATATAGAGGTCAGTGACTCTGAGCATTAAAGTAAAAAGCTGTGTCAAGTTTCGTCGACCTTTCACAGAGCTTGGTGGCAAATTGGTAATGCGCCTGTTTCTGGCCCCGATAGCCAAGACGGTTCAGGGGGTCTCGAGAGGTGGACCGTGGGCTAGTGACGATAATTATTAGTTATTACCACTTCCTGTAGTTACACAACTAATGATTAGTTACTAATCACAGTCTGTTTTATGTAGTGTTGCTATAATTGGTATCGAATTTAGTCCCAATCGTTGTTTATTTTTTACTGTTTTGTGCCGTTCATGTCAAAATCAGCTTTAGTGCCAAATAAAACTCAACATTCTGTACTAAGTTGGAAGGGTTGTAACCTTCTGTGATCGAAGGTTGTAACGGCACAAATTGAAATCAGTCTCTTAGAAAATAGCAAGATCGAGAGATAAGAAATGTGACTTTAAAGTTAGATTTAAGTTTAAAGTAAGCGTTGTGTATAAAAGATAAGTTATTTTAATAAAGAAGTTGTCATCTATTTTAACAAATTGTTTTTTTTTTTTCTTTAGATTGAAATATGGAAAAATACAAAATAACCTTGGCCACTCTGCGAAATTTTTGCAATTCGTCTAAATTATTATCGGATTCAGAAATATTTTATTTACTTCAAACGTGAGTGCTTCGTTGTAGCGGGAATCGTCGCGGAGAGACGACGTAAGGGAACAATTCGCGTAAACGGACATGGGTTAAGCTTCGCGTGAAAGAAAGAGCTATAAACCTGTAGTATCAGCGCCACCTTCACCAAGTCTACATACGAGTTGTGATAACACTAACAATTATCAATTCATAAGTATTGAATCAGTGCAAAATAAAAAGCTGGATGAGGAGAGCGGGTGATCGTGTGCTTTGGCGTGCCCGAGGGGAGGCACGCGTCCAGCAGTGGACTGCACATACTGCAATCGGCTGATAGATTGAGTGAAAATAAAAAGAAACACCATTTAAAGGTACGCTAAAGTTATTTATTTGTTTAATTATATCCCTATGACTAGATAGTTATTAAAAGTACACTTCACAATATTGTTTGGTAGGTATCTTGAGATCACACTCTCCTATTGCTATCAAAACGTGTTTTATGTCACTAAATACAAATTACTTACTATAAATTCATTCTTATGACAGTTTATTGAACTTACTAATTATTACTAAGCAGCAAAAAGACCGCCACTTTTCAAACTCGCGACTTAAGGCCAGTTTATACTTTATTAGGTACGCGAGTTGCGAGTTGCAAGTACAGTTGTCAAAACAAGTGTCATATTCATATCTTCCTGTAATGTTGTCAAAAAGCATATTATTTCCTGTTGCAAAGGAAACACTCGCACTTGCAATCGGTAACCTGCGAGAATTAACACGCACTTGCTACTTGTCGAAGTGTAAATCGGCCTTCAGACAAATCAACCCTGTCAGCTTGGGTTACACGCTGACACATTTCGTCCACGCGGAACGCCACTTACGCAAAATGATGCGAAATAAAGGCAAACATCTTGATAGGTATTTTTTATCGAAACTCGTTTCCAAACTCAGTTTTATAAAGGAAAACCATCATAAGTTAGGTTGTTTATTTCTGAATAAAAAGACTTATCAATGTTGTTTACCTAAACCGACTGGGTTAGAGAATGCTCGAATCATATTACCTCAAAGTCCGACACAAAGAAAGAATCTCTGATTTGTCACCAATAATATGCAATAATCCTAAATAATCAAAAACATCATCCTTGTTTGCAAACTTATATAAAAAACACAATTTTTAGGGCTCCGTACCTCAAAAGGAAAAAAGGAACCCAGTGATCACTTTGTTGTCAGTCTGTCAAAACCCTTTTTCTCAGGAACGCGAAAACGTTAAAATGAATATTTACATCATCCCTTAAAGCTCTATAATAAACAAACCCACAAACCTAGTGGTCAGAATTTATTGAAGATCCAAAATGGCTTTTAGATAATCTTAGATACTTTCCTATAGCGTCGGACCTGTGGTAATAGAGGATCGGACTACTTTCTTTTTAATTTTATAAATCCAAACTTCTTAGTTTCTGCTATCGAACACAAAAAGAATTTTTGCTCTATCTTTAAAATTGACCGAGTTATAAAGGTTTGAAATTCAAGATTAGACAGAGAGGCACATACCCACTTGTGACGTCATTTGTTAGTAACGCCATATAATCTCCATACAAAAAAACGTTTTTGAAAGAGACAGACATATTGAAACTTTAATAAATGACTATAAATTCGTTTTTCAACCGATTCTGTTTTTTCTTCGCGAATCGTCTGCTACTAATCTATATTTTAAAAATAATTCATAAAATATGGTGAACAGTCCGATCCCCTATTTTCAGTGGAAATTAGAACAATCTCCTTTAGTAATCCTAATAGTAAGGGCTCGTTCCCACAGTCACGGTTTGCGCCGGGCCGGTATGTATACACTACTGTGTATGAAACTCTATGGAGGTGTGCTCACGCGCCGGCGCCGCCGCCGGTCCGGTTTGCAACTGTGCATGTGGGAACGAGCCCTAATAGACCATATCTAATCTTTACTACTGTTAGCACTAAGTGACCATATCTAATCTTTACTACTGTTAGCACTGAATAGATCAATAGTAGCTTTGCTCACATTTCCTCTAAAGGACTGTATATGACCTTCGTGTATGGTGGATATTTCTCCAGAACTAGCTTGTAAGCCGTTTCTAACGGGAGGGACTTTCTTGCATAACGGCATCGTGACTATGCTGGCGGGAACGGGAGGCAGGATTGAGGGCGGAGGGAAGATCAACGGGCCAGGACGCAATATTGTAGGTGATGCAAGATCGCCGTTGACTAGACTTCCGTTTGATGGGTCTTCTGTAAATGAAAATGAAACGTGTTAATTTTGTGTTAATTAATTAAGTAGTACAGTGGTTAAACCCACCGGGAGGCGTGGTGGGTTCTATAAATCCTACAACGTACAAAGGACAAAGGATATAGTCAGGCCAGGCCGCTTGAAACGGTTTGAATTATCTCAAGAGATTTTTTATATTTTATTATGAAATTTTGTTTACATGTATAGTTTACCGAACTGCGTAATTATGCGAAATTTCATGACAAAGCATAAATAATTACCAGAGAAAACTTAATCGGTTTCAAGCAGCCTGGCCTGACTGTATCCTTATATCCTTTGTCCTCTGTACTATTGGTTTTGATTTTTGATTATGTACAATTATTTGACGCTCTTACGGTAAAGCAAAACGTCGCTAGGAGACCTGCACACTCCTGCAAAGAAACTCAAAGGTTGTGTGTGACTTTAATTATTTAATAATCACGTATGCTTTAAGGTTTACAGCCTAATATCTCAAATTAATTCAGGGCAGGCTTAAGCCCTCGAAGGGCACGTACAAAGCTGGACTAAGGAGTTTGTTGAATACATGTCAAAATTCCCTACTTTTATTGAAGATTAAAGGGCGTCACAGACGGTGCAAAGCGGGGGTCAAACAAAATGGCGAATCAATCAGTGACCGGCTATTCTGCTTGACCCCCGCTTTGCACACAAAGTGAGGCGACGAGAGAGCTGGCTGCCTCGTACTATATATCGTATCTTAACAGTCTGTGACGCCCTTAAAACTAAAACTGAAAATTACCTTCAACACTCTTCTTTCTCTGCATAGCAACGACACTCGGCCCTTTAGCCAGCGACCAAGAAGGCACTTCATCCCTCTTTAACGGCTCCAAGATTGTCCTCCTCGACCTCAATATACTGGGCAGGTCGCTTCTAGAAGCTTCTAGACTGGGCGGCAAGCTTTCCGTCGGCAAAGAATCCGACTCAGGTATAGACATCGGCTCCGTGTCCGCAGCAACTCCATTGGGCAGAGATTCTTCGAGTGGCAACATTGGTTCTGCGTTTTGTTCGATCTTGGACATTTGTCCTTCGACAGTGAATATCTCTTTGTCTTGCTTTAGATAGGGTTTGATATCGTCGGATTTGTTGGTTTCTGTGCTGTCTTGTTGGACCAGAATGTTTGTTTTTGAGATTCCGTTCAGTTTCGGTGTACCGTCTAGAGGTGGTGCTGTAGCCATGTATTGGGTGTACATGTTGCCTATTAGCTCCTCGGTCCGTCTGAAATTACAAAAAAAAAATAACTTTAACCTTAAAAACTTATTTTTATTTATGACGTTTCGCCAGTATAATTTTTTTTAAATAATATAGTATGTATATATGTATGTATGTATGTAGTATACTTAACTAGTTTATTTTTAATATTACTAGCTATCCGTCCGGGCCTGCGCTTGCGGATTTCTTTATTTTTCCCGTGGGAATAGTCTTATTTTCCGTAAAAAGTATCCTAAGTGTCGTAAAAGCTTCTTCTCTCCACTTAATCGGCTAATGAGACAGTATAATTCTTTGAGTAAAACTAAAGACATCGACATATTCGCTGATTCTTTGGTTTCATTTAAATTGTCTGTACTTCCACGATGCGCTAGTCTCTAATTTAATTTAATTTAATTACAGTTGATCGTAGGTGTATCGAAAAAAATTACCTTTAGTGTGCTGTTCTTTCCTGTTTATTATTAACTAATTTAATATTTGTCTGAATTTATATAACTTTAATTTACATTTTTCTAATTATTAGCAATTACAACATAGATTTTAGTGCTGTATATGAGTATATATAATGTATATATATATATATGTTTTTCTTCTGTTTGCGTACATCGTGCATGTCGTCGTTACCTGTAACTGGAGTAACATTTAGCTTTTCATTTGTGTTATAGTTTATGTGGTATTTAATGTATACTCTGTTGGTAACCTAATAAATAAAATAAATAAATAAATAAATCCAGGGTACAAACTATCTCTATTCCAAACATTCAAATCCGTTCGGTAGCGGAACAAACATCCACATACATCCATCATCCATAATAATATAATATTACAGCTAGCGGTAGGTACATATCTTTAGCTCTGAGCGAGCGGTGACTCTCTTTCTCACATAGGATAAGGGTGGGGTGATTGAGAGAGAGGTACCGCTCGCTCAGAGCTGAAGATACGTGCCGCTAGCAGCTGTTGTGTGATGTGATTATAATATACCCTGCGTTCCGAGACGCGCTGAAATAATAATAATAATAATAAATAAATTCTTTATTAGCTTATGAAAAACTTGAACAGAAATCGATTAAAGCACTCATAATCGCGTTCCGAATGACTGTCAGTCAGCTGTCAAAACTCATACTTTTTTTGCTTTTCTGATCGCTGACAGCGCTGAAAGTCTGTATCGGAATGCACCTATAGTGTGATTTACAAGTACTTACCTTGTCAAAGGAATGATAACAGTTTGTGGCACACCGTTGTTGGTAGGATGGTACGGGTTGGGGCCAAATCTGTCTAAAGTTGCGGCACCCGTCACCTAAAAGAAAATACATCTATGAATTACTTAGATACTGCTGTGTAAAAAATATATAAGGTATAGCCAGTGTCACTCGGGCTGATGTAAGGATTCTAACGGTACCCCATGCATCCAAATCTGTTCAGGCATTTAGAAGTTATGGTGGAATAAAGAAACTCACATACATATACATACATACATATAAAGTCGAGCAATAAATTGGTTTACCACCCTAAGGTTGAATGTCAGTTGCAAACGTTGCAAATTATAGAACAACAAAGATTATTTTCGTTTGCAGAATGATCTGTCAGATACCGAGTATAAACCTTATTGAAATTTTCGTTAAATAGGAAATTTAATGAAAAATGGTAAACCATTTTCTTGGTCGACCTTACATGAACCCTGAACACATTACATTCCGTTTTTTGGGCAGTCGAGTAAAAAAATATAGAACTGTGATAGGGCGATGTTCTTTGTGTAACTATATAGTTAGGTTATAAAATAGAAATTATTATTTTTCAAATTATTAGTTCTCAAGTTCGTAATAGATCGCATTGTACGCAGCCACTATTGGGCGTATTCCGAATCAGACTTTCAGCGCTGTCAGCGTTCAGAAAAGCTAAAAATCGTATGAGTTTTGCTTGCTGACTGACAGTGATTCGGTACGCGATTACGGGTGCTGTAATCGATTTCAGCGCGTCTCGGAACGCAGGGATAGTTTCAATGAGATCCGTTAAAAAAACTGCAACATTTGGTATTTTGTTGCCATTGTTACTTATGAGTACCTAAAAACTCTAAAACGTTGGCTCTACTCTGGCTAACATAAGAGTACAGTAGAAGTCTCATATTATATACTAGCATACTAGCTGTCCGCCGTTGTGTAAGATTTTTCCCGTGGGAATATCTACATTTCAAATTTCTTGTAAATCCGTTAGGTTTAAGCGTGAAACAAACATCCAAATATCCAAAAATACCTTCACAATCACATTCTACTAATCCTACTAATATTATAAATGTGAAAATTTATTTGAATGTTTAAATGTTTGTTCAACATTCACGCAGCAACCGCCCCCGCCGCCGCGGTCCGAGCCCGTCTGAGGGCGCCCCCAGATACGTTGTCATAAATTTCCTAAAGGGCCCCGGAGACGGTCAAACGGTTTGACTCAAACCTTAGTAAGTAAGTAAAACATTTATTAAGGGAAGGTACATGTACATACTCAAAAAGGAAGAAAAACAATCAGTAGAGGACATAAGACAAAAGTAAAGAAAAAGAGAAAATGTGTACCGCCCCTTAACTAGGCCCAACTCAGCATGTGCTGTGACATGAGGATCACCACACTTCACAGCGCTGTTATTCTGTTAGCACCTATTCAGTTGGAGTGCGCAAACAATGGAGTGAACAATAAATGTGTTTGATCGTGTTTGATCAAACCGTTTGAGGTCGGTTTGAACGGTTTGTCAAACGGCTCTGCGCAGTTTGATTCTGTACGCTGTCGTAATTACACTTCGGACGCGTCAAACACAACAAAAATATGAAATTGCATCAAACATGCTTCAAACACGTAAATTTTTGACAAACCGTTCAAACCACCTTTGTAAACGATCAAAATGGTTTGACTCAAACCAAACTTACGTGTTTGAATCAAACCGTTTGACCGTCTCCGGGGCCCTTAAGGGGTGCTCCTCCGCAAATCCGCGCCCGCTATATTACCGCGATTAGGTCCGTCAAAAAAAAAAACAACATTCACGCTGAAACTATATTGAACGGATTTCGATGAAATTTGAAATGGAGATAGCTTGTACCTCGGATTAACACATAGGATACTTTTTACGGGAAAAAGCCTTATAGGCCGCTAGTATATAATCCAGATAGAACCTATGGGTCATAATAATTTGATTTGATCAGTATAAAAAAAGGAATCATCAAAATCGGTTCATAGACGATGAAGTTATCCGCGAACACACATAAAAAAAAATATACGGTCGAATTGAGAAACCTCGTTTTTTTTGAGGTCGGAGAAAAAGTAACATTATTTTCGCGAAAAAGTAAAAAATTTTATCAATCTTTGGCGTAAGAAGGCAAAGTGGAACTGCAGGGTCAGCATAACGACCGTAAATTAAATAAACCCGCGCGACATATCAATAGTATCCAAGTTTTTGTCGCACGAAGACAAAAACTGCGTTTTGGCGGTTCGTATCAAAGAAATCTGAATGTCAAAGATCTCAGAGGAAATAAAAGACGATCACTTCGCTCCCGCGCGTAAGAACTCTTTGTCAAAGATATGTCCAACTTTTTATAAATATGGTGGGTCCACTTTTTTCATTAATCCGGGTCACATTTCATTAATAATATTTTTTTTTTTTTCAGATAATTGTATCCATAATTTGTTAGTAAAGCTTAATCTAATATTAGTAGGCACTTAAAAAATAAAATAAAATTAAATTAAAACTAGTTACGGGCTGTGTGTAAGTGCACCCAGCGCCGCAGCATTGGCGAGTCCCACCGATCACCTAACGTGCGCAGAACACTGTTCGGACTGGCGCGAACACGACTAAGCATCGACGCACATTAAATCACACATGGTATTCTGTTAAAAATTAAAATGAAGTCGTATATTTTCCATAGTCTTTGTCCGTATTACAGCTCTTAAGATTCGTCGTCGTATAACTGTTGAGTAAAATCAAACGAGAAGCTAGTCAATCTTAAGAATTAATTTCCACTTCATTATTTCCGATTAGCTTCAAGATTCTGATTTGATTTTGAAAAAATTGCATCTCGGTTACTCAAGGATATTTTTACATGTTTTATTTTAGCCGACCACGGCAAAGCGAAAAGGAGGGTTATGATTTTAGCCGTTATTGTGGTCTTATATATATCATTTTCCCAAGTTTTTGGGAGATATCATGGTCTGCAGGTAAGAGTTGGGTAAATTAAGGTCAAAAGATAAATAACAATTTCGGACAAAAGGCGTTATTTCAAAATTAGATTAAAATTACATCAAAATAGATTTATGGCTATGATGACGCGCCATCCACACATTAACAAAGAAAAACACAAATAATTAAGCGAAATAAAGATAGCCAAGGTTCGACCGAATGGCAACATAGGCAGGCCGAGAAACACAATATTACAAAGCGTTGGCGCGCGGCCAGGTTTGTTGCGAGTTGCAAGTGTCCTGTTTGGTGCACCTGGTGTACCTCATTTATCATTAACTAGCGGTCCAACCGCGGCTACGTACGCGTTATGTAAGATTTTCCCGTGGGAATAAGACTTTTTCGCGTAAAATGTATCCTATGTGTTAATCCAAGGTACAAACTATCTCTATTCCAAATTCTTGCGTGAAAGAGTAACAAACATCCATCCATACATCCATACTTACAAACTTTCGCGTTTATAATATTAGTAAGGATTAGGGTGTTGGATCCTCACCACCACGTACCAATTTGCAGGGGAGCAGAAAGTTTACGACAACATGCCCAGGGGCGCCCTCAGACGGGCACAGACCTCGGCCCAGGATTTCGCCAGGGAGAAAAACGAGGCGGAGAAGTATGACCCTGACGGGCCTTCCTGCATAAGTTAGTTCTTCCTTGTCCTCGCCGGCTGCGGTGCCACAACATGCCCGGTGCGGTTTCTACCTGAGGGCATTCTGTTGCAGTGTCAGGCCTACTCGCAATGGCAGCTCATCGCGACGGTGGTATCATCGTCCGGATCTGAGAGAGCGTGTCTAGGACGACGCTTGAACCGCAGACGCTGCAGGCCGCACGATGATAGATAGTTAAAGTTTGAAGGTGGTGAAGATGAGATAGAAGATGTAGTTGTAGAGAGATAGCGTGGCAGAAGGAAACAGGGTTCAGTCTAGATAGTTGCACACACGATTTACGAGAAATTAACGTAACACTTTTAAAAGCGTGATGAGCGCTTGTGTTTGCCTTGTGTCTGGACGTTGTTTATCTATGTAAGTATGAATTTATCTATTGTCTGATAACCATAGTACAAGCTCTGCTTAGTTTGGGATCAGATGGCCGTGTGTCAAAATGTCCCCACACATTTATTTATTATTTATTTAAAAGCTAACTTTTAAATACAGTCAATAAAATACAGTTAATAAGAAATAAGAAGATGACCACAGTCTGACGACTTGAGGTGGAATGAGGAAATTTTGATGAAAAATTACAAAACCGAAACGGATGGATTTGAAATTTAAAAATATATTGAAAATGAATGATGAGACTGCCAGTACTTAAAGGGCGTCACAGACTAGACAGATAGGATGCGGAAAATAATTGGCCGCTTTCTTCACCAGAAGATTCGGGTAGAGCGGCCGAGTCAAAAAACTAGGGTTAGGTTTTAATAACGCCGACCAATATCAGTCGGAACAAATTATTTAATTACAAACTTAAGTGCTTTATGTAGGTACTGAAATTGGTTGGAGAGAATTCATCTTACGAAACCAAAGAGTTTTATAATTTTTAATTTCGAATACAAATTAGTTTTTATTAGTAAGTTCTTAGAATCGTTACGGGTCGCTGAGGAGCGCAGTAAGTACGTACTTAAGTAAAATAACATTCTAATTAAAAAAATATTCATTGGCCCGAATGTAACCGCACTTGAGAGATTTTGGTTTTTTAAAGCCAAGTCACACAGAGCGGGAGCAGCGCGGTCCGGGGACGGGAAAGCGGGACGGTGGCCGCCGCACCATACAAAGTTCCGGCCCCGGTCCGCGCCGCTCCCGCTCTGTGTGGCCGAGGCTTAACTTTGACTTGATATAATTTTCACAGGTAAGAAAAATGAAGACAATTCTAGTACTATATTATATTTCGGCCGCTTTCTTCCTCCTGGAATCAGACTGTGTGGATATTAGTCGTAAGTTGTTGTTGCTTCTTTGATAATATTTTTTCTAACTCTAATCAAGGGGACCTGTATGCACAGTAGCGCCAGTTCAATT
The DNA here is from genome assembly GCA_951230895.1 of Carpatolechia fugitivella. Taxonomy (NCBI): domain Eukaryota; kingdom Metazoa; phylum Arthropoda; class Insecta; order Lepidoptera; family Gelechiidae; genus Carpatolechia; species Carpatolechia fugitivella. Next base: position 6,513,670 of record OX579671.1, read on the forward strand.
ATGAGAAAACAAAATAATATAAGTATTAAAAATGTGGTCGATAAAGTTGTGCAATAAAATCTTAAAAAACGCGTTAGATAGGTTTTTTTTTATATTGGGGGTGTATGAAAAGCATCGGTCAAACTGGCATACATTTGAGAAATATCTAGTTTTAAAGTGCTCATTTTTAAGGTTACGTACCTCAAAAGGAAAAACGAAAGCTTTTCTCCTTGGAGGACTTTTCTTAGTTTCAATCAATCAGTATCAGTATTTATCAATCAGCCTATTGCAGTCCACTGCTGGACGTGTGCCTCCCCTCGGGCACGCCAAAGCGCACGATCACCCGCTCTCCTCATCCAGCCACCACCAGCGACCTTCCTCAGGTCATCAGTCCACCTGGCAGGGGGACGTCCCACACTACATTTCTTAGTTTAATCATTCCGATGTGGGTGTGGTGATGTTTAATTGGTCAGTTTCTAGAAATCTTCGGACAATGCGGCATGTGTTTAATATTACAGAGCCTTCTGTAAATTAATATAAGTAAGGGGGTGGTATGCCACTAGACCTATAGGCAAAAAAACGACCATCTGGAGCCCACAAAGAGATAGGTGGAGACGTGGACGGCCCCGTAGGAGATGGCGGGATGAGCTTGACTCTTTTTCAAGGAGTTGGGATAAGGAAGCCCAGGATAGCCAGGAGGCCTTTGCCCAGCAGTGGGACAGTCTAGGCTAAATAAGATGAGAAGGGGGTGAAAGTTGAGAGTGCGGAGTGATTGGTGTAACTGCTTCGGAATGACGCCGGCGGATATGGCACGATAATAACTTTACGGAGCTGCCACACGCGGGTTATTTCATCTTTTAAATCTGAATTAGTTTTTCTGCTATAATCGACGGTTAAGAATCAATAGTGTCCATCTCAAAATTCTTTATTATTTATTGCACACTTAAATTTACAGGATAATTAATAAAATTAGTTATAAAGGCGAGCTTATCTCTATAAGAGATCTCTTCCAGCCAACCTACAAGGTGGTGGAAAAGGTGTAAAACAGAGCGGGCGCAAGGATGTGTACTAAATAAATTAGCCTAAATTAAAAATTAAAAAGAATTTAAATTAAAACATAAATACAACAAAATATCTACATATACCTAGTAAATAGGTACATACATACATAATTATGAAATTACATAATTCGCCAAACTTTTAAAGTTTTTCGCTATATAAATACCACCTGTATCAAAAGCGCGTCTGATATGAAGCATAGACCCTTTTTTTTTTCATCTCCTGTAGAGATTTTTGAGATAGACATTGGCCTCGATTCGGGATGTCGTGCTCTAATTCTAATTTTAAAATCCAGCTGTCCTTTTCGTTTTTATGACCAATGAAAGAGAGGTGATGAACGAATGATATTAATTTGAACGAATGATAACGTAAAATAAGGGCATAGCTGTCAGTTTAAGAGATTTTTAAGGAGTTGGGTTCATGCTTGTTTCCGTTTTGTACAGACCGTTTTTCGTGTTACAGTTTTGTACAGACAGTTTTTTGTGTACTACATGTTTGCCTTGGACGGGAATAACTGTGCGAGCAGATTATGACCGACCCGTTTTCTGCAACCATTTTTTTTCCGTCCACGTTTTGCGCACTCGAATTTTCCAACCATTAGCCTTTTTGAGAAGTAATCTCCTGCGGTCGCCGGCCGCTGCCGCGGCATGCTCGCTGCGCTCGCTCGTCTCCCTCCGCCTGTTGTTGACAACAGTCTAACCTAACCTAACCGAAGTGTATTCTTTCTGGGTGGATTTCTTTTTAAACCCCCCCTTCGGGTGCTGCCCAGTAAAAAACAGCGAAAAAATACAGTTTCCTAAAGTCGAGCCATTATTTTGACATGTAATCATTGGCTTAGAAAAACGCGGCGTACCAAAACAGTTGCATTCAAAACTGCACGAGCACTTTTTGTACAGACCTGTTTTTGGATGCAACTTTTTAGGCATCTTCATATTGAATGAATGCGTATTCGTTGTAAACCATGTACATCAAAAACGTGGCGTACAAAACCAGGGGCGGTCATGAAGGTTTCCCTTTTTAAGTCGCATGTTTTAAGTGCTCTCTAAAATTGTGCAATCGACACGGCTATAAGGTTCAAATTCGATGTTTGACAGCTCTAATATTAGAATGGCCATCTCCTGTCCCTTTTCAATCTTTAAAAGGTAAAAAGGACGGACTAACTTAAATTAAGGATTAGAGCGTGACATCCCGAATTTGTTATAATGGCCTCATTATTGATTGTTAACCGTTGTATTGGAGGTTGTGGGCGTTAGGTTAGGTTAGGATATCAATAAGGCTCGGACCAACCACCCACTGGACACCACGGTGTGGTGCGGGGACGCGTGATTGGCTCATCTCGCTTACGCATCGTACTGATAGGTCTCATAATTGGTCGAAACTGAAGTGAGCCGCGAGGTATTGGCCGCCCAGAGATATTTATATGTGCAAATGCACCTATGCGTTTCGGAAAGTAGCGCCCTGACATGTGGTGTCCAGTGGGTGATTTTTTTACCTACTGACTGTACTTTGAATTAATTTCATGGACCTGTTGGGAATTCATATAAGGAAATTTAAAACTTATTTCATTTATTTCATGGACCCGATGGGAAAACAAGATCAATAGAATGGTGGACCTCTGGGATCAAGCCAAACTTTTTTATTAATTATTATTATTATTATTTTCAGTGCCATCGGTTTGTACCTTGTGCTTCACAGACGAAGACTGTCCTCAACATTACCAGCAGTGCTTTGGAAAAATGAACGTGTGTAACCAGGAGGGGAACAAATATTTTGGTTGTTGCCAATGTGAGAAGCACAGTCCTTATAGGCCTTTGAAAGCCAAACCTGACAATTTATTATTTGTTTTTGTTATGATTAACCACGACTAAGGCCTGATCATAATGTTTATTTAAACATCAATAAAAATATGCGTAACATACATAATTTCGTGTTCGTTACGCTAGCGTGTACGGACATGAGGTAAATTGTCGTTTTTATTTATGTCTATAAATACTTTTCTCCTCCTTTGCAATCGGTCTAAAATGAATGCGGTCTAATGGCTGGTTTACACGTATTAAGTTGTCAAGTAGCAACTAAATTTTAAGCGACTAAATTTTAAGTCAGTGTTTACACGTCATTTTAGTAGTTAAGCTCTTTAGTTACCCCAAGATGGACGATTAACAGCGAATTCAAATCTGTAATAAATATAATAAATAAAATAATAAAGTATAATAAAATATGTATCTTTATATAATATATAATTAATATTATATTATTATTTTTTTTATATTATATTTTTGTTTTATTTTTAATGATTAATATTTAATATTGATGATGACGGAAGCGGTCAGATGCGCAGGATATTGAATATTAATAATATATTAATCAATAATATTTTTATTTATACCTATATAATAATATATATTAAAATATTTCCAAAAAATAAACATAAAACACTCACACTTAACTTCGAAATTCGCATTTAACGAAAAAATAACTAAATCGTGCAGTGACTGGCCACGCCCACCAACTTACCCGAAAAATAGAAAAAGTTCTAATCTACTTGTTTACTTGCACGCTAAATTTTAACTTGCAACTTACTACTAAATTCGCTGTTTACACGCATTAAGTTGCTTAAAATTAAGTTAAAATTTAGTTAACTACTTAACAACTTAATACGTGTAAACCAGTCTTAACTCTAACTGAACCCTCCTTTCCCTTCATTCGTAGTAAGGTACGTTTTATACCGCTTGCATCCATCACTTTATGACTTACGCGTGCCCAGTTTCTGCACACGCGGCTCACTCAAACTAATAGTTCAACTAGTAAAAAACTAATTTAAGTGGAAACTAATTAAAAATATAAAAATGTTTTTATTTATTCGAAGTAAGATTTAACTAAATCATTTTTCGACGTCAAAGCTAGCTAGTTAAAGGACAAAAGAAGTTTGACCTTTGTTGGCACGTTAACTACAAGTGCACGCCCTCTGTGGAGAATAGCCAGAAGAAACTCCACAGGACTCGTATCTTTTGTAGGGGCGCATTCCGAATCAGACTTTCAGCGCTGTCAATGGGTGCTGATTTCAGCGCGTCTCAGAACGCATGCGTGCGCCTTTTTTTTTCGTATTCAGCCTAAAACCATAGACTAGTGTAATGAATAAAAAAAGATAGCGGTACTATAATGAGTTTTATTTTTAATTTTATGTACATGCGTTTATAAAGTGTGCCAATATAAAGCCGATTTGGATTTTGTAATTCGCATTTTACGATATGAGAGTAGATAAAATTAATTTTAGAATTATCTAGGCTGTATACGTCTTTTCCTTTGCTTTTTGTTTTCCATGCAAATAGTGAACAGAAAGGTTCTAATTTCAAAGTTACTTACATCCCACATCCTTTCTTTAGTGTCATTATTGGACTACTTTCAGTCTATGAGAGATGAAAAAATATTTTCTACCCTATTTTTGAGGAGGGTGGTTGTTTGTTCAGGTTTTGTTAAATGGTCTGCTAGCGCCACGTAGCGGGCTGTTGTGGTAAGGAAAAAGGTTCATTGCACCTACCTCCATCACTCCGATTTGCGTCGTCCGTACGTGGTACGGGAAGTTCTTGTTGGCGAACACTGGCAGTGTCAGGAGCTGCAATCAAAATGCTATAGGCTTAGAGTATGCATAAGTACCTATAGTATAGAGCAGTGGTGTGCAAACCTTTTTTAAGGGCGGCCGGAAAGTTTAATAAATTTTAGAGGAGGGCCAAAATTATAGCTAAAATGCATGCAATGCCGGTTGTACTATTTTTACTTCTGTAATTACCTACTGTATGTTTCTGTCTGTGTGCAATAAAGTATATTTCATTCATTCATTCATTCATTCATTCATTCATTCATTTTGTTTTGAAAACTTTTAATCATTTAAATGTTTATTTTCATGATTATTTTCATCTAATAAAAAAAATGTAAGTTACAAATTATTTTAATTTAACTTTTATTCGAGGGCCCTGGCATAGTAGGTGTGTGAGACATATGAAACTGATTTTGATTTGCCATAATATTGTTACGGTCTAGCAGTAGCAACTAGCGCCATCTATCCACAGAGCCGGGAACTATCTAGATATCTCAAGATGCTCGAGAGCTGTTTACGTAATGCGTCTACTCGATGCTAGATGGCGGCTTTGTTCCGGAATGTTCGTCGTAGTGTGGGACTGCACTGGTAGTTTCTGGAAGATTCTAGACCCGATTTCGGCGCATATATAAGGCGGCCGGCTCTGCGCGAGTTCAGTTCAGTTTCGAGTGAGCTATCGGAGTGAAAACTTCAAAGCGATCAAGAGCGAAGAAACCTGCGACCTAAGCGATACCTACGGATTACGAGTGACTCTGTGAATTGGATTATAGTGTGATTTGCCCTGGAACCAGTTGTTCATCGCCGAATAAACCCTCGAATAACGTCATTGGTGTTTTAATCCAAATTACGAACCCTTGGCCGTAACAATATCTTCAAATGCATGTTCGAGTTGCGATGTAACTTTCAGCAGCGATATCAAAAGGTGTTCATCAGTGATTCGGCATCCTATGTATCTATTAATAATACTAGGTACTAATATTGATCTATTCTTTTACTATTTGGACTGTCAAAATATAATCATTGCGGGCCATATACTATTCAGGGGTTTTGAAAGACCGTAGGCGGGCCGGATTAAATCCTTCCGCGGGCCGGAGTTGGCCCAAAGCAAGCATATCGCACGGATCACCTGGTGCGCGCGCATCACCTGGTGCGCGCGCAGGCATCTTCAGTGGGCAAGTGACGTAATTGTTTGCAATATGTTACTGCATAATTTCACAATTTTTCTCAGAATAACATGTAATACTAGCCGTCCGCCGCCCGCGGCTACGCTCGCGTTGTGTAAGATTTTCCCGTAGGAGGGAAAACTTTTTCCCGTAAAAAGTATCGTAAGTGTTAATTCAAGTTATAAACTATCTCGATTCCCATCCAAATCCGTTGACTACTTTAAGCGTGAAGATGGAACAAACATCCAAATATATTTTCACATTTATGGGTGGATCTATTCACGGTGGAATTTTCTGTGTCTCGGCTATTTTAACGTACTATATTTATAACAAACCAGCAGATTTTCAATCTAAACTATGAAAATCATTTATTTGTACCCAGTCACTAATCATATTTCTTGCAAAAAAATTACCATTCAAAGTTCGATTTTCTCAAGCCCCTGATGTTGTCCCTCTCCCAGAATCGAATAGCAAAAACTCTTTAGAAAAAATAATTGTGATGTTAAATGCAAAATAGGCCCTAAAATGTAAACTTGTTAGGAGTTGCCTTTTTTTTATTTTAAACTGTAGTTTTTTCCCAAACAAGAACAAAAAAATCTCAGTACCCTGGTATCAGTCCCCTGGTAAAGTGGACTGATAGCAGCCCAGTGGCCTGATAAATTTTACTTCAAACTTTGTAATATATATATATATATTTCCAGCAGCGGACGTCTTTCGGTTGAGATGAAACAACAACTAAAAACAACTTAAGTAAAAACTTAAGTAAATAAGCGTCAATTGAAGAACCTAACCTAACCTTACCTTGTCCTTATTATGTTATTTTGGTTTTGTTAAAAAGAAGTTACTTTTTGATTTTGTTTGATTTAATTTTGATTATTTATTAGCTAAGTATCATTTGATAAGTCATATGTTTTGTTTGCTTCTTCAATCTTATTAAACTTATCTTACAAAATATTCCTTTTTAATCAGCCCCTTGAAGATATACTCAGTTTCCTGGCAGTATACTACTATTGTTATATATTCTATAAGAAAGCCTTATAATTTTAAAATTTTGCTTGTATTTTTTTACATCTACACTAAATATTTTAATAATTTTACTACAACCATAAAAATATTAGTTATATTATTGTTTGTTAACAGTCCCCTGAACGTAATATCAGTCCCCTGATCGTAACGATATTTAAAATGGCTATAATTCTTACAAATATGTATATTTTGACTGGCTGGTTTTACACATGCAAGAATACGATTAGAACTCCATCACAATTTACCTCTTACATCCTAAAAAAAAATTCAGCCGACATCAACCCAATTTTATTCCCATCATTAGTAGATCCACCCTTATAATATTAGTGTGATGTGATAGTGTGAAGTGTGATATGAATATGAATATTTATGCCCCACCAAGGGGGTAACACCGGCCAACTGAATGTCACACTTACCAGAAACATGATATGTCCGCTGAAGGTTATGAACAGTAGGACGGCTATAACCACGCTCTCTCGAACCCATTTGTCTGAAAAATACGTTTCATTTTCAACATTGTTTTAATAATACTCTGTGATTATGTTAACCATAAATATTGTGCAAGGTTTAAAGTATTGGTAGAAAAATCTGAAATATTTGAAATGGAATCTAACGTCCATCTATTTATATATTGTTTTTATACCTTAGATGTTCGATAGCCCTAGGGAATGCAATCCCGCAAGGAAATTTAAATCCCGGTATTTGCGGGAGTAGGCACTCTCAATAATAATAATAATAATAATAAAATAATTTATTTCTCATCACAAAAAGCAGCTTAAGATAGTTACGCAACTAGCTACGAGTAATTACAAAGAGAGCTTGATTGTGAGAGACTGGTGCCTGAGATAAGTCCAGGACTTGAGTTACAGGTCACCAGGTTCCCACTCCACAGACATAAAACCTAAATTTTGAATTACAGAGCAATCAATTTTTAATGAGAGAAACAAAAACAAAAAGGAAAAAAAACAGTAAAAATAAGACAAAAACAAAATATAAGAGGATAGTAGACACGGGGTGAGTATGAGAATAGTGTGTGTGTGTGTGTGTGTGTGTGTGTGTGTGTGTGTGTGTGTGTGTGTGTGTGTGTGTGTGTGTGTGTGTGTGACTGTGGAATATATTCGTGCGTGTGCGGGGTGGATGTGGGGGTGTGCGTGGGTATATATATATAATATAATAAATAATAAACTTACTACACAAATCCTAAGACAGAGGTATTAGTAAAGCCTCAGTGCTATCAATCCCACGGGATCCCTCATGCTGAATCTTGAAGCTTGGTATCAATTTCATGTTTTGATTTTAAATGCACATGCAAACCTTTGGTAGAACGTCCAGTCGTTTTAATTATTGTTTTTTTAGGTTTACACAATTTGCATTTGTTTGCGAATTTTCCTGCTTCAAAAAGTACTTCCATACAACAACAGTACTAGAAAATTCTTTATGCACAGTTTCTGGCATGATTTATCGTTTTTTGAATATTAAAGTAATTTAAACTGATACACAGGCACCCACAAATAAACGAATGAAATGGTAAACAAAACCATGCGGCTAGAGAGCATCCCCCCGCGCCCTTGCCTCACTGCAGTTCCGAGCACAAAGCGAAATGTTCGTCACTTGTCTGTCAGTAGCACACGCTTTTGTATGAATATCGTTACCATTCAATCCCGCTAAAGGGGTCCACACACGGTAGTTATAATAATATATATTATAGCACGAGGCAGCCAGCTCTCTCATCACCATTCTCTTTTACGCAAAGCGGGGGTCAAACAAAATGGCGAATCAATCAGTGACCGGCCATTCTGCTTGACCCTTGCTTTGCACACAAAGTGAATGGTAATGAGAGAGCTGGCTGCCTCGTGCTATAATATATATTATAGCTCCGTCTGGGACGGGCTTAATCCCGCTCAAATTACGAGCGGGATTAGTCCCGCAAAAATTTCGGGATCCTGGTATCCCTGTATTTCATTCCCTAGATAGCCCATTATACATACCGATATAAGTGTTCGCGGTAAGAATGAACAGCGCCCCCGCGTGGAACCAGAGCGTGCCGCAGATGAAGAACGGACAGTAGAACATGTTCTGGAAGACAAAACGATTCTACTTTGATCAAAGAGACTTTAAGCGCTCGAATCCTACCAGTTGCGCCAAGTCACAGTACTATAGTTTTTTGATAATTAAGGGCTTCACACACGGCAGCTACAATGTATTAATACATTACAGCTGTTGTAATATATACATTATAGCTGGGTGTGTGGTCTCCTGACGATTTCTATGGAAAGATGTGATGAGATGTATCGTGCCGTGTGTAAAGCCCTTAATTATCAAAAAACTATAGCACTATTGCCTGGCGCAACTGGTAGGATTCGAGCGCTTAAAAAAAGGGAGTATACGGGGTTACTTCGGAGACAGTGCGCCAATTTTACGTACAGAATTATTTTCAAAAATTAAAAGACACGTGTTTTTTCGTTTTAACATGTTTCGAACAAAAATATAAAAATCATCGTATTATAATATCCTCACGAAAACCAGTATCATGGTCACTCTACGTAGTCACGACAGTTAGATAAAAGCGTACGCCCGCGCGCCGCGCCCTCACCCCCTTGCACTCCCGTGCTACAGCCCGTGCGTAGAGTGACCATGATATTTGTTTTTTGCGGGAGATAAACTAATAGTTCGCAAAAAAAAAAATATGATTCTTTTTCGTGAAATGTGTTCTATTAACGATACTGATAGCATGGAAAAAATATGCGCAGTCTCCGAGGTAACCATACAGGGTTACCTCTCCAATCGTTTCGTTGCCATGAATGGTTAAAAAAAATCGGGTTCCGGCGGTACCGTTTGGCAAATGAAACTGTAAAAACAGGTACAAGTGATAAGCTTACTGGAAGACACCAGTCCCACTTTTCTCATTTACCTTATGAATAACGTTATACCTTTTGGTACATTTTAAAAATGAAGGAGTAGTGTTTCCCGTGGCGTACCCCGCTGGTTTCTTGTTCAGGTTTGAATACTCATAATATAAGTGCTAATTACCCTTTCAATAATGGTGCTAACTTAATTAGTTGAGATACTTCTTAACCTTAAAAGAGGAGGAATATTCTAAGACGCACCAAGCAAGGATCCACTGTGCGATCAGCTCGAATTAGATAAAATACTCTTGCTTGTTATCGAACTTCTGTAATAATAGTGCTAATTATCCCTATAATAATAGTGCTGATTACCTATAACAATAGTGCTAATTATCCCTATAATAATAGTGCTGATTACCTATAACAATAGTGCTAATTATTCCTATAATAATAGTGCTGATTACCTATAACAATAGTGCTAATTATTCCTATAATAATAGTGCTGATTACCTATAACAATAGTGCTAATTATTCCTATAATAATAGTGCTGATTACCTATAACAATAGTGCTAATTATTCCTATAATAATAGTGCTGATTACCTATAACAATAGTGCTAATTATTCCTATAATAATAGTGCTGATTACCTATAACAATTGTGCTAATTACCCCTATTACAATAGTGCTAATTACCTCTATGACAAAAGTGCTAATTACCTTCTCGGGGTATTTCTTGACCGTGAAGAAGGTGGAGTATGCGAAGACGCACCAGGCGAGGATCCGTAGAATGATCAGCCCGTAGCCAGCCGGGCTCTCGTATAGGTAAAGCACTTGCCCAGGGTCGAAGGCCTGCAGTATAGTATTCAAGAGATGGAATTATCCTGCCAAACCATGCAGTAATTATACTAACAGGAAAATTTGGTCTATTTATTGAGAAATTAAAGGAATAGAAATTGTATGAATGATTTTTGAATAAACGAGAGCTGTACTTATTGATTGAAAACATTATCAATCCCTTCTTATTGCTTCATTATAAGTACAAAAACCAAAAGACAATAATGTCTTTTGGTATTTGTAGCTTTAGGTGATAGCACCTGGGCGACCGAGCTTTGCTCGTGCCATCTGTTGGAATACTTTCGGACCACGAAAACATACAAATAATTTAATTTCTTTCATTTTTGTATAAAAGAAAATAGAAAATAACAAATAAAAAAAGAAATATTAACAATATATATATATATATATATATCGAGATTCGAACTCAAGACTTAAAAACCAAAATAGACATAATGCGGACTCGCGGTTTCCCGACTGAGCTATTTGCGGCATTACGAATAGTGGTGAAATTACCTTTCTATTTTAACGCTAAGACTTATCAATTCTTTTAAGCCTGAAAACACGAGGAAATCTCGTTTCACTAAAAATTAATCCTAGATAGATCGATTTATCGCCCCTGAAACCTCCTTTATGCATAATTTCATCGAAATCGTTGTAGCCGTTTCCGCGATTCTTATTATATATACAAGAATTGGTCGTTTAGAATATTAGATAGATAGATTTAAATAGTCACTCAACAAGTAAGAACTCTCTTTATAAATGGTATAGAAGTGTCAATGTTATAAAAACAAAATTGTCTTGTCATGTTATGGGCTACACGCACACTTACGTAAAATCAAGATGAACAACAGGAAATCTTATTGCCTTTTTCTCCCGATAGAGGCGCCACTAAAACGTGACATCAATGGCAGTTTTCTTTTTTTATAATGTTTTACGGCTCTGGGTGCGGAGTAATTTTGATGCAAAATATAAATGGGAGTTGACAGCAATGTTGCTGGTGCTTACACGGTATTGGGTGGGCTATCTACAAATAGCTTTGCGTATGCAACCCTATTCACAGTAGGATTATACTCCTCAGTGGGGGGACACTATTCAAGGCGCAGGAAAATCACAAGCGGCGCGGTGCGGCGCGGGCGAGGCGCAGGCGCGGCGCCGCCGCTTTCATACGACATACATTTTGTATGAAGGCGCGGCGTACATTTTGTATGAAAGCGGCGCCGCGCCTGCGCCTCGCCCGCGCTGCACCGCTTGTGTTTGTCCTGCGCCTAAGATGTTATCGATATCTAGCTACTAACCTTCGCCTGGTACACAAACAGCACAATGTAGGTCACCACATAGCAGCACATGAACACGGTCAGTTTGATGGTGAACCCCACTTTCAGGCGGCCCCTCGTCACGGTGTAGCCTTTAGCTAACAACACTAGGAGCAGCAGGAAACACATCTCCGCAAAACCGCAGAGAAACTGACCTAAAAATAAACAATGTTTGACTGGAGGTGACGAAAGATGGCGCTGTTAGTTTTCAAAATTTACAGTCAAATTCTGAATTTAGTAAAAAAAAATAAGTACACAAAATTTCAATCAATCAATCAATCAGCCTATTGCAGTCCACTGCTGGACGCGTGCCTCCCCTCGGGCACGCCAAAGCGCGCGATCACCCGCTCTCCTCATGCAGCCACCACCAGCGACCTTCCTCAGGTCATCACAAAATTTACATTTAGTTAATGTAGGAGTCTCCTTTTAAGCTTTTTGTAGCCTGTGTCAAGGGAACTTTGTTTCATAATAATTATTACAGAGCGCGTCGGTGGCGCAGCGGTTAGGGTCACCTCCTCAGAGACATGGGGTTTGAACGTCATTATACTGCAATATATTTTTGGATTTGAAATTGTAGCGGCGAAGGAAATCTTCGCGAGGAAACCTGCACACGCCAGGAAAGAAATTCAATTTGTGTGAAGTTGTACAAACCGCTCTTGACCAGCATAATTAATTAACGCCTGATCACCCAAATTTAGGGCAGGTTTATACTGAAGGAGGTTTAGGCCCTTCAATGGGAACATACATGAGCAACGCCTCAACGAGCAGCTATATGCATAGTTAAATAATATGTGAGCACATCTTCACACACGGCCATCTGATCCCAAACTAAGCAGAGCTTGTACTATGGATACCAGACAGCTGATATACATTACATAAATAGATGAATACATACTTATATAAATAAACAACAACCAGACACAAGGTAAACACAAAGTGCTCAACACACGAATGTTTGCCCTGGGCGGGGTTCGAACCCGCGATCCTGTGCGTCGGAAGCAGATAGACTACCACCTGGGCCCCGTTTAACGAAGCAACAAGTTACAATTTGATATACATTGCGTAGCCAATTCGCTAAAACTGTAAGCCCTTATCGTATTATCTAATCGTCTACGCAATGTACGTCTAATTGTACTTGTAATTTGTAACTTGTAGCTTCGTGAAACGGCCCCCAGGGCTACGGAGCCGTTAAGTTAGTTGCGTACCAAAAATCTTAGCATTCTCACTGCCAACTCCGTTAGTAGCATATTTGATGTAAGCCAGACTCTGCAACACGACGCCGAAGTGTTGTGCCACTATCGACACGAGAAACAGCTTGTAAGTCGAGTGCAGCAAGTGTCGAGACTTCAGCTCCACTGAGCACATCACCACTGCGATCATCACTATGACGTAAGCGAATGTATAGGCTAGAAGAACTGGGAGGACGTCTGAAAAAAGAAGAATACCTACTTCAATAAATAATTCTTTGAAAATGGGGGATTTTCCGATAGCCAATTAAAAAAAATAGTTCATTAAACTTCGGTAGATGGCGTTGACGATTCGTGGAACCGAAGAAATCGAGAGAAATAAAAGGATTAAAAAAAGAATCCACGAAGTACACCTGGCGCCATCTATCGTCTTAATTAGAACTATAATTTTTATTTTTAAAGAGCCATCAGAAAATCCCCCATTAAAAAAACGACTGCGCCGCCAAAAAAATTATAGCCAGTCTGTCAAATCTGTTCAGGCATTTAGGAAACAATTTTATCAACCTGGGGGCCGTTTCACGAAGCTACAAGTTACAAATTACAAGTACAATTCGATGTACATTGCGTAGTCAATGAGATAAAACGATAAGGGCTTACAGTTTAGGCGAATTGGCTACGCAATGTATTTCAAATTGTAACTTGTTACTAGTAACTTGTTGCTTCGTGAAACGGGGCCCAGATATTTTATATTTAGTGTTTTTTATCGAAGTGGGGCTAGTGTTCACTAGGGGACCCCTTAAAAACAAAACACAAAGTTAAAAGGGCTAAACGTTGCGCTTGGTTAATATTTATTAGATTCCGAAATAAGACAGGACTAGTGCCAATAGATTGCCTAAATTGATGGATTGCACCTTTATAGTAAGGCCCAGAGATTTGGCAAATACCCTATTGGGCAATAAATTATAGGCATTTAAAAAAACTTACAAGCTTCATCAGCAGAGAAATGCTCATGCCAAAAGTCTCCATCGGGCCCGTTCGTCATCAGGAATTTGTACTTTACATCCAAGCCCTGAAAATACATATTTAGAGTTTAATTTAATAGGGGATCGGACTATTCCTAAATTTACCATATTTTATGAATTATTTTTAAAATATAGATTAGTAGCAGACGATTCGCGAAGAAAAAAAACAGAATCGGTTGAAAAACGAATTTACAGTGTTTTTTTAAAGTTTCAATATGTCTGTCTCTTTCAAAAACTATTTTTTTTATGGAGATTATATGGCGTTACTAACAAGTGACGTGAAAAGTGGGTATGTGCCTCTCTGTCAAATCAAATCAAATCAAATCAAATAAATTTATTTGCTAAGAATGGGGTTATACATAGCTGACAAATAATGCAGAATTAAAAAATAGTTTCTCCCACTCAGTCATTACAACATCATGACATGCAAATACAGATCACATTCCAGGTAGACTTAAATTACTTATAATACAACTTGTCCAAAAATTCCCCTATAGAATAAAAATTAAATTTCTGTAACCACTCGTATAACCTTCGCTTAAACATTTTCGTATCTAGGTCCTTAATACATTGCGGAATCCTATTATAAATTTCTACACACATAAAATAACAATTCTTCTTAAATCGGGATGATCTACAAATTGTACCTAATCTCTCTAATCTAAATCTAATCTTGAATTTCAAACCTTTATAACTCGGTCAATTTTAAAGATAGAGCAAAAATTCTTTTAGTGTTCGATAGCAGAAACTAACACGTTTGGATTTATTAAATAAATAATCATCTAGATAGTTTAAAAAACTAAAAAACACGCTTCCGTCACGTGACTATTTTTTTCGTATTCCTGACAGCAAACCCTTTCATTTGATACCCATATCATGGGGGTGCATTTCAAATAGCCTGTCCGCCATCTTGGACGTCCGCCATATTGGATTTAAGTCACGTGACTATTTTTTTCATTTTTCTGACAGCAAACCATTTCATTTGATACCCATATCGTGGGGGTGGATTACCAACAGCCAGTCCGCCATCTTGGGGAGGCCGCCATATTGGATTTGTAATGACGTTTCTTAGCTAGTCATGTATTGTCATCAGAACTCAGAGCGTGTGCAAAATTTCATCCTAATCGAAGACCGGGAAGTGGGTCAAATTAAGATTCCAAGATTTTCTTACATACGAGTACATACAAGTGAAGCTAATAAAAGCGTGTTAATAAAAGTAGTCCGATCCCCTATTAGTGTGAATAAAGCGGTTTTCGACGTAGCAGCGTAACGAATTTTAAGCGCTGACCTTGAATGTTTCGGTATCTTTCTCTCTCACTCACTCTATAAATGCTGTACGCAGGCGCGAAACGAGTAACACCCACCACTTTCATTGAGCGCTCATAAACAGTGGCGGGGACTTCAAAGAGTATCGGTGGTGTAGTGATACGAACCCAACCCAAACACGTACTAATGTGTTTTCAAATTCATATTATAATTACTTACGTTCATTCGACGCTTTTACGGTGAAGGAAAACATCGAAGGAATCAGACTTCTCCTGCGAAGAAAGTCAAAGGTTGTGTGTGAAGTCGACAAACCCACAAAACCAGCGTGGTCGACTAAGGCCTGATCACCCAAATCAGAGTAAGCTCGAGCCCCTTGGTGTTGACGTATATGAGCTATTGATGATTGCAACTCATTGCTCGCTATCTACCTTTCAGTATTGCCAGATCTAACAGACATATTCACCTTCAAACTTGCATGAATATCAGACAGAATGGAAAAATGGTTTCATTGAAAATATGACCGTATTCCATAGTCTGATCTGAAGTTATGACTATAGTTGGGTTACTATAGGATGAGTTCTGACAGCTTCAAAATTCTTCATACGAAGTTAACAACTTTTTTTATAATATTAAGTTTAAAAACCATAATAGCTAATAATTAAAAATAAAGTAACTTCACCTCTTATTTTATCATTAAACAGTATGTAATTTAACTTAATAAATAAATAAACGAAATAATATTAAAAAAAAATTTTAGCCTGTCAGATCTCATCCTACAGTAACCCAACTTTATAGTTGGGTCATAGACGTACAATTTTCTACTTTAATATACGAACAAAAAAAAAACTTCTTCACCTTATTACTCTCACAATTACTGATAGCAATGAACCACCAGCGCTCCCTAGAGGACCTGAATCTCCTCGAGTTATGGCAACTCACTATCAGCCGCTCAGTGTTGCCAGACCTGCCAGACATATCCGCCTCCGACTTCAGACGCCTGCGGCGGAAGCGTTCGTACAACTCGAAGGTGGAACGTTTTATTTTGCGCTGAAAATTAGGATTGGTTAGCTTAACAATTTAGAAAATGGAGAACACTGATAGGTTCTTATTAAAGTTTATATCATGTACATTACATTACTATTTATTTCACTTCAATACATGCAATATTACCAAAGTTATGACCGCAAGAAGTTCCAAAATTTCCGCGCGCTTTTTGTATGCGTGTGACGTCATATGCATGCAGAGTAGTAGTGTTTGCGGGCGGTGTAATAGGTACGTTGCATGCATATGACGTCACAGCTACTAATCTTTGATCGTTAATAACTCAGTCATTTTTAAAGATATAAAAAAGTAAAAACACAGTATCTTTTGTATTTTTTTATAGAATATTTTACTTATTTTACTTACTTGGAAATAAACTGTATTCCCATGTTAAACTTAAAAGTAAGAAAGGTAGTAGTAGGATTCATATTTTATTAGTCCAGTACGGTCGGCATAACGACAGTAGATAAAATTAAACCGTGCGATATACAAAGTGACCGCCAGTAGTTTTGTCTCTGATGATTATTTATTACTTACCCCAGTTCCATTATGATTATCAAACAACAGCTCGACATCTTCGAGATTCCTTAAAAAGTCATCATCTTTCATGGACTGTTCAGCCTTATCAGGTCCTATATTCTCCCAAAGCTCGTCCACCGGCAGGTCTGTCGAGTTCTCCGCCAAGTCAGTAGGAAGTACCTCGTACCACGTGGTGACATTGTCGGTGATGGTAGTTCTCGGCAACGCAGTGGTAGCTTTCAAGAACTGATCGTAGAAAGATGGCTGAGGCGAATCTATTTTGGTAGAATTTGTGTTTTTTGGATTTGATGTTGACGTTGTCTTCGTTGAAGGCTTTTTGGTTGTCGTTGTTGTGCTGGAACAGACAATTTTTTTTTTTTATTATTTATATAGCTTAAAGACGAATGCATGTAGCTGAGATGCGAATGTTAAGATGGATGTGTGGTGTGACGAGGAAAGATAGAATAAGAAATGAGTATGTAAGAGGAAGCTTGAAAGTGGCACCCGTAGTGGACAAATTGAGGAGTAACAGGCTGTCGTGGTGTGGGCATGTGATGCGGAGAGAAGAATCCCATACCACCAGACGTATGCTAGATATGTGAATGGAAAAGCAGGTAGGGGTAGACCCAGAAAAGTATGGATGGATTGCGTGAAAGATGATATGTGTAAGAAGGGAGTGAATAGTGATGTGACGTCTGACAGGAATGAATGGAAGAAGAAAACATATTGCGCCGACCCCAAATAAAGGGAACAGGGCAGGAGAATGATGATTATTTATATATGTAGCTATATATTTCTGTTCTGTCTCTGTTTTTATATTTTTACTAGCGGTCCGTCCGCGACTATGTAAGATTTTCCCGTGGGAATGAGACTTTTCCCGGTAAAAAGTACCCTATGTGCTAATCCAGGTTGCAAGCTATCTTCATTCCAAATTTCGTCCAAATCCGTCCAGTAGTTTAGGCGTGAAGGCGGAACAAACATCTAAACATCTCAACATCCAAATATATTTTCACATTTATAATATTAGTGTGATTAGGACTAGCTGACCCGGCAGACGCTGTCTTGCCATTTTCCCTATCTCTATCCTACTCTACACCTACCTAACATCTACCCTACACCTAACCTACTCCTACCCAAGCAGCGCCACTTACCGGGTCCAATTGTGTTTTCAAACCATCCAGGAATCAATTGAAATATACACACGAAATTTCATCCAAATCGGTCCAGCTGTTTAGGAGGAGTTAGGTGACAAACACAGAAGAAGAATTACAGAAGAATTATATATATTAAGATTAACAATTTCTGTGGTCAAGCGGCGGAGTGTTCAGCCCTCATCCGGAGATTCCGGGTTCAAATCCCTGCAGGGCCCTGTGCGGACACTACTGTGATAAAAAAACACACTTCATGACACTTTCCTTCTTCATCTTCTTCTTTTCGAGTCGACAGCATAACTCAAATGATGGGTACAGGGAAAAAACATGTCTAGTCCGTTTTTTTTTTTTAAATGAGATTTATACCTCAAAATGTAGTGTTTTTAATTAACTATTATTTTCCGCTTTTATTATAGACGTAAGTATTAATTATATCTTTTATATTTCCCTTTCAAAATATCCTATACACGAAAATAACATATTAAATTACATCGTTCCAAACTTTCAAAAGGCGATATCTCGTCATATCTCGTCACTAAATTTTGCCACGCGGACCGCACTGTCAGTAGCCTTCCACTCGTGTGTAGGTGGAAGAACAAGGCCACGATATGAGATGGTCCATCTTCTGTGGAATCGTTCTAAATTTGGTTTCTATATATAAATAAGCTTCCAATTTTAAACAAGCTTTTAAAGCCGTGGAGTGGAGT
The DNA here is from genome assembly GCA_951230895.1 of Carpatolechia fugitivella. Classification (NCBI taxonomy): domain Eukaryota; kingdom Metazoa; phylum Arthropoda; class Insecta; order Lepidoptera; family Gelechiidae; genus Carpatolechia; species Carpatolechia fugitivella. Next base: position 6,532,382 of record OX579671.1, read on the forward strand.
ATCCTTGTTAAGACAAATCCAACGAGCCCAAACACGACTAGGTTGTGATGTGTATTTAAGGAGTTCCTATGGCCACCTTCTGGCGACATCATGAGACCCTGGACATCGCGTATAACTAAAGATCTTGTTAAAACAAATCCAACGAGTCCAAACATGACTAGGTTGTGTTGTGTATTAGAGGAGTTCCTATGGCCACCTTCCGTCTCTATCATCAGACCAGCTCCATGGTACCATAATATTGCATTATCATCGCGGTTACATAAGTGTATCAAATTTCAGCAAAATCCAATAGCAGCAAGTGCTTCAAAATAGAGTTGCAAGATTCCGCCCGAACATAAACCCACATACAGTGCAAGCTAAATAAAAGCTTGTAAAATATGTGGGGACATCTGCTGAATCACATGGCTGTTCAAAAAGTAAGACCAAGTAGCCGTGCTTCACATGGCACGTTTAGCTATAGTTACAGAATTAATATAGTACAAACGTCTAGAGCTCCCGAATGTTTAAGGACACTAGTCGCTACTCAACTCAGCCTACTCTTGAAAGCTGGAAGCTCTTCTTTAACATCAGGGTTTGTGAGGTCGGTCGTTAGCTTTACGATCTTTACGACCCTCTCGATAAGATGCTGTATTAAGCTGTTGATGATGACGGTGATGAATGATGATAATGATGATTTCCCTGAATGGGAAGCTGGGAGCTCTTCTTAAAAACCAGGGTGTGTGAGGTCGGTCGTTGGCTTTACGACCTCCTCGATAAAATAACGTATACGCTGTTGTTGATGATGATGATGATGATCTTGGAAGCCGGGTGCTTTCAAACACCAGGGTTTGTGAGGTCGATCGTTAGCATTACGACCCTCTCGATAAGATGCTGTATTAAGATGATAATGATACATCTTGAAAGCAGGGAGCGAGGTCGATTATTATTTTTACAACCCTCTCGATGGGATGACGTATATACGCCGTCGATGATGATGATGTTACCTCTTGGAAGCCGGCAGCTCCTTGTGTGCTTTGGTGAGCACGCAGCCGGAGTACTCCGTGTCTGGGTACCAGTGCGACAGCCGAATGAGCTGGTTCTGACCTTGCTTGTTCAGCACAGCTTCCCGCTCTTTGCAAGTCTGTGGAATTCGTTGAATACATGAATATTTTATACTTCATCCACTTACAAGGCAAACGGTGTTTTAACATGGCACAAAACTTAGACAAGGACGGCAAGTCTAAGCATAAGTGCGAAAAAGAGACAAAGCGACGCGTGACTAAGTTCAGGTTGGCTAATTAGCCAACTTTTGTTGTGCCGCTTTTTGAGCGCGTATGACTTATCTACGCCTTTTTACCCAGTATATCAATGACTTCATCATTAACAGCTCATCCGAGCTTATCCTTAGCTATGGCGATTAGGCCTTAAGCGACCCAGTGCGGATCGGTCGACTTCACACACAAACTTTAATTTTTTTCGAAGGAGTATGCAGGTCTCATCGCGATGTTTTCCTTCACCGTAATGTGATCGTAGGAACGTCGAATAAACGTACATTATGAATTCGAAAATTGAAAACACTTTGGTACGGTAGACAGCTCATCAAGCTATACATTTTTGATGCAAACTAGTCGTTATTACCAACGCGTAAGATACCCCGGTGTATAGCTTGATGTGCTGTTCACTGTACGTTGTGGGGAAAAAACTCACTAAAAATAAAAATAAAACTTATGAACTTAACTACTTATATTACTCGTCATATACTTATACTTTAAATTGTTGTATGTAAAATGTTTGTTGTACCATTTGTTCTTGTAAAATGTTTACCTACAAGTAAAAAAAAAACACAAGAATAAAAAATGTTGTAAGAATTAAGTACGTTACGAAGGTCGTAAGGAAGTTATTAATAATTACATGACTCTTGCGATTCTTCGTTAAAACCGAGGTAATTTTATTTTTATTATTAAACTGATCCTGCCTGACAATGTTTTTTGAAAGGTTCAACTTTTAAATAAACAGGGTTTTTATGTAATATGATTTTTCAATACACCTTGCTCGAAAATTGAGCTTACGAGGGCAGTAATCTGTGCAGTAAATGCGTTTTACCAGACTAGTGCGAATTTCATTAGGTACTAGGTTACGGTCTCCATTATCTATATTTAGCCAGGATCAATATAATGCACAATAAATTGAATCGATTTTTGCAAAGAGAAAAGTATTTAACTATGTTTTTTTATTATTTTAACAAATTGTAGTATAATATCAGCCAGTATCAAAAGAATAAAAAACAGTAAAATTTTTGTAGCAAAAACAAAATTATCTCGGTTTTAACGAAGAATCAATTAATGCTTATTTATCGAATGCCGTAGAGGCCGAACGTTCGCGAGAGCCTTTTCTCAACAATTTATGCTTATTAATAAAAAAAACCTATTACTGTTTTGAAGTAAGCGCTAATTTTGCAAAATTGTGTTACATTGATTTTTTTTATGATGAGTAATCAAGTGTTGATATTTAATCATAATTGTGAACTGCGCGTGATAAAGTTTTTACAACTTTTACATGAACAATTTTACCTGTCGTATCTTAGCTTTCTTTTAGGGTAGGCCTTAGAGAGACCCTCGCTGGGGACGTACTTATATGAGCTGTTGATGATGATCTTAGCTTTTGTTTTTTTCTTAACCATTTTATATTTGACCGAGCGGCGAGCGAGCGAAGCGTCTCTGTTTCACCTTGGCCAAAATTGCTTTTGTATATCTATCTGTCTGTCTGTCCATCTGTCTGTTTGTTCCACTCTACAGGTCGCGTTTCTGAACTGATTCTCGTGAAATTTTGTGATTTTTTTTTGTCGAGTCAGTTTTTGGAAATTTGAAAAAATGACGGAGTTATGGAGGTTGCCAGCTTACAATGAGGCTGTTTTCCTCTACAGGTCACATTTCTCAACCAATAAAAAAATCAATGAAATAAAATAAAATATAAAACACAACAACAGCTCATATACGTCTCCACCGCCCTCGGTGTAGGCTCGAGCCTCTGCTCGAGCGAGCCTACCCTGAATTAGGGCGATTAGGCCTTAGTCGACCACGCTGGCCCAGTGCGGGTCGGTAGAATATACAAAAAAAAATTCAAGGGGTCGGGGATGTTTGTGGAGAAAAAATAAATATGAAAAGATATACAGATTCGCGAGGTCTACAGCTCACAGAGACATAAAGTAATAGAAATATAGATGAAAATCGCACTAGTGTCGCAAATGACACAATACCGCGCGGCACAGTTTAGTTTATTGCCATCGTAACGTAAGTACGGTTTTCGAGCAAGATAACATTAACTTTCGTCATATCGAAATCTGAGTCTGCCGTTAAATAAAAATGGCAAACTTCTAAAAATACTTCTTTCTCAGTCAGACTACTGAGAAAGCGGTTCATAAACTAGACAGACGGTTCGAAGTAATATAATAGTGTTATATAGGATGAGCGCTCTTATAAGGAAATGGTTGCGACACATCGATAGCGAGTTTTAAAAACCCTGCAACGCCATCTGTCGAAAAACGACGCAAACGCTTCCCCTAACCGAAGAAGACAATAAAATTTCAAGTTCAATATTTATGATGTTTTTGGTGTTATACTTTAAACGGGTAAGTCTTATTCCCACGGGAAAAAAAATACAAAACGCGAGCGTAGCCGCGGGCGGGGGCAGCCATCTAGTATTCCATAAAACAGAAACCTAACCTAAAAGCTACATTACAAAAACATTGTAGATCTACGTTCTCATACCTTGTCAGCTGTTAGCAAAATAGTCATAAAGTGGTTTCCTTTCATTTTAATATAGATACGGACGGCAATCAATAATAACGTCGGGAACTCGGCTCGAATAACGGAAAACGTTGTTCCAAAACGCTATAACCTTCAAAGTTTCGAAAATCGGCTAAACCGATTTGATTTTTTGTCGAGCTAAGCTGCCGACTGCAAAGCGGACTGCGTGCATAATTATTGGTGATTGATTAGTCTATAGACCCGGGAGACACGGGTTCAATCCCCACCACGCACCAATGTGATTTCAAATTCATATGTACGTTTATTCGACGCTCTTACGGTGAAGGAAAACATCGTTATGTAACATGCACACTCCTGCGAAGAAATTCAAAAGGTTGTGTGTGAAGTCGACCAACCCGCACTGGGCCAGCGTGGTCGACTAAGACTTAGTCGCTCTAATAGGGGGTCAGACTGTTCACCGTATTTTATGAATTTACCATATTTTATGAATTATTTTTAATATATAGATTAGTAGCAGACGATTCGCGAAGAAAAAAACAGAATCGGTTGAAAAACGAATTTACAGTGTTTTTTCAAAGTTTCATTAAGTCTGTCTATTTAATAAACGATTTTTTGTTTGGAGATTACATGGCGTAACTAACAAATGACGTCACAAGATGTGCCTCTCTGTCTAATCTTGAATTTCAAACCTTTATAACTCGGTCAATTTTAAAGATAGAGCAAAAATTATTTTAGTGTTCGATAGCAGAAACTAAGAAGTTTGGATTTATAAAATAAAAAAAGTAGTCCGATCCCCTATTCATGGTAGGCTCGAGCCTCTCGGTGGGGACGTATATGAGCTGTTGGTGATTATTCTATACTATTCTATTGCCACTGACCTTGCCGCTGTGGTAGACCGCCGGCCATTGGCTGTCGTCATCATAGTACAGCAGCAAGTTGGGTATCCCCATCTCCTTATCGAACTCGATCAGGTACTCGAACTGACCGTCCACCGACAGGAAACAGAAGCGCGCGAGGAACGCCCAGTTCTATGGAAATGACACTTGACATTTGACACTAATATTCATCAAACAGTTACAGTCCACTACCGGACTATGAGCCTCCTCCACGTGGAGGGTTTTGCCATAATCTCCACGCTTGGCAGGCGGGTTGGAGATCGCAGATTAAAAGGTTACTGTATCAGAGAGCGCTGCTGCCCGTTCCCTGTTCAATGTGTAGTCCCTAAGTCGCCTCTTACGACACCCACGGGAAGAGTAGGGGTTGGTGACAAATGTATTCTACTCTACCGTTACCACACGGCTAATATTATAAACGTGAAAATATATTTGGATGTTTGTTCCGCCTTCACCGCTTAAAGTACTCTACTAAAATTTAAAAATAATAATATTTTTATTGCAGACCATGTCCATTCCAAATTCCCCGACGACCAATTGAAATTTAACTCATTTTTTTTTATTGGTCGGGAAATGCCTCAGCGGTAGACCTTGTAAGCTGGCAACCCCCATAACTTCGTCATTTTATAAAATTTCTAATAGCTGACTCGACAAAAAAATCGATTATTTTATCGAACGCTCACAAAATTTCACGAGAATCGGTTGAGAAACAGAGACAGATGGACAGACATAGACATAAAAGCAATTTTGGCCAAGCTGAAACGGAGACACTTCGCTCGCTCGGTCAATAATATGTATAGATATTTACATTCTACCTCTAAATATACTTACATCTTTAGTATCAATGCGTCCCTCCACCCATTTCCCGAGGGTGCGTGTCACGAGGGTGGAGATCAGAAGTGGGATAGCAACCGCATTGATCCAGCAGCAACCCCCCGTAACCAGGACCATATCGATTCAACAGGAAGGGACTCGCCAGTTTAACAGACTAACACACTTTATGAATATCTGGATGTGTTTTATATATTTAGCAGTCAGGGCGAAGAGAATATTTGAGTTGTACTTGGGCTGAAACAAAAGAAAATATGGTAAAAGAAAGAATCATAAAAGAGGATTTTTAATTCAAATACATCATAAGTTCACTTATTATTTAGACATAATTTTTTAAAAGTAGCCAGTGTTACTAGCTTTTTGTCTATTTTTCAAAGCGCCAAAATGACCACTGAAAGCGTCAGCGGTCTAGTGGCTAGGGCCGCTGCCTCCCGTCCGGGAGACGCGGGTTCGATCCCCACCACGTACCAATGTGTTTTCGAATTTCGAATTCATATGTACGTTTATTCGACGCTTTAACGGTGAAGGAAAACTTCGTGATGAAGCCTGCACGCACACTCCTGCGAAGAAATTCAAAGGTTGTATGTAAAGTCGACCAACCCGCACTGGGCCAGCGTGATCGACTAAGGCCTAATCACTCTAAATCAGGGTAGGCTCGAGCCCATCGGTGGGGACGTATATGAGCTGTTGATGTTGATGACTACTGATTTAGCCGACTACTATAAACTAATGTTTACCTGCGATTATTGCTAAAATTGACCATATTAAGTTAAAAGCTTTAAGCAGGACAAAAACTCGGTGTTTGAGGCCAGTCGTTGACCTTAAAGCGCGCACGATATTACTACGATGAATGGCATAGATTGGACGCACGCATACTACAGCCAGCGGCACGTATCTTTAGCTCTGAGCGAGCGGTGACTCTCTTTCTCGCATAGGGTAAGAGTGGGGTGACTGAGAGAGAGGCACCGCTCTCGCTCAGAGCTAAAGATACGTGCCGCTGGCTGTACCATTGTTCTTATGCTATTTAACTTGATTTGTGGCCTCATTTATACTACCTTATATCGTTGTTCTACAGATTTCCACAGACAGTCCTTTGTTTTACCAGTAGATTTGTAATCACACTAACATTATAAATGTGAAATTATGTTTGAGATATTTGTTCCACTGTCACGCCTAGAGCTCTGAACAGATTTGGACGAAATTTGGAAAGGAGATAGTATGTACTGTAGCATCGGGCCTCGTTGGTCCGAGTGCTATGTAGTTTGATACTGGCGATAGTATTCTTTTTGCAATATATTCGTTCTCTTTTTAACTATTCAGTTTAGAAAGAGAACGATAGAAACTTCAGACGGGCTGGGGCCGTGGAAGTTTGACGTACTCATCTGCCGTCCGCCGTCGAGTGCGGACCATAGTATTATTTCTAGTGCTAAAGTTATAAACAGTGCGTTTAAGTTATAAATAAAGTATCGTGTTATAAAAGTGTCTTTTGTATTTAAAGTAGCGAGTTGTAGCCAAGGAGGCTACAGCCGCTACAGTGGTGGAGGCGCCGGGTACTACCCCTTCTTTTTGCAATATATTCGTTCTCTTTTTAACTATTCAGTTTAGAAAGAGAACGATAGAAACTTCAGACGGGCTGGGGCCGTGGAAGTTTGACGTACTCATCTGCCGTCCGCCGTCGAGTGCGGACCATAGTATTATTTCTAGTGCTAAAGTTATAAACAGTGCGTTTAAGTTATAAATAAAGTATCGTGTTATAAAAGTGTCTTTTGTATTTAAAGTAGCGAGTTGTAGCCAAGGAGGCTACAGCCGCTACAGTGGTGGAGGCGCCGGGTACTACCCCTTCTTTTTGCAATATATTCGTTCTCTTTTTAACTATTCAGTTTAGAAAGAGAACGATAGAAACTTCAGACGGGCTGGGGCCGTGGAAGTTTGACGTACTCATCTGCCGTCCGCCGTCGAGTGCGGACCATAGTATTATTTCTAGTGCTAAAGTTATAAACAGTGCGTTTAAGTTATAAATAAAGTATCGTGTTATAAAAGTGTCTTTTGTATTTAAAGTAGCGAGTTGTAGCCAAGGAGGCTACAGCCGCTACAGTACCCTGGATGTAACACATCGGAAACCTTTTTACGGGGGAGAGCGTAACTGCGAGCGAATAGCTAGCAGTGGCGTGCACTCCATAAAGACCGAACGACACTGCCTAGCCTGATTAAATATCCTGATTAAATGATATTTGCGATATCTTTTTATTTCATATTTCGATGTCATCACGGCACGCAAGGGCGAAGCGATTTCTATCATTCACATCCGCTCTGCTCTGTCGTGATATGTTGTCCACTTTATAATGTTAATATCTGTGTCCTATCTTTTTTACATGCTATAATTTTGTATGTACGAGGAGGGATCAAAAAGTAGTGAGAACGACATACTCCTTGGTAAGAAAAAAAATACTGGCAGGCATAGCTCAGATACATATTTGTAATATTAATAAAGAAAAAAAATCTTCGATTCTCTTTTGTTTTTTTCTGAATGTAGTCATTTGTTTGCTTCGTGTCGGAACGTGTTCTCGAAAATGGAGAAAAACGAAGTGCGAGCCGTTATTAAATACCTCTGTTTAAAAAAGTTAACGACTCAAGAGATTCATTGCGATTTGGAGGCAACATTAGGAGAGTCTGCTCCGCCGTATTCTACTGTCGCAAGGTGGGCTTCTCAATTTCGAGTAGGGAGAACGAGCACGGAAGACGAACATCGTTGCGGCCGTCCATCGACGTCAGTCACCCAAGAAAATGTTGCGAAAGTCGAGAAAATTGTATTGAGCGCTCGAAGAGTTACCATCCGATACTTAATTCAAGAAACGGGCATTTCATATGTGTACGGGACGGCCTCTAATTAACTGCTAGCATAAGACTTAGCCTTATAGATATTGTAGATTAAGTTTATTGATTTAAACTCTTTTTTCCTACTAGAATAGTATTTTATAGGTTTATAGGGAAGAACTTTAGTGTCCTAAGTAGTTATAGATATTTAATAGCTTACAGTTTTATATTCTCGAACTTTACCCACCTTTTCGCTTAATCTAGTCGGGTAAAGAATAGTATAGAGCCGATGTTTTTTATGTTGTTTACGATGTTGTTTACATTCGTCATAGTTAGCTAGAAAATTCTAGAAAATAATAGGTAAACAACCCATTGTTATTTGTTGTAAACAACTATTGTTTAATAAACAAACATCGGTCCCTCGCCCCGCTCACTCCGCCTTCACCTCCCCTTACCCTAACGGGTAGGAGTATAAATACGGAGCACTGCCCGCTGCACAGACAGTGTGTTTTAAGCAGTGGTTCACAGTACAGTAAACAGTTCGGAAGCCTCAAGAGGAAAACAGAAAGAGGAACGGTAGCAGCGGCAGTGCAAATAGTACCTCAACGGTGTAGTGTGGTACAGCGGACCGAGGAAGCGATCCTGCACAGAATACTGGTGTTTCTTTTCGACGACCCTCAACCGGACGGCCCAATCCCAGCAATAGTCCTGTGCGGCACTTATCCTATGTTTCAGTCCACGCGATCGCACCAACAGTTATAGTAGTGCCACACATTTTGGTCCTTCGAGCCGGATTGCGGTCAATACAGAAGAATGGTCGTCACCAGAAGCGGAAAAGGCAGCCACACCGATCACCGTCACACCGGTGAAATCGCAACATTAGGAGGCAACAGCATCGAAGACACCGACGCACACGCGGAACAGACTACGTCAACGTCCGAGCCATCCGTCAAGGACGCACCCATTAAGGTCGCCCCCCACCACTCCACTGCAAGCGGAATCATGAAACAGACGCCCCTCTGCCCGACGTTACTGGGCAACCAGGGCACCACAGAAGCTGTCCAGCGAGCCAGCAACACAGACGGGGCCACAATGAAAGAGCCCTACCCGACAGAAGACGGTCGGGGTGTAACTGCCGCACACTCCGACCGCCCCTCCGCCGCCGCCGTTCAGGCGCACCTCCCCGCGCGCCACGCTGCAGCATCCCGAGCATCAACATCGACGAAAGCAAGATCAATGCGAGCACGGGAGCTAGCAATACGAAAAGAAGAACTCCTCCGCCTGAAGATAGAATATGAACTCGCCCGCATCGCCCGCATTGAAGCAGAGAGCTCTGAGGAAGAGGAGGACATACAGGAAGACAACGGCGGTAACGAGTCACAACGCTGCGTCGCCGATTGGGTCGACCAGAGTCTACAGCATCAACATACAGCCCTATCGAAGAAAGCGCCGCCACCTCTGCCTCAAAACGAGAAGGCAGAAACACGGAAGATGCCACACCCCCCCGGCGCCCCCACAGCAGCGAAACCGGGGTGCGGGGAGTGTTCCCCCCCTGTCTGTGTACCGGCGGGAGCGCGGGAAATGACAGTCAAACAGCAGAGCCTCGACATCTCCGAGCTCGCGCAAGCCATCACACTCGCTGCGCAATCAACACGTCCGACGTCACGTAACTTCTTCGAGTTACCGAGCTACAGCGGGTCACATCAAGAGTGGCTATCATTCAACGCAGCCTACACTGCAACAGCGCCCTCTTACAACGACGTCGAGAATCTCGCCCGCCTACGCAAGAGCCTCAAGGGAACAGCAAGGGAAGCGGTCGAAAACCTGCTTATGTACAACGCGGACCCGCATGACGTCATGAAGACACTACAGTCCCGCTTCGGCCGCCCCGACGCCATCGCACAGGCCGAACTCGATCGTCTGCGAGCCCTACCGCGACTCACCGACTCCGCCAGAGATGTCTGCATGTTCGCCACAAAAGTGAACAACATCGTGGCCACCCTCCGCGCATTGAAGAAGCAACACTACTTGTACAACCCGGAGATTACGAAGCTCACCATAGAAAAATTTACACCGGTGCTGCGTTACAGATGGTACGACTTCGCCGCCTTCCAGCCAGAGGACGACGACGCCGAGCTATTGAAGTTGTCTCGCTTCTTGGAACGCGAAGCCCAACGCTGCGCCCCGTACGCTCAACCCGAGCAACCTACAATGGCCGCGCCCACTCAACGCGTGGCAACCCACAGCACACTCCCACGGCGGCCACCACAGAAGACGTACGCCGCCACAGTGGAGCCCACAGCTACAGTTACAGCAACAGAAAAGCTGTGCCCGGTATGCCAGAAGCCCGGACACACTGCAGCGACGAAGTGTCCGCAATACATCGACGCAGGGGTCGATGAACGATGGGACATAGCCAAGGACAAAGGGCTATGCTTCAGATGCCTCAAATATAGGACGCGGAAGCACAGTTGCAAGCCACTGCGATGCAAAGTCGACGACTGCGACCGCACGCATCACCCGCTGCTACACTTCGTCAAGAAAGGCGAAAACGAAACAGAAGTCGTGAGCACCGCCAGGACAACAGAGAAGACGCACAGCTTCTTGAAGATTCTTCCAGTCACCGTCACCGGACCGCGGGGCGACTACAGTACTTACGCCCTACTCGACGACGGGTCTACAGTCACGCTCATCGACGCCGCCATCGCTAGAAAGATCGGCGCAAAGGGGCCGATCGACCCACTACACATCGAAGCCCTATCGAACAAAATGGGCGAAGCTAAGTCTCAACGCGTGAAGATCACAGTACAGGGGACATCGAGCAAAGTCAGCATTCAAGCGCGAACCATCAACAGCCTGCGTCTCTCACCACAGCGAGTCGAAAGGAGTGACGTCATCAACTGCCCGCATCTGGCGGGCATTAGCGCGCGCTTGATTCACGACGCCGTTCCGAAGATTCTCATCGGTCAAGATAATTGGGAGTTGCTGTTGGCTACAGAGACGAAGCGGGGAGAGCGGCACCAACCCATCGCGTCCCTCACCCCCCTCGGCTGGGTACTACACGGGGCACATACACGCACGCTCGGAAAGCGCGTACACTACGTGAACCACATCGTCACCCAGGAAGAGAACATGGATGAACAGCTCCGCCAATACTTCGCCATCGAGTCAATCGCCATAACACCGAAAAGACCACACAGCGATCCGGAACAACGTGCGCTCAACATATTAGCAGAGCGCACAGTACGACGCGAAGACGGCCGCTATGAAACGTCCCTCCTCTGGCGCACCGATGCCCAACAACTACGACAACGCGTTGAAGAGACTTCAAACTACAGAAAAAAAGATAGACAAGGACCCTCTCCTCAAGAAAAAATACGAAGAACAGATGGAAGCGCTCATACAAAAGGGATATGCCGAGCCAGCACCCGCCGACTGCACCGAAAAAAGGACATGGTATCTACCACACTTTGCCGTCCTGAACCCTATGAAGCCCGGCAAGGTTCGCGTGGTCCACGACGCAGCAGCGAAGACGAAAGGGGTGTCGCTCAACGACTATCTCCTTACCGGTCCCGATCTTCTGCAGTCGCTGCCCGGCGTATTGATGCGACTACGCCAGCACTGCTACGCCGTCTCCGCCGACATCAGAGAGATGTTTATGCAAGTCAAAATAAGAAAAGAAGATCGAGATGCGCTGCGCTACCTATGGAGAGGAGGAGAGCGGGGGGACACCCCTCCCCGCGAATACAGAATGACGTCGCTTATCTTCGGCGCTACGTCATCACCGGCTACGGCGATCTACGTCAAGAACGTCAACGCGGAGCGCTATAAAGAAAAGGAGCCAGACGTCTACAACGCCGTGATAAGAAATCATTATGTCGACGACTACCTACAGAGCTTCACGACAGTCAACGAAGCAATAGCTACAGCAAGCCGGGTGCGCGACATACACAGCGAAGCACACTACGAGCTACGACAATGGAAATCGAACTCGGCAGAGATTGTCGCCGCCCTCGCCGAGACGACTACAGCGTCTCAACCGGTCACCTTGGACGGCGGGACTACGACGGAACGCGTGCTCGGGCTCGTATGGAAGCCACACACAGACGAGCTCGCCTTCAATCTCGACCTCGCCCGCCTACCGCAAGACATCTTACAGAACACGCGCCCCACCAAGCGAGAAGCACTGAAAATCGTCATGTCCCTCTTCGACCCACTGGGCTTCGCATCACCGGTCATATCACGAGCGAAGCAATTGCTACAGGAAGTGTGGCGAAGGGGAACCGACTGGGACCAACGCATCGACGACGACCTCGCAGCACAGTGGACAGAATGGACGGGGTACCTACAGAAGCTAGCCGGCATCACTATGCCGCGCTGCCACCCACACTACAGCGACGCATCGGATCTACAACTACACGTGTTCGTCGACGCCAGCGAGGCCGCCTTCGCCGCCGCACTATACTGGCGCATCACCGCACCGGACGGCCACGTCATCACTTCCCTGGTCATGGGAAAGTCAAAGGTCGCACCACTCAAAGTGACCTCGATACCACGCCTCGAGCTACAAGCCGCCGTTATGGGAAGTCGCATGGCCGCGACAGTCATCGACGAACACGATCGCAAACCCGACTCCGTCACGTACTGGACAGACAGCCGAACAGTACTCACATGGTTGAAGACAGGCGCGCGCTCATACAAGCCCTACGTCGCCCACCGCATTGCAGCCATAGAAGAAAACAGCAAGCTCAGCCAGTGGCGTTGGGTACCTACCAAGCTCAACGTCGCCGACGACGCCACCCGCAACGTACCGGGCGACTTCGACGCACAGCACAGATGGTTCCGGGGACCACCCTTCTTACTCGAAGATCCGACAACATGGCCTGAAGACAAACAGAAAACGTCCGAGGAGAAATCTGGGGAAGAGAGGACTAACTACGTTCGACAGCAGGCAACATCGAAACTTACAGACGCGATCCCCGATAGCAACCGATTTTCGAAGTGGGAACGCTTACTTCGAGCCACAGCGCGCGTGCTTCAATTCATAGCACTCTGTCGTCCGAAAATAGAAAGAATAAACTACAAGCGCACGAAAAAGAATAGAGAAGCTGATCCAGCCTGGGGACGAAAACAAACAGGCAAGCCGAAGCCGCAGGTGACCATGAAGCCAACAGAAGCTGATCGCAGCTACAGAATAATAGAAGCCGGGCTCATGGTCAAGGCAGAGAAGCTGCTCATCATAGCGAGTCAGCGAGATTCGTTCCCAGAAGAGATAGCAGCGCTACAGCAAGGATGTGATATCGCGACGAACAGCCGCCTACGCCCACTTGCAGTTCAATTGGTCGACGGCGTCATCAAGATCGTCTCCCGTATGGCCGCGACAACTGGCATCCAGGAAGAGGTGAAGACCCCAGCGATTATCGACGGAAACCATACGACGGCAAAGCTTTACATCGACTTCACACATAGGCAGCTGCACCACGCCAATGTCGAGACGACAATCAACGAATGCCGCCAGCATTATTGGATACTTCGACTGCGGCCAACAGCACGCATGGTGATCCACAGATGCCTGCCATGTCGACTGAGGAAGACAGCTCCGCCTCAACCATCGACAGGGAACCATCCGCTGGCGCGCCTAGCACACCATCAGCGCCCCTTCACCTATACTGGGTTGGACTACTTCGGTCCTCTCACAGTCACTGTGGGCCGGAGTAAACAGAAAAGACACGTCGCACTATTCACTTGCCTGACCACGCGAGCCGTCCACTTGGAGATCGCCGCCTCACTCACAACAGATTCAGCCATCATGGCGCTTCGTCGAATGATAGCGCGCCGCGGCTGCCCAACAGAGATATGGTCCGACAACGGAACAAATCTACAAGGCGCGGACAAGGAACTACGCCGAGCAATCGATCAAGCAACAGAACAAGAGGCGACGAACAAGAAGATCAGCTGGCGTTTTATACCCCCTGCAGCACCATTTATGGGCGGGGCCTGGGAACGCCTAGTACGGAGCGTCAAGAATGCACTCTACGTCGCTTTGAAAGAAACAAACCCGACAGAAGAGGTCCTCAACACACTACTCGCTGAAGTCGAATATACAGTCAACAGTCGACCACTCACCCACGTATCGACAGACCCAAACGATCCAGAGGCAATAACACCGAATCACTTCCTGCTGGGCGGATCTGCTCGAGTAGTAACACCAGGGACGTTCGACGACTCTGACCTGATAGGACGAACACACTGGAGAGCATCTCAACGTCTCGCTGACATCTTCTGGTCCCGGTGGATTCGTGAATACCTTCCCGAACTTCAACACCGGCGGGAGCCTCGAAGCAAGGGACCAGCACTTCGCATCGGAGACGTCGTCCTAATCGCCGACAACACTCTGCCGCGTAATACATGGCCACGCGGACTGATCGTCGCAACCTACCCTGGCACAGATGGGATCGTCAGAACAGCAGACGTGAAGACCAAAGGAGGCATTCTACGCAGACCGACCAAGAAGCTCGTCGTGCTACAATCAACAGAAGAGGCGTTCCTTCCACGGAACAAGGATGCGTCGACCGAGGCGACGGACGACGCACGGCGGGAGAATGTACGGGACGGCCTCTAATTGATTTAAACTCTTTTTTCCTACTAGAATAGTATTTTATAGGTTTATAGGGAAGAACTTTAGTGTCCTAAGTAGTTATAGATATTTAATAGCTTACAGTTTTATATTCTCGAACTTTACCCACCTTTTCGCTTAATCTAGTCGGGTAAAGAATAGTATAGAGCCGATGTTTTTTATGTTGTTTACGATGTTGTTTACATTCGTCATAGTTAGCTAGAAAATTCTAGAAAATAATAGGTAAACAACCCATTGTTATTTGTTGTAAACAACTATTGTTTAATAAACAAACATCGGTCCCTCGCCCCGCTCACTCCGCCTTCACCTCCCCTTACCCTAACGGGTAGGAGTATAAATACGGAGCACTGCCCGCTGCACAGACAGTGTGTTTTAAGCAGTGGTTCACAGTACAGTAAACAGTTCGGAAGCCTCAAGAGGAAAACAGAAAGAGGAACGGTAGCAGCGGCAGTGCAAATAGTACCTCAACGGTGTAGTGTGGTACAGCGGACCGAGGAAGCGATCCTGCACAGAATACTGGTGTTTCTTTTCGACGACCCTCAACCGGACGGCCCAATCCCAGCAATAGTCCTGTGCGGCACTTATCCTATGTTTCAGTCCACGCGATCGCACCAACAGTTATAGTAGTGCCACACAATATGGAAGTATTCAATCCATATTGAAACAATCTTTGAATATGAGAAAAGTTTCCGCAAGATGGGTGCCGAGAATGTTAACCGACAGTCAGATACAAAATCGACTTGACATTTCGAAGATATTGTTGGACAAGTTTCAAGAAGATTCTGAGTACTTTTTGTCTCGTTTCGTAACAATGGACGAAACATGGGTCCATCATTTTGATCCTGAGACAAAACAGCAATCTTCGCAATGGAAACGGCCATCATCACCGACCCCGAAGAAGTTTCGTGCCGTGGCATCGGCTGGCAAGGTTATGGCCTCAATATTTTGGGACTCAGAAGGGATATTGTTGATTGATTACCTGGAGCGTGGAACCACTATTACAGGCCAATATTATGCAGCTTTAATTCCCAAGTTGAGGAATGCCATCAAAGAGAAAAGGAGAGGGAAACTTCGAAGGGGCGTGCTGTTTCATCACGATAGCGCACTCGCGCACAGGTCGGCAGTTGCGATGGCTGCCATTCAGCAAGCTGGCTTCGAATTGGTTGACCACCCCCCTTATTCACCAGATCTGGCGCCTAGCGATTTTTATCTGTTCCCCAAATTGAAAGAATACTTAAGGGGAAACAGGTACGAAGACGATAACGAGGTGATGGATGCCGTGGAGAGCTTTTTGCATGACCAAGATAAAACGTTTTTTTTAAAGGGATTGAAGCCTTGGAAAAGCGCTGGACTCGGTGTGTAGAGAGACTATGTAGAAAAATAAATTATTAAGTTATCAATAGTCATTATATTCTATTTCATTCTTTTTGATCCCTCCTCGTACTTGCCTACAATGTTTTAAATAGTACGTGGAAGTCTCTTAACAGACTCCGGACTCTCGGTCGAAGTAAAGAGAACATGCTTAGGTGGGGATATACAACTGATAGTGCATGTCTGTGTGGTGTCTCTCCACAAACAATGGCTCACTTACTGACTTGCTGTACACGCGAAGACCTCTATAATGCCACAGATAATGCCATATCTAAGGCAGAGTATTGGTCTTCCCAAATTTAGTCGCCGAATCGACTCGAAAAGTAGAAGAAGAATAGTATGCGTGCGCGCAATAAATATATGCCTAACCATAATTTTAGATCATTCTTTGTTTGTAATTAATATATGTCCATTAATAACCAATCTACGAGTACTATTATATTACCAGAACTGCGGCGGTTTAAAAACTAACGTTTAAATACAGCATGATTTTGTAATCCCTAGCAAAATTTAAATATGATGTTCAGAACAACTTTTCCCAAGGAACATGGCTTGACAACCCCCAAAAAAATCGACTTTTCATACAAAATACACAATCAACTTTACTAATTTGTATGGGAGGTCGAAATTTTTTTGGGGGTTTTTCAACCCTTGTTCCTTGGGAGAAGTTGTTGCTTATGATGGTCTGAACATCATATTTAAATTTTGCTAGGGATTACAAAATCATGCCGTATATTGTCTCAACATTATGATATTATAATTTGTGACGGAATCCTGGCTACAATTCGGAATTATTTTGATGATAGGTATTCGGTGGTACGGCGTGATAGAAACCTACTTAAGACGAAAAGAAGGATGGTGGTGGTGTTTTAATCGCAATAAACCAATCTCGACGAAACAGATTGGGAAATTAAAGATCTAGAGGAAATATACATCATCACGCTTACATTTGAAAACAACATAACATCAACGGCCCGTTACAGTCCACTGCTGGACTATAAGCCTCCTCCACTTAAGTGTTTGGTTTTGCCATAATCTCCACGCTTGGCAGGCGGGTTGGAGATCGCAGATTAAAAGGTTACTGTATCAGAGAGCGCTGCTGCCCGTTCCCTGTTCAATGTGTAGTCCCTAAGTCGCCTCTTACGACACCCACGGGAAGAGTAGGGGTTGGTGACAAATGTATTCTACTCTGCCGTCACCACACGGCGAAAACACAAATTTTTATTATTAATACTGTCTATATTCCACCAGAATCATCTTTTGATGTCTATGAAAATCATCTCACCTTCAGGCAATTTATGTATCTTGCCCTGATTCAACTTTTTGTGCGATTGGAGATTATAATCTACCAGATAGCTAGTAAGGTATGAATAAAAAATGAACCTCCAAAGAATGACAATAAACACGATTTAACAATACATAACAGCAAAAAAACTTTTTCAAAGCAAAAGTCACCAAAAAGCTTCAGAAACGGTTTATAAAGGTGTACATCTGGAGAAGAGCATTGTACGCAAGTAAGACGCGGACAGCGACCCAGAAAGGTTGGAAGCATTTGAAATGTGGTGCTGGAGAAGGATGGGAGGAATTAGTTGGACCGAGAGAAAGACAAATGATAAGGTTCTGGAGATTGTGGGAGAGAAGAGGAACCTGATAAAGAACTTAGAAAACAGAAGAAGGAAGATGATAGGACGCTTGATAAGACACGACAACATTTTGAGAAACATAATGAAAGGGAAGATTAAAAGGAAAGGAGGAAGAGGAAAACCAAGAAGTTATTTCGAACAAATCAAGGAAAAAGTGAATGTTGTGTCTTATCAAGATGTTAAATCATTGGCGAAAAATAGAGAAAAGTGGCAATTACTCCGCATAGCTCTTAAATTTGAGAGAGAGAGAGAGAACTCCCAAGAGAAAAATTGTGCCTTTTACGAGCACTAAGAAGGCTATCACTATGGATATACCTATCACTATTAGAGATTGATTTTATAAGAAATCTTCAATTTTGTCCATTAGTTTGCCACGCATAAAGTATGTATGAGCATTCTTCGTATGGTGTTAATAAATTACACTTATTATATTTTGGAATATTTTTTATAGCAAAACACTGGCAGATAATATGTAAACAGCAAACTACATGCAACTAATTTTTAATAAATAACCTTAAAGTAGATACTTACATTTAAATTAACACTGTTTGCTGCACTTTTTAAAAAAACTTGATTCAATAACAGAAAGTATTATTTTTTAATTATTATTATTCTTATAGCTGTGACGGTCTCTATCATTATTTTGATATAATGAATGTGTTGTGGATGTTACGTTGCTATAGCAACGCGTCTGATCACACGTTCAGAAATTAGTTCAACCGCCATATTGTTTTATTTGGTCCTTCGCGCGCGAAACAATTTGTATTTAAGTAATTTAATTTTGATCGTAAGGAAGCCTGCACACTCCTGCGAAGGAATTCAAAGGCAAGGCTGGAAACCGTTATTTTTTTAACCTGGTGAATTTCGGTTTCAAACCAGATCCCAGGCGAATCACTCGCAAAGCGAAACCGACTTACGAGCGATATCGCTTCTGGGATAAACCTGGTTAATCCCAAGCAGCGCGTGACGAGTAAAGCACGATGCTCTATCTCTTTCTTTCTTGTGCAAGTCTTTGCGTGTGATTGTTTATTATTTGAATAAATGCAACGAAACAGATCGAGTGAAGCAAATCAGTCTGATATTTGAGCAAGAATCAAAATAAAAATGCTCTATGATCAGAACCGAAAAAAATACCGCTTCTTGCGAGCCGAATTGTAATGAAAAAGCTCTTCAAAAAATGCATGGACATGCGCGCAAACTGGTTTGAAATTTCAACCAGGTATTCGAGGCTTGTTCAAAGGTTGTGTGTGAAGTCGACCGACCCGCATTAAGCCTGTGTGTTCGAAGGGCCAATCGCCCTTATTCGGGGTATATTCAAGTCCTAAGGACGTATATGAGCTGTTGGGTGTGTTTTTGTTAATAAAATGTTGTTTTTTTTATTCAGTATACATTTATTACTTAGAATTACAATAAAAGGTTTACTTAAACAGACAGCTTCATACTTTGATCTTTACCAGAACACTTAGATAGAACCTTGTCGCAACAGTTATCAGTACAGTCGACAGCACATCAAGTGTAACACGTGGATGAAGAATGAAGTAATAATAAGTATGGTAATAAAAATTACACTGGCACAAAGTTCACTAGTGCCATAAAAAAACGAGATATTGCAGTAAATGACGCTCCAAAAGTCGAACCACTACACTCGATGTGCGGTAACCTGTACCGGTTGATAAGGACAACAAAAGTCCATATAATAAACATTTTTTTGAACATAAAAAGTATGCAAAATCTAAACGAGTGCTAGTTTTAAAATAACACCATATAAATATAGCACGAATTCATAAAACAATTTAGACTCAAAATTATAAAAGTATATAAAATTATGCACACTTTGGTCCGCATAGAACTAATATTTAGTTTTTTTTATTATAATCTAAATTAAAAAATAGCAAGTCTTCATGCACCTGAGAGATTAGCAATAATTCAACTAAACATCCCAATACACCCAACATACGTACAAGGGTCTAAACTAAAGACTATAAATATTGTATCCGATTTAATCCGATTCTAGTCAACGTAAATTGCTTACTGTATAACCCATGCAGATAAAGAATAGATATGAAAATAGCGTCCACTCGCATGCTATCTCGCTCACAATCTATCGCTGTCTATACTCACACAGTGAAGTACGCGATGCAAAAAAATAATGATAATAATCAAGGGTTGGATTTAGAAACAATTGGAATCGATCGGAAGAAACTGAGCGTGTGGGGAGGTTCAGAGGGCTTAACTGAATCCCGCTACATCGATTTAACCTTCAGGAGACTTCGAAAAGAAATTAATAAAAATATCAATTTCCTACCATGCCCTTGCTCCTTTTTTATTTTATTAATATTTTCTGTCATTATTATTTGTACCATTAATTAATAATAATAATAAACCCATCCCGTCCCGTTTTAAATCATAATAATAAAAAAGAATAATTAATAACAAAAAAGTCAGTTGGAAAAATAAAAATCGATTTTTGAGAACTTGTTTTGCCAACCGTACCATAAGTACCCGCCGCCATTTTCATACCTATTCTTTAACTGCATGGGTTATATTATCTTATAATTATAGTTTTATACAGCGTGTCAACCAAATAATGCAAAACCTCTCGAGTGAGTTGTTCGCCATGTAATTGATTGAAATTTTTCAATATCCTAAAAAAGATATCTGGACTTAACCCCTCCCCTTTCCGCTTCACGGGTATTTTAGCAACACCCTGTATAATAATATAACATAAATAATAACATTACATATTATTATAATAACATTTATATCATTCTATCTATACATACATACTTGATACATTATTGTGTAATTTGGCATATCCCGTTCCATACATTCTTTATACGTAAAGTTATATATACGTGAGCTACTGAAAAAAAATATCTTTTATCTATATTTTATTTATCTTTCCCTGTGCAAAAGTAATTTATTTATTTTATAGTGAATCTAACTATACAGTTAGTATTTTAGATTTAAGACTTCAGACTCTTAGCTCAACAATTTAAACTTAAATTAAGTAATTTCTGTCCTTTTCTTTTTTCTGACAAATGAAAGAGACGGTATACGAAAATGTCTTTAATTTAAAAAGAACCATACTCAAGGGGTCGATTGTTAGCATCCGTCAATGGCGGTCGGGCTTTCGTTTTTTATTTTATTTGAGTGTTTAGTGTACAATTTTGATAGTGTATTATCCAGTGAATGACTCTAATCAATAAACTTTAATAGGACAATTGAAACGCTTGCATTTAGCCGTCATTTATTGATGACTAGCAGCGGCCACGTGGTGGCTTCAGTAATGCTGCTATCATTTGACTGGAGTCCTTCACCGACCACAGCACCCTAGTCTTAGGATCAGGGCTGTCTGTGTATCTCATGCTACTTACTTAGTAAAACCACTTGATACTGGCGAAATACTACAAGTGAAACGCCATAAATAAAAATTATAATTAGAACCATACTCAACGGGTTTCTGTCAATTTTATTGGTTGAACAGTTCCATTCATAACACTGTGTTGATGGTTGTGCATCGTGTGAATTGATTAGTAGCCGACCATTTTGCTTAACCCCTATCTACATACAACTTGTAGGGCATGAGAAGTCTGATTGCCTATCTATATTTTATAGCTTTGTAAAAGAACACACTTATAAAACTGACAAATAACATGGTATTTCTTTGTTCACTGACTGTTTCTTTTCTTAGAAAAATCAAAATGGCAGGGTTTTTTAGTTGTTATGTCTGCATTTTATCTATTCATGTATTTATCAGATGTCTGATATACACAGGCTCTGCCAAGCATAGGATGCCCTTCTGTCAGATATTACCACACATATATTTATTAATGTTATCCATCATGCTAAGGTAGATACGTAGTTACATGAGAAATGCATAGGATTACCTCAACTCTCTACTGCAAGTCATTGAGGGTCTGAAGGGATTTCCGGAACAAATCTTGCTGCGCGCGCGCATGCTTGATTTCCAGCTCCGCTAGGTCGATTAAACTGTAACAACGAAACAAAACAATAACAACAATTAACATTAGTTTTATTGATAATTTAGAAACTTTAGAGATTTTACAAATATGCTAATTGAAAATATTATTATATTTCAGCAAAGGTACGTGTTATATTTTTTTTTCGACTCATTGTAAGTTTCGGTCGGATCAGCTTTATAGTAATTTTATAACTTTTTTGGTCGGTATTTATATTGAGAAAACATAATAGGTATTGGTGTCCCCTAACATGCCCTTTCACTGGTACACCTGTCATACATAATATTTTGATATTATCCATTTACTGCACACAAGAACATCACAAAAACAATACCTAAAAAGAAAAGCACACCTTTCACACATTCCCTCGCAAGGCGGTGACCCGTCTAGCGAGGAAGTCTAACAGCTAGTTCCTCTCTCTCTCTCTTACCTCTTCCGGAAGATAGTGACCTGTCTAGCGCAGAAGTCTAACAGTTAGTTCCTCTCTCTCTCTCTCTCTTGCCTCTTCCGGAAGGTAGTGACCTGTCTAGCGCAGAAGTCTAACAGTTAGTTCCTCTCTCGCTCTTTCTTACCTCTTCCGGAAGGTAGTGACCTGTCTAGCGCAGAAGTCTAACAGTTAGTTCCTCTATCTTTCTCTTACCTCTTCCGGAAGGTAGTGACCTGTCTAGCGCAGAAGTCTAACAGTTAGTTCCTCTCTCTCTCTCTCTCTCTCTTACCTCTTCCGGAAGGTAGTGACCTGTCTAGCGCAGAAGTCTAACAGTTAGTTCCTCTCTCTCTCTCTTACCTCTTGGAAGGTAGTGACCTGTCTAGCGCAGAAGTCTAACAGTTAGTTCCTCTCTCGCTCTTTCTTACCTCTTCCGGAAGGTAGTGACCTGTCTAGCGCAGAAGTCTAACAGTTAGTTCCTCTCTCTCTCTCTCTTACCTCTTCCGGAAGGTAGTGACCTGTCTAGCGCAGAAGTCTAACAGTTAGTTCCTCTCTCTCTCTCTTACCTCTTGGAAGGTAGTGACCTGTCTAGCGCAGAAGTCTAACAGTTAGTTCCTCTCTCTCTCTCTCACTTACCTCTTCCGGAAGGTAGTGACCTGTCTAGCGCAGAAGTCTAACAGGTAGTTCCTCTCTCTCTCTCTTGCTCTCTCCCTGTGTCTCTCTCTCACCTCTTCCGGAAGGCGGTGACCCGTCTCGCGCGGAAGTCCAGTAGTTCCTCGCGAGCGCGCGCCGACAGCTGCTCGAACTTACGACACGCCTCCGCTTGAGCCGCCTCCGCCTGAAAACATCACAACGTTGCTGTTCAAAAACCAACTAGGATAATAGGGAATATGCACATTTTTTTAAATTCATTAATCGAAATATTTCAAGTTCCAGATAAACCCATAAAATATTTTTTCAAATATCTTGCTCAGAAACGAAGTTATAAGGCTTCAAAGTTGATGGTTAGCCAGAGAGGCCCGACGTGACATGTGACGTCACTGGTCACGCGGGCCATACATCCGCCATAGAAAATTTTGTTTTCGTTGATGATGAAAAGAGGGACAGATATATTTGTTTAATAATGTTGTATCTAGTTTGTTTTTCGATCAATTTCGATTCTATTTTGACTGTCAGTATTCTATTTTTGTGTACTTTCAGATGAACTATGAGAAAAACTAATATTTTTTTATGCATATTCCCTATTACTAGCAGACACACCATATTAGAAAGAGCTACAAACCGATACAGCTAAATAATGCAAAACCTCTCGGGTGGTAGGTCAGCCCATGAAACTGAACAACTGTTATTCCAGGTATCCCCAAAATAAAAAAAACATTCAGACTGATCAGCTGATCGAGTAAAGGGGAGCAACCAAAATGGGCTTAGCCTTGAACAGCCACAGCAATGAAAAATGAAATTACGAAACATTTTGGAATAATATATAATGAATTTAGCTGCCTATATGGGAGTATCAAAATAATGTAAAAAAATAATGTTTTGTAAGACTTTCAATCGATTGATAACGCCAAAACTAGTGTTGCCAAATACATTCTGACGAAAGCAATAAGAACTTTGATACTAAAATTCCAACATTTATGTGATATTCTTATTACAGACAACTCAAAACAGTCAATATTATTATAATATTTTTATGTTCATATTAGCCCTTGGTTTCTGTCCTTTGTATGAAGGTTAGTTTTTTTGCGAATTTAAAAAAGTTGTGGAACAAGAGGTTCTGCGTTTATAATACCCCACAGGGAGTCGCAATGATTGGCTTGAAAATCAACGGTGTTGCCAAAATCTGTACAGGTAACTCCTCAACGGTGTCTGTTATGTAATTTTCTCATATCTAAATGTCAACATGATACATTTTTACTTCTCGGAAAAAACAGAAACATACAGACAGACAGGCAGACAGACATATTACTATCTTCCATACAAAATAACGCTAACAAGGATCTAGATTACACTACAGTAGCGACTTTTTCGCATGTTTTCGCTTTTATACCCTGTTCACCCTACCCTGAGAACATTGAAAAAATCTTTTATTGGATACATTTCCAGACATATATCAATCTCGATTAACTGAGTGAATGAAGTGAGTGAATGAACTGAAGTGTGAATCACGAATAACCTTTTTTCTGCCGTACATATTTTTTTTTCAATGTTATTTGAAATGAAGTTATGTTAAGGTGGATTCACAATGCAAAGATAGCAGCGAGAAAATCGTGCCGATTTCGCAGCTGACATTTTGACCTTCCATAAATATTTCGTAGGAGCCTGACATAAATATTTCGTATCGCGGGCTCTGATTGGTCAACTCAAAATTTACTGACGCGTGATATCGCGGCAATTTAACGATGAAATTTTCGCATTGTGAATCCGTTTTTAGCGTGTTTTTAGTACGTAGTTTCATTAAGCAACAGTGTACAAAGCGGTGCATTACCTCCTGGACCTCCAGCGGCTGTGACAGCACGAACAGTAAATGTGAGTCAAAAACATGAATACGACAGTGTGACGAAACGTAGTGACCGACAAACATATTTAACATAAGGCGGTATAGATAGATAGATAGATAATGGTGTCGATTCGGCATACGCCCAACTATAAAATAAACTAAAACTAGTGGCTCTGTGAGCTGTAGACCTCGCGAGTCTGTATATCTTTTCATATTTATTTTTATTTTAATTTTTTAATTTTGTTTAAATTAAATTAAATTTTATTTTATTGGTTAAGAAATGTGACCTTGGTAGACCTTGTAAGCTGGCAACCCCCATAACTCCGTCATTTTTTAAAGTTTCCTTTTGGAGTTTCAGTTTTTACTGACTCGACAAAAAAATTCGATTAATTTATCAAACCCGCTCACAAAATTTCACGAGAATCGGTTGAGAAACGCGACCTGTAGAGTGAAACAAACAAACAAACAGATGGACATACAAAACCAAATTTGGCCAAGCTGAAACAGAGAGCTTCGCTCGCTCGGTCAATTAGTCCTGTCACTTTCTATCATTTTTAATTGAAAAGGGACCAAAGATCATCGGTTTTGTTTTTGTCTTTGACTTCACGACTAACTCAATTTTAGTGGCTTTTTATTCGTCATGGTGTTAGTTAGGCACTAAAATAAGACTAAATTTGACAGTTAGTCGTGAAATCAGAGGCAAAAACAAAACCGATGATCTTCGGTCCCTTTTCAATTAAAAATGATAGAAAGTGACAGTACTAATTTTAGTTTAGTTGGGCGTATGCCGAATCAACACCAATAAGTTGGTTTATCAAAAACACATATGAACATATTACAAGATTTAAGGCTAAACATAAATGTATACGAGTAATAGTCGACTGAATTAAATAACGTGTTCGTGGCAATGCAGAATTGTGTATTTACCCAGAGGGCGACACTGGTTTTCAGCGGGGCCCAAGTATAGTGGCAGAAGAGTTATGAGCCAGAATGTGACAGCATCTTTCTCTCTTACACACTAAAGAAACGCTGCACACAGGCGCGAGGCGAATAACCCCACTATTTTCGCCGAGCGCTTATAAACTGTTGCGGGGACTATACATTTTATTTGAAAATCTTTTTTATATAGCTGATGATCTTTACAAATTGTTAAAAATGTTTGCCGGCTTTATATAGCCTTTAATTTGGGCAAACACGTCCGGGTTACGGATTTATACCCGGGTTACTATAGGATGAACTCTAACAGATTAAAATTTTAAAGACTTTTTAATATTATTTCGTTTATTTATTTTTGTAAAATTACTGTATAATGATAAAATAAGAGCTTTTTTAGCTATTATGGTTTTTAAACTGAATATTATAAAAAAAGTTGTTAACGTCGTATGAAGAATTTTGAAGCTGTCAGAGCTCATCCTATAGTAACCCGGGTATAGCTTATTAAACTATAGTCAATTTTAAAACAAGGACAGTGTTGGCCGCATCGAGATTTTTAATGAATGTGGCTGAAATAAGACTAGAAATTAATATCTACAATCAAATCCAGATTTTGCTGACATTACAAATCGAGTCCACTAAAGTTCTGCTCATTCCTTCGGGGACAGCAGCGTGGTCTTATGAATGTACAGTCGACCAAGTGGTTTACCATTTTTCATTCAGTTTCCTAGTTATCTAAAATTTCAATAAGGTTTATATTCGATTGCCATGTGGTGACGGCAGAGTAGAATACATTAGTCACCAACCCCTACTCTTCCCGTGGGTGTCGTAAGAGGCGACTTAGGGACTACACATTGAACAGGGAACGGGCAGCAGCGCTCTCTGATACAGTAACCTTTTAATCTGCGATCTCCAACCCGCCTGCCAAGCGTGGAGATTATGGCAAAACCAAACACGCGGAGTGGAGGAGGCTCATAGTCCAGCAGTGGACTGTAACGGGCCGTTGATTTGATGTTGATGATGTTAATATTCGGTATCTGACAAACGAAAATACCCTTTGTTGTCCTATAAATTGCAACTGACTTTCAACCTTAGGGTGGTAAGCCAATTTTTTGGCCGACTGTACAAATCGAACATTATCATGAAAGCAATTTTTAACAGTCAATTAGCGTATTTTTTTAAAATATGAATCAGACCAGATTAGACGAAGAAAGCAATAAATCATTTGCCAGTCACATTCATTCATCTTGAACTGTACAAATAAACGTTGCATTTCAAATATTTTAATATGTTAAAGAAAAGTTAAAAAAAATGAATACTCACAGCATGAACATCCTTGTTCTTAGCGCGGGCTTTCTCTAGATTTCTATTGGCCGCTTCATAAGCTGCCAAGCATCTGAAAAAATAACGTCGATAAGATACCACGTATTTATGACAAATATCACGCATCGCATCCCGTTTCGCCGGGTTCGAATCACGCCCAGTGCATTCGTGATTGAAAAAATTCTACGGAATCGACTAAAAACTACATTATAATTATTTATTACTAGCGGCTACGCCCGCTTTATTTTTGAATTTTCCCTTGGGACGAACATATTTCCCGTGGTAAAAAGTAGCCTATGTTACTCAGGGATAATTTAGCCACGGGGTCTCATTCCTTAGTACGGAAATTTTGTTCTAAATTAGTGATGACATCTAGTGACAACATTGGCACTACGTAGAGTCTAAGCAATCGTTATCATTTGCAGCGCTATCTATCGTCTAATCGTTATATTGTGTGTGACATATCACAGATACAGCGATATCTATTATCTAATAGTTGTAATATTTATCAAATTTGGCCCTTGACACAGCGATGTTTTGTTCTTGCATTAAAACATTTTTAATGTTTTTGGATAGTAGTAACGATTTTTGAAAAGATTCAAATAATAGTAAACAGAAAACAATAAAAGAAGTATATTTATAATAAAGGCGCTCTCAAGGTCGTCAACTTGGTACTAGATGGCGTATCTGCGCAGTTTTGTATGTCAGTGCGCACATAGCACCATCTAGTGAGCTAATAGAGGAAACAAAATAGCCCGAAGAATAGCCGGAGTTTTGAGGGTACAGTTTTTTATATGAGATGAGGCATCTGTACGTAGTATTATATTATCTGTGATTTAGCTTTCTAATGGTGAAAGAAATTTTAAAATCGGTTCAGTAATTTTTGAGTTTATTCAAAAATACAAAGGTTTCATCTTTATTATATTAGTATAGATTTATTTATTAGTAATAGGAAGACCAACAGCCAAAGTTAACTTAATAGTAAATACAGTAATACCAAAAAGCTATTTGCAAATCTCCACAGGTAGATGATCTATCGAACCTATGCTCGCAAAATTTAACGGGAATCGGTTTACAGTAAAACAGCCGGACGGACATACGAAAGCATTATTTGCCCAACTTAGACGAGGCCCTATTTGAAAAATCGTTCTTGGGCCCCTTTTTGAACTCGCGGATCTCACGTCTCGGAATATGTACCAAATCAAGAAAATTACATCCAACAAAAGAGTTTATCATTTAGCGACGTAACCAAGTAGATTTTACATATAATCAAGGAATGAAGCAAAAATAAATAATTAAAATCACCGAAAATCACCCCACATTCAAAATTTGCAAATCTGTTTTCTCAATATTTTCAGCGACAACAAAACATTTTTTTGTATTTTTTGGGTGGCTATATTAATAGCTAGTTTTTTAATTCGTTCTATATTTTTCACAAAAAAGAAAAGGGTTCAAGAAAAACGAATTTCCGCACGATTCCTGCGCAGTGTCTGACGTAACCTCCGTGCAGCATCGCACGCTAATATGAACGTTATTTCAGTAGTGCGTCAGTTGAACTTTCAACTAAAGCGCGTTGAGTTGCTAATTTAGGATAGGGCCTCGCCTTAAAACGGAGAAGCTTCGCTCGCCATTCGAGCTCTGTCAATCTCATCTACACAATGATGATGCTGACAATAATGATGATCTTTTCGACTGTTTTCGGCCAATAACTATACATTTACTTCTACTAGCTGTCTGCCCTCGCGTTATACAAGATGTTCCCGTGGAAATAAGACCTTTTCCTGTATCCTATGTGCGAATCCAGGGTACAAACGGATTCAAACGGATACAAACGGATGGATGAAATTTGGAATGGAGATATCCATTCCAAATTTCATCCAAATCCGTTTGATAGTTTAGGCGTGAAAGCAGAACAAACATCTAAACATCCAAATATATTTTCACATTTATAATATTAGTGAGATGTATTTGTACCTGAGTCTGCGCACGAGCACGGCTTTGGCGGCGTGCGCGTCGCGCGTGTAGTAGCGCAGTGTGTCCGCTAGTTTTAGATCCGCGTCCGATGACATGCGACCCTCGATTTTCTGTAAACAACGATATGTTGGTTTAATGCAGTCATCATCATCGTGTGGGTTGTAAGGTCGACAACCCTCACAAACCCTGGTGTCAGTGTTATAGAGCCGCCAAAGGCCACTGACTTGGCTTGTGTAAAGACTAGATAGTAGCCGGGACCAACGGCTTAAAAAAATAATAATTTAAAACTGTTTATTTTATGTAAAATGCTTAACGTGCCTTCCGAAGTACGGAATCATCTTCTTTTCGGACAACCATCGGTGATTCAGCCTGCAATGTCCTAACTAAACTGGGGAAAGTCACACAAAGAGATTTTTGCTTGACAGTGTCCCCACCGGGAATCGAACGTGGAACCTCCGTAACGGGCGTCGAGATCTCGACCACTCGGCCACGGACGCTGTTATTGTAGAGTAGTAAATACGGAACAAAATTAACTTAGGTTTTTTTGTGTTTTGTTTTTACTTATGTTTGCGTTTATAAAAGAAGGTAAAAAAAGACAAATAGAATATCAGTGTGTTATTAGAGAATGTCATTGTATTGGTTGGTTGGTACAGAATGTCGGTGTATCGGCACAAAATGTCCGAGTGCCAATGTGTCGGTACAGAATGCTCGTGTGTTTGGTACAAAATACGCGATACGTCCCATTTATATGAATAGGGGATCGGACTGTTCACCGTATTTTATGAATTTACCATATTACATAAATTATTTTTAAAATATAGATTAGTAGCGATTCGCGAAGAAAAAAACAGAATCGGTTGAAAAAATAATTTACAATGATTTTTTAAAGTTTCAATATGTCTGTCTCTTTCAAAAACGATTTTTTGTATGGAGATTATATGGCGTTACTAACAAATGACGTCACAAGTGGGTATCTGCCTCTCTGTCTAATCTTGAATTTCAAACCTTTATAACTGGGTCAATTTTAAAGATAGAGTAAAAATTATTTTAGTGTTCGATAGCAGAAACTAAGAAGTTTGGATTTATAAAATAAAAAAATGTAGTCCGATCCCCTATTGCGTGGTCGGGATTCCCTAAGGGAATTGTTTAAAGAAATTGATATCCTCACAGTACATATTTGAAAACATCTTGTATGTCCGGAAGAAAATAATGCTATTTCCTAAGAATTCTGATATACATAATATAAATACTAGAAATAAAAATAAAATAGCGCACCCAAAATTTAGACTGTGTAAGGTTAACAATTCATTCAAGGGGAACTGTATTCGCTTCTATAATAAAATACCAGATGATATTGTAAATCTGTCCGATAGCCAATTTAAAGCTAAAATTAAAACTATTTTATGTTCTAAGGCCGATACGATAAATGATTACTTAGATGATAAAAATAATTAATTTCGCTAAATTATTAAAGAAAATCGTTGTGTTGATATTGTTTGATGTTTGGTTGCTTCAGAATGCCAGAATACCTACGTCTAATAATTATAAAGCAGAAAATTAAAAAAATTGTCGACCTTGGACAGGACTCGAACCTGCATCTCCTTGGCTATCCGGGCCAGTAACAGGCGCATTACCAATATGCCACCAAGCTCTGTGAAAGGTGTATTCATCAACGGCCCGTTACAGTCCACTGCTGGACTATGAGCCTCCTCCACTCCGCGTGTTTGGTTTTGCCATAATCTCCACGCTTGGCAGGCGGGTTGGAGATCGCAGATTAAAAGGTTACTGTATCAGAGAGCGCTGCTGCCCGTTCCCTGTTCAATGTGTAGTCCCTAAGTCGCCTGTAGAATACATTTGTCACCAACCCCTACTCTTCCCGTGGGTGTCATAAGAGGCGACTTAGGGACAGAGTGTATTACAGCTTTATAATTTTATTAATTATAAATACTAGCTTACCGCCCGCGGCTAAGCTCGCGTTATGTAAGATTTCCCCGTGGGAATACGACTTTTTCCCGTAAAAAGTATCCTATGTGTCAATCCAGGCTACAAACTATCTGCATTCTAAATTTTATCCAAATCCGCTTAGTAGTTAAGGCGTGAAAGCGGAACAAACATACGAACATCTAAACACCCAAATATTTTTTCATATTTATAATATTAGTATGATTTCGTTACAGACCTAATCTTTAACAATAATATTCTATACCTACGTCTAGTATAGAATAGTCTGTGAGCATAGTATCCCAATGTATTGGTATATAGCTGGGTTACTGTAGGATGAGCTCTGACAGATTAAAATTTTAAAAGCTTTTTAATATTATTTCGTTTATTTATTTATTTATTAAGTAAAATTACATACTGTTTAATGATAAAATAAGAGGTGAAGTTACTTTATTTTAATTATTAGCTGTTATGGTATTAAACTGAATATTATAAAAAAAAGTTGCTAACGTCGTCGTATGAAGAATTTTGACGCTGTCAGAACTCATCCTATAATAACCCAACTATAGTAAGGTCGACCAAGAAATTGGTTTACCATTTTTCATTCAATTTCCTAGTTATCGAAATTTTCGATAAGGTTTATACTCGGTATCTGACAGATCGTTCTGCAAACGAAAATAATCTTTGTTGTTCTATAATTTGCAACTGACATTCAACCTTAGAGCGATAAACCAATTGGGAATATGCATTAAAAAAATATTAGTTTTTTCATAGTTCATCTGAAAGTATTCAAAAATAGAATACTGACAGTCAAAACAGAATCGAAATTGATCGAAAAACAAACTAGATACAACATTATTAAACAAATATATCTGTTCCTCTTTTCATCATCAACGAAAACAAAATTTTCTATGGCTAATAAATGACCCCCGTGACCAATGACGTCAATGGTCATGTCGGACCTCTCTGTCTAACCATCAACTTTGAAGCCTTATAACTTTGTTTCTGAGCAAGATATTTGAAAAAAAGTTTTTTATGTGTTTATCTGGACCTTGAAATATTTCGATTAATGAATTTAAAAAAAAATGTGCATTTTCCCAATTTATTGGCTGAATTTACGTCGTCACGTTGGTACAGTACCCGGCACTTGTCGAAGGTGTCGGCGGCCTTGGCGACGAACCGCTCGGTGTGCGGCTGCTCGCGCGCCGCCAGCTGGGACATGCACACCGACAACTTGATGTGCGCGTCGGCTACCTCTGTCAATACAGATAACTAATTCAATAAATAAATTTACACTATGTAAGGTTAACAGTTCATTCATGGGGAACTGTATTCGCTTCTATAATAAAATACCAGATGATATTGTAAATCCCGAGGCATATTATACATATGGCCCCAATGTATCGTTAGTTCACCTTTATGCTTGGTGGTCATCCGGTCGACCTTGGCCACGGCCTCTTTGAGGTGCGAGTAGTATTCCTGCAGGAAGGCGGTCTCTTGCTCGAAGAAGTCGTTGACGTCACGCACGGTCGCGCCGAGGTAGATCTCGTCTGTGGTCGTCGTCATGGAACGCATCTGTAAGTAACATTATGGAAAATTAATTACACTAATGCCGAAGCCGTGTGGCGACGGCAGAGTAAGCCGTGTGGTGACGGCAGAGTAGAATACATTTGTCACCAACCCCTACTCTTCCCGTGGGTGTCGTAAGAGGCGACTTAGGGACTACACATTGAACAGGGAACGGGCAGCAGCGCTCTCTGATACAGTAACCTTTTAACCTGCGATCTCCAACCCGCCTGCCAAGCGTGGAGATTATGGCAAAACCAAACACTTAAGTGGAGGAGGCTCATAGTCCAGCAGTGGACTGTAACGGGCCGTTGATGTTAAATTACACTAATATTACTAGTGGCTCCGTGAGTCATCTCCCGAGACCTCGCGAGTCTTTACATTTCTTGTGAGTTGATAAGACCGTTTATTTTAATTTCTTCTCCAAAAACATCCCCGACTGATGAAATTTATTTATCACAATTTTTTTTTTTATCGGTTGAGAAATGTGACCTATAGAGGAGATCAACCTCAGCAGACCTTGTAAGCTGGCAACCCCCTATAAATGATTGAATGAATGAGCGAATGGATGAATAAGGGAATGAACATCAGTAAATAAATGAGCGGATGAATGAATTAGTAAATGATGGAGTGAGTTTGTGATTGAGCGAATAAGCAATCTGTTGAATGGTGAATGAATGAATGAGCAAATGAATGGCCAAATGAATAATAAATAAGTGAATACACTGACCTGTCTCCCGTTGTGGTGTATATGGGCCCCTCGGCTTGGCGCACAGGTAGAATGGATGTACGAGTGAATGGAGGAATAAGTGAATAGATCAATGGAGGAATGATTAATGGATGAATGAATGAGTATATGAATGGATGAATGAATGAATGAATGATTGAATAAATGAATAACAAATAAATGGCCGATGGAATGGTAAAAGAGTGGATGCACTGACCAGTCCTCCGATGAAGTGTATCCCCCTGGGCTTGGCTTGGCTTTGGTCGTCTCCAGAACGAATGAATGAATGAACGATGAAATGAATGAATGGGGGAATTTGGGAATGGATGATTAAAATTAATGAATGGAAGAATAAATGTAGAAATGACCGGATGAACGAGTGAATAAATGAGCGAATAAGAGACCGATTGAATGGTACAAGGGTGAATGCACTGACCAGTCCCCCGATGAGATGGATCCGGCCTCTCGGTTTGGCGCACAGGTCGTGCTCGTACTCCAAGAACACGCGAAGATGCGCGTCGCGACGGAAGACCGGGTGTGCGGCCAGCCTTTGAAGGAACACCTCGTGCATTGCTACCGTCTTCTTGAACGTCGCCAGGTATTCACTAAGGACGTAGAAACGCTACCTATGAAATAGACTGACCTCGTGCCTATCTGTGAATATTATAGGCATTGAAGTCTAACTCTAGCAGTTAGGATTTTTGATTCAGGCAAAACTGCATCATTTTTTATTACTTTTCCACAATATTTTATAATAGAGCCGAAAGTGGCCAAAGGATACAACACCAACAGCTCATATACGTCCCCACCGAGGAGCTCGAGCCTTAGTCGACCACGCTGGCCCAGTCCGGGTTGGTCGACTTCACACACAACCTTTGAATTTATTCGCAGGAGTGTTCAGGTTTCATCACGATGTTATCATCAAAAAGGAAAAGGATACAAAAACTTTGTAAAATCTTAAACGAAACCATTTGAATTTAGATTAATTACTGCGATTGCGGCATTAAAAAAAATATCTAATTGAATGTAATTAACAAACTACCAATTTTTGCTGTTAGAAATAAATGCAGTCCATCTGCCGACTTTATAACTCACATTATAACACAACTTACTCTTCAAGCTCCTCCTTCATCTTGAGGAACTCATCCCTCGTCAGCGAGCCTTCGCCCTCGCCCAGACGTTGCAGCTTCTCGCGAGACGCGTCGAAGTCCGGTCGGGGCGGCGCTGGTGGTATCTGACATAAACATTACCAAATAACGCCATCATCGACTTAGTAATAAACGCCTAGGGACCGTTTCACGAAGCTACAAGTTACAAATTACAAGTACAATTCGATGCGTACATTGCGTAGACAATGAGATAAAACGTTAAGAGTGAATGGCGTTAAGAGTGAGTGAGTTTAGTTAGTTGTAGGCGAATTGGATATGCAATGAACATCAAATTGTAACTTGTTATTTGTAAATTGTTGCTTCGTGAAGCGGGGCACTGGTGATTGCCAATTCTTACTGTCGCACTCAAATCCTTAATTTAAGTTCGTCCGTCCTTTTCATCTTTTAAAGATTAAAAAAGGACAGGAGAGAGCTGCCAAACGTCGAATTTGAACCATATGGACGCGTCGATTGCACAATTTTGAGAGCACGTAAAACATCAAACTTAATATATCTTTCTTAATTTGACAGCTACACCGGAATTAGAGCGTGTCTGTGGAAATTTGTATCTGTAGTTTTTGCCATTCTACATATTTTGTAAACAAGGCAGTTACTATTAAAATTGTTCATCCATTCTTGATTTAAAAAGACAATCAATGACATCACAGTTTATGGTATGATAGGCACATTCACTGAGAAAATGTGAGTTAATATTTAATAAAATTTTGCAGTTTACAACCATTCCAATGATAATTTTGTAATCTTGTGGATACTTTGTGCAATAAAAATAAGGTATTTATAGAAAGTTAACCTATTCTTGTACTTTTCCTTATATTTTAAAATTATTCGCCTAATATATCCTGTTTTCTTTCAAGCAATTTGCCTTGCATACTCACAATGTATCCAGCATATTCATCGTTCTCCTCATAGCGGTCGTGGAGCCAGACAAACTCCTCATGCTGCCTCACCACGAGGAACTCGGACTTCTGGAACTCCGGTAGAGTCGTCTTTGTGTGCACAGTGAACTTCACCTTCTCCTTTTCGCTTAGAGCATCTGATATGTCCACCTGTGAACGGAAAATATTACTAATAAATCTGGTATTTCATAAACCCTTTTAGCTGTTAAGCCCGTCCCTGACGGAGCTATAATATATATTATAGCACGAGGCAGCCAGCTTTCTCATCACCATTCACTTTGTGTGCAAAGCGGGGGTCAAGCAGAATGGCCGGTCACTGATTGATTCGCCATTTTGTTTGACCCCCGCTTTGCGTGAAAGTGGATGGCGACGAGAGAGCTGGCTGCCTCGTGCTATAATATACGAGTATAATAAAGCTGCCGTGTGTGATGCCCTTTAAGCTTAAAGAACCTACAATTTTATACCACCAATGATGCTCTATAAAAAGTTTCTACAATGATTTGTATTTTTTGTTTGATTTGTTTTTTGTTTTTTTTTTTTATATATTGTGATACTGAAGTCTACAGCTTTAAATCTAGTTACATAACAATACAAGAAGTAAACGAAACATTAGTCAAATACAGACTTCCATTTTATAAGAATAACATTTTTACAATATTATTGTTATTGAGGGTAAACTAAAAATAATCTTAACAATAATAAAAGTGTTGCACAGTGTGAGTGTGAGTAATGAGGTGTGTTTGTGTGTTTGTTTTTTTTTATGTTTTTATTGTTTAATCAATGGTAAAACTGGAATAGAGGAAGCCAAGAGGTAAAGCCTATCTAAAAATAAAGGCATTTTAAAAAATGTTTGAAATAATCTTACCAGTAAGCTATTATCGGCAAGTGAGACATTCTCACTAGGCTTCTTCTTCTCAACCTTGGTGTCTCCACCAGCAGGTGACTGGGCCGGTGCTGACAGGGGGTCAGGAGACGTCTCTTCCACACAGTCCTGGGAAAATAATAATGAACACCGATAGGTTCTTATTTCACATTAAAACATGCCTTATATTAACGTTTATATCATGTACATTACATTACTTTTTATTTCACTTCAATACATGCAATATCACCAAAGTTATGACCGCGAGAAGTTCCGAGCGTGTGACGTCATATGCAGGCGGTTGCGGGCGGTGTAATAGGAACGTTGCGTGCATATGACGTTAATATGACGTCACAGCTACCACTCGCCTCGTGCGGAAGATTGCACTTTGATCGTTAATAACTCAGTAATTTTTAAAGATATAAAAAAAAATCACAATATTTTTTGCAATTCTATAAAAATAGAACATTTTGGCATTTTCAGCTAAAATCGTTGGTCAGACCCATTATGCTGGCCAATTTTGTAGTTTGATATCATGTAAGTTACAAAAGTAGTTTGACATCAAGGGAAGACAGTTTCGACGATGGGATGACGAGATAGTTGCAGTGGCTGGTCGAACGTGGACAAGGGCAGCTGCGAACGAATTGGAATGGAGGCAACTGGGGGAGGCCTTTGCCAACAGGCACACAGATGATAAAAGTAAAAACTGGATAATTGTTTAACTGCTGTATATTTAGATAGTTGTATCTGCTTTAGAAGGCTTAATAAATAAAAATAAATAAATAAATAAAGTTACAAAATACACATCATGACCTTTTCTTCTCAACTTTTGTATTTAAATTATTTTATTTATTGATAATTAAAATAATTTTTACAGCATGACAATCATAAAACATAGCATTTAATTAAGGACAAAGTTTGACCATCATAAGAAATATCTTAATCAGAAAAGAAAAGCATATTTTATGTGATATTGGTCACGATTCACACAGTCACGCTCTAATCCTTAATTTAAGTTCGTCAGTCCTTTTCATTACTTAAAGATTAAAAAGGGACAGGAGATGGCCATCCTAATATTAGAGCTGTCAAATATCGAATTTGAACCTTATAGACGCGTTGATTTGTCAGTTTTAGAGAGCACGTAAAACAACCGACTTATTCTGACAGCTATGCCCTTATTTTAGGTTATCATTCATTCAAAATAATATCATTCGTTCGTCTGAATTCATCACCTCTCTTTCATTGGTCATAAAAACGAAAAGGATAGCTGGATTTTAAAATTAGAATTAGAAGATGACTTCCCGAATCGAGGTCATTAAGTCATCATCAACAGCTCATATACGTCCCCACCGAGGGGCTCAAGCCTACCGTGAATTAGGGCGAATAGGCCTTAGTCATGTGTGATATTAAGTATTTCAGTATTATTAGATGGCTAGTATACAAGGTTTTAACATCAGATATGTAGTACCTATCTTATATCCTGATTTGTAGAATATATTATTATTGTAGTATAACATAAAATAAGACAAATCTATAGGAACCATTAATAGGTAGATAGGAATTCATATCATAGTCAAGTACAATAAATACATTCTTATGTCCTCGGACCAACCACCCACTGGACACCACATGTCAGGGTGCTAGTTTTCGAAACACATAGGTGCATTTGCACATATAAATATCTCTGGGTGGCCAATAGCTCGCGGCTCACTTTAGTTTCAACCAATTAAGAGACCTATCAATATGTTGCATAAGCGAGATGAACCAATCACGACATGTTCCCCGTGCCCCCACACTGCAACTTTTTCGTAGTTTGTTTGTTAGTAAATTATACAGAATGCAGTGTCCAATGGGTGGTTGGCCCGAGCTTATTTCTTTTACTAGTAACAATTGCTAAGTATAAAAGTTTAATATAATCTTCTTTTTTTGTGTTTCTGAGCAAAAAAAGAAACAAGATAAGTCTAAATTATTTTGAACACCATCTGCCTGTACACCAGCGTTGCCAAATTTTTATAGCCAAGTCGGGATTTTAAACTTTTTTAGTGAAAAAAGCGGGATTCTTTCGTCGAAAGCGGGACATCGTAAAAAATCATATATTTAATCCGAAGTTTTTAAATATTTATCTTTTTATTTGAGTTTTAAATTTATGTTTACGTAACAATAGATGTCAAAAATAGCCATAGAAAATATATTTCAATAAAAATATGATATTTTAAATAAGATTTACCCTATTGTTAGGTAGTTGAGTCTTCTTCGTCTTCTGAATAAAAAAAATAACTTATCTTCAATTTTGTCCAAAAACAAGCATAAATCATTAAATAATTTTGTTGATTTGCATGAGTGTAATTAGTGCAAGTACAGAGACCGGTAAAACCGACCCTGAATTAGCAGCAGAGTTGATTAGACGTACACATTATTCAACTACCACGTCATATTGTAGTAGCAGAAACCATCGTATAAATCGTAAATAATAGATATTGCACCCAAAATATACTTTTCTCGTGAAGACTATGATTCATATAAGATAAAGAGTTAGCGGTTATTGTAAGAAAACATCCGGTAATGTATGTAACAATAAAATCAAATTAATATGCTTTAGGATACGCCCCCTAAATATCCGTATACATCGAAAAATACGAACAGCAATACCATGAAGGCTTATTAAATAGACGAAACTTACCATCATCTTGGAATTGTATAGTTTTATCACTCAATTAAAGACAAATTAAAGGAAAATAAGTAATTTCGATAAAACAAGACAATGCCCATGAATGAATGAAACACAAGTTTTGATTTGACGTTTATTTCTATTGTTTTTGACAAAAATCACGAAGTTGCCAGTTTTCACATTATATTTACCTAGAAAAATCATTCTTTCAAGAGAAGTAACGCGTGTCAAAAAAACTTCTGATTTTTTAGATGGTAGCGAAAATTCAATATTTTTTAATCAAGTCGTAAAAAACCTTTGGGCTCTTGCTCATCATCATCATCATCATCGTGTGGGTTGTAAGTACGACAACCGACATCACAAACCCTGGTGTCAGTGAGCTGCCAAAGGACACTGAATTGGCTCATATAACGACTAAATAGTAGCCGGGACCAAGAACGGCTTAACGTTCCTTTCGAAACACGGAATCATCTATCTTTTCGGACAATCAGGTAACTCAGTCTGCAATGTCCTAACCAAACTAATGAAAGTCTCACAAAGATATTTTTGCTTGACAGTGTCCTTACCGGGAATCGAACCCGAATCTCCACGGAGCTTCTCTTTTGTATTATTATTTTTTTATTATTATTCTATTTTGTGTGTCAATAAAGCATATTCTATTGAAAATTTATGTATTTTTAGGCTTATTGAATAGTTATACAGCAGCAGCCAGCACATGCTATTGAACACTTTCACCTTGAGATCGTCTTTATTCTTACAGACATAAAATTATTATTATAGCCACGCCTCTTTCCCGAAGGGGTGGATGGACGCTTGCTTGCTTGTGGTATTAATTTTATAATGTAAGTTTTATTTTTAATCTTAATTTTGTTGTCTGATGTCATTTGTATAAGCCGAACAGATAAAGAATAGATCTAAAAATGGTGGCGGGTACTTAAGGTACAGGTGGCAAAACAAGTTCTCAAAAATCGATTTTTATTTTTCCTACTGATTTTTTTTTGTTATTAATTATTCTTTTTTATTATTATGATTTAAAACGGGACGGGACGGGTTTATTATTATTAATTAATGATACTAATAATAATGACAAAAAATATTAATTAAATAAATAAGGAGCAAAGGTATTATATAAAACTGGATTATTTTATTTGTCTTTATTATTTATTTGTGTTTAAATTGTTTCAGGAGGCAAGAAATGGTTTTATAAACTGCTTATGTGATAGGAAATTGATATTTTCATTTATTTGTTTTCGAAGTCTCCTGAAGGTTAAATTAATGTAGCGGGATTCAGTTTAGCCCTCTGAACTTCCCCACATGCTCAGTTTCCTCTGATCGATTCCAATTGTTTCTAAATCCAACCCCAATTATTCCAATATAATCCAACCCATATTATTTGCAGCGCATACTTCACTGTGTGAGTATAGACAGCGATAGATTGGGAGCGAGTTATTAGCATGCGAGCGGACGCCATTTTCAGATCTATTATTTATCTGCATGGGTTATATTGATTTTTTGATTGACATTTTTAATAAAGTATTACGCCAACAGTCTACTGAAAGTCATAGCGGACAGAGTCGACGGGGCTATTTTGAGACACTGGGTCACAACTCATACGCTGGCGGTAACCCGGTACTCAAAATAATTCATTGTTATTTTAATTTTGATATGGTTTTGATTATTTATTGATGATTTCTATTTTAATTTTAATGTTTTGATTTAAATTTTACTAACTTAGATTATAAAAAGATTTTGTTTCCAACCCACTACCTAAATATAAATTCAATATGTCCATACATATTTAGTCTGAAATAAAGAATATTATTATTATTAATAAAAGTCTTCGTTTGCTAAGGTTACCAAAATCTGAGTAATATATTTTAGTTTGGCAATATTATTATTATAGATGCGTTCATAATATTTTTGAATTTATATTTAAGTAAAAATTATTATACTTTCTAATACCCTAGAGTGGTACTAATCTATTTTATGTAATATATTTTCAAAATAACACGAAACCACGAAATAAACTCAATTCATCAAGGGAGAAAAATATATTACGCAGGGTCTGTGGCAGGGTACCTAAAATAAAAAACCTGAACGTGTTCATTGTTTATTGATTAGTTTGACAGATTTTTGATGTTGCTACTGTAAGTATAAAGCTGCAAAGTTCGATGAAATAAAATTTGCTTGGTAAAATACTTAGGATAATAAACATTTTAAAGAGAATAACAAATGCTTTTTGAAAATGTTAATAATTTATCAGATGAGAAAAACTTTTGTTTAATAAGAGAGATTACCTTAGACCATAAAATGATTACAATAATTGAGAAAGAATAATAGATATTGTGTCTAGGATAGGAGGTCCATCCAGTAGAACCTAGTATTTGTTTAAAAATAGTTAAGTATTTGTCTTTTTTATTCATCCATCTTGTTGCCTGTTGTGTAGAGAGCTCCCTCTTTCTCTTTTCACGTTTTGTTGGTATCAAAGGTTGGTATAATATTTTTTGATTGCGCATGGTCACCCTAAAACATCCGCAGAATTTATTGAGAATAAAATAACATGAGATCTAAAAAATCCGATATTTTTAAGAGAATATTATAGATATTACAGTTTATTTTCACAAAATGGGCACGCAGAAGCCAGGGGAGTGGGCCATTTCATTAATAAATCGATTTGAGGAGCAGGTAAGGGTGAAAATCTTATTGTTTTTTTAGTTCGCAGTACCACCCTAAGATTTCCCTTTTTTGTATAAACAAAGATTTATTTAGGGTAAATATCGCTTTAAATGAAGCAAAACAGTGTGTTACATTTTTAGGATTTACTTGTATCTGAACAACAATAGTAATTATTAGTTTTAATCATTAAAAATGTAATGTTTGCAAAGGGCCAACACCCTAGGTACACAGTATTTCCCATATAAATGTACATTTCGATATAAATATATATTTGCCATCGACTTGCAAAGAAGAAGACATAACTAATTACTTTGCACATCCAGTATGTTCCAAGATATTGGTATATTTAATTTAATAAATAAAATAATATTTTGTTACATAATTTTTTTAATAACATTTGTTATAATGTGATGTCTATTTCTCATAATTAATTTATAAATAATTGACCAATTTAGGTACCTATAGGTATTAATTTAGTATGTGAACATAAAACTAAAATCAAGTAGTTAAGCAGTGAAATATAATTAAATATTTATTATCTAATTTTTCTTCCTTTAATTATTTTTCTTTTTCATTTGACTGTTATTGTCCAATTGATTGTTTTAAAAACGCCAAGCATTTTTTTTCAATACCAGCTCCCTCATAAAACTGGCTCCAACTTACACCGTAACAATGAAGACCAGTGCAAGCAGTGTTTGGTGCAGATCAGCAAACACCGGTTTTCCCTTGTCATCGCCGGTCTCACCAAGATCTTGCAGAGGACTAATGAGATGGTGGGTTTCAAAGATATTTTATTCTTTTTCACATGTACTAGAATTTGTAAATTTTTGAATTGGAATAAAGGTTTTTTACTTATTTCTCTAGTTACACTTCAAAAAACTTGTTTTGCCTTTATAGGGACTGTTTACACTCTTAATTTCATTTATTCCAATCGCAGCAGGACTTAATGGATACCACAAATAGTGCAGTCGAAGTGGCTAAGTTCTGGGCCAGAAAGATTTAATTAATTTCGTCATCAACTTGGAAAGAAGAAGATTTCTTCCAATAAATACATGTTTGTTTTTATTTTTGAAAATTATCAATTTATGGGGGGACCCTTCAAGAAGTTAAAACCAAACACTCTGTTTTGAATGTATTTCTGTTAATTTTATTAAAAGCTAATCATCATCATTGTGTGGGTTGTAAGGTTGACAACCGACCAAAGCTATTTATATTATGTGATTATGACAAACATGTTTTTATTTGTGACATTTTTATTTTGATATCTTGCATTTTTGACATTTTATCGTTAATAACTTACCTCTTTCAATGTTTTCATGAATTTAATGATAAATAGGTTCCTATTTAGGAATTTCATTTCCATTTGTGCATGGGTCGTGATATGATTAATAAACCTTATTAGCTTGCCTTTGTATCTGCTTATTAGTAGGTATTTTTTAAACATTTGTATGCCTTCATCAGGCGAGACATGCTGTGCATTTACTAAGTATGTTTCTGGCAAATAAATTATTATCTTATCTTAATTGAAAGTTTGAAATATAGGACTAAAAATCTTAACTATTAATAAAATACTTATCATGTTTATTTCTCAGTACCAACCAACAATGCCACTGACAGGCAATCGCCCGTTGACCGAGCTTGAGAAAAGCTACCACAACAGCTTAGTCATAATAATGGAGACCTTGGAACTATGCCTCTGCCATTCACAACTCAAAGACACTGCTAAATACG
Source organism: Carpatolechia fugitivella (assembly GCA_951230895.1). NCBI lineage: Eukaryota > Metazoa > Arthropoda > Insecta > Lepidoptera > Gelechiidae > Carpatolechia > Carpatolechia fugitivella. The sequence goes on from OX579671.1 coordinate 6,575,690, forward strand.
ACGAAGCGAATAATGTTAAAATACTGCTGAGAGAGGTCTGCCAATTCATTGGTAAGTATTTATAAATTACTAGGTGTCCGTTCGTGGCTACACCTACCTGCATTATCTGTGATATTTCTTGTTTTAAAAAGCACTCTGCCGACACGAGCACAGCTCTTATAAGAGAGAGAGAGAAAGAAAAAGTAACAGCGCATCTATGAACATAGAAACACAACCTACATAGTTTCGAGTGTGTTATATAGATGGTGCTGTTAGTTTTAGTAATATAACTGCAACTGTACGAATAAGATGTTTCCTGTTGTAAAAAGTAGACTGAAGTCATGTCCATCTTTGCTTACCAAATCAAAATCAGCTTAGTAGTTTAGCGGAGATTGATAGATAGATAGATAAGACATTTAAAAGATTGTGTAAAATACCCCGCTCTGCTCTTTCTCTTTTTTACCGCTTTTCTTACCCAAAGGTTGCCTGGAAGAAATTGCTACCTTAGTAATTAGGCCGCCTAATGGACTCAACCAACTGTAAAAATGTTTCTTGTAAATTGTGATTGGTGTCAATAAAGAATATTTGTATTGTATTGTAAAATAGAAAGTGTTACTTTGGATTTTTTATTCTAAGTAAAAAAAAACATAGTACTTTTAACATTAACATTGTTTCAGACTCAAGGAATGAAGTTACAACAAGCAGTGCCGAGTTGAAAGGCCTCGCCAGTAAAGTTTTGTTTGCACTGAGTCTCAACTACTTCGCGTCCGTGTTTAACAGAATCAGCGCCAGGTTACAGGTTTGTTATTGTGATGTCAATGAAATTAGCTTCATTTTAGCTTCCTGAAACCGAGGTCTTAGTTTTGATATCATTCTTTTTACCACACTGCTTTAGAAGGAGGGTTATTTAATAGGGTATCGGACTACTTTTTTTTTATTTTATAAATCCAAACTTCTTAGTTTCTGCTATCGAACACTAAAAGAATTTCTGCTCTATCTTGACCGAGTTATAAAGGTTTGAAATTCAAGATTAGATAGAGAGGCACATACCCACTTGTGACGTCATTTCTTAGTAATCTCCATACAAAAAATCGTTTTTGAAAGGCACAGACATATTGAAACTTTAAAAAATCACTGTAAATTCGTTTTTCAACCGATTCTGTTTTTTTCTACGCGAATCGTCTGCTACTGATCTATATTTTAAAAATAATTCATAAAATATGGTAAAATTAGGAACAGTCCGATACCCTATTGAAATACGTCGACAAGGATAGATTAAGGTTCAACACTAGCTGCACTAGCCCCACCAACTGAAATAACTAGTCTTAAAAGTTTAAAACTAGTCTTAAAAAATATTTATTAAATACTCTTCCATAATAACATAGCATTTGGTTACGGACTATTTTTAGTAATATTACATTAGATGGTTATTAGAGACTTCTACCTGCAGACAAACTGTATAAACAGTTTTGCAGGACTTTATGTAATTTTATAATGTAATATGTTTAAGAAATAAATACAAATACAAAATCATTTACTTATTGTCAGTAACTTCGATCGAAATTATTGTTTTATTTTAGTTTGACGACTCCGTAGCCCAGGTGGTAGAGTATCTGCCTCCGACGCACAGGGTCGCGGGTTCGAATCCCGCCCAGGGCAAACATTTGTGTGATGAGGACTTGTGATTGCCTTGTGTCTGGTTGTTGTTTATCTATATAAGTATGTATTTATCTATTTGTGTAATGTATATCAGCTGTCTGGTACCCATAGTATAAGCTCTGCTTAGTTTGGGATCAGATGGCCGTGTGTGCAGATGTCGCCACATATTTATTATTTATTTATTTAGTTATTGTTTTATAGTCCTAAATATAATCAATAAGTTATGTAAGTCGTAATTAAAAGTTTGTTTCTATTGTTCTCTTCTATTGTCGTTAAACACAATAATTCCGATCGAAGTCACTGACAATAAGTAAATAATTTATTTCAATTGGTGACGTTAGTGCAACCTTAAGGTGTAATTAATTACCCTAATTTAGAGTGCACTTGAGCTTTTTTTTATTTTGATTAGATTAAGTTGTTATTGATTAATTTCAGGAACTAGCAACAAGTACAGACGAGAACCCCGATTATACAGATATAGAGCTAATTCAACATGTAAATGTGGATATTTTGAGGCTTGTACGGCTACTTTCAGGTACGCAATAACATTCCAATATCTTATTTAAATTAAAGCGGTCTCTTCCACCATTCCGCGAGTCTGTATATCTTTTCATATTTATTTTTATTTTTTCTCCACAAACATTCCCGACCCCTTGATTTTTTAATTTGTACTTAATCTTTTTTTTTATGTTATTTTATTTTATTGGTTAAGAAATGTGACCTGTAGATGAAAACAGCCTCAGCGGTAAGCTGGCAACCCCCATAACTCCGTCATTTTTTAAAATTTTCAAAAACTGACTCGACAAAAAAGTTTGATTAATTTATCGAACCTGCGCACAAAATTTAACGAGAATCGGTTAAGAAACGCGACCTGCAGAGTGAAACAAACAAACAGATGGACACAAAAGCAAATTTGGTCAAGCTGAAACAGAGACGCTTCGCTCGCTCGGTCAATAATCATCTAAAATTAAAAAAAAAACAACCGATATAAGTATTCTAACGCATCCAAATGACTGCCTAGGCGCTTAGAAGTTGTGGTGGAATAAAGAAACGCACATGTCCCTTTCAATAGAATCCGGCAATAATGTAAACAAACCAATTTAAACACGATTACTCCTTAATTACTTACATTTGAGTATAAATCCTGGTCATATTCACATTTCAAGGAACCATACATTCTTCTTACAATAATTTCGCCCCCTCTTAACTTATTTTATGATAGTCATTTTAATAAAAAATACTCGGACGACAAAACTTTCAATAATTAGTAAAACTGCCATACTAATTTTTTACTCATCATGGTCGGGTTTGTCTTTGGAAAGTTAGTGTCAAAAAATTATCTTGTTTACATTATTGCCGGATTCTATTCAAAGGGACCTTACATACATGAACCCTAAACGCATTACACTTCTTTGTTTCGGGCAGTAGATGCTTTTGTCTTTTTCATGTTTATTGTGTATTATAAATTAGGTAGATAGACAGTGATATAACGTTTATTGCATATGTCGTAGGAAGATATTTGATAATTCGAATTTTCGCGATAGCCCTAGGGATTCTGACGACCACAGACGACCAGCGGCCAGCGTGCTAAACAGCCATTCATATCTCTCTTAGTACGCAGCCATACCAAAGCTTTGTGATCCGTTACAACATTAAATTTCATTCCCCAATGTAAATGTTTGAAATAATTAAGTGCCCATACCAAAGCCAAGCACTCCTTTTCTGTAATAGTATACCTAGTCTCACAATCAGAGAGTTTACGCGATGCAAATGCGATTAGAAATAATTCATCATCACCCTGCAATAAACAAGCACCTAGCGCTTTATCGAGATGCGCCCCCAGGTTCCCGGCGCCTCCACCATCTGACGACCGGCAGGCACTAGATAACCTGGGGGCGTATTTCGAGTATAGGTAGCACTACATATTAAACTTCTTGAGTTTCATATAGTTAATGATTTAAGGCCGGGTTATTGCAAAAATAAGCAACTCAACGCGGTTTAGTTGAAAGTTCAACCGACGCATTACTGAAATAACGTTCATATTAGCGTGCGATGCTTCACGGAGGTTACGTCCGACACTGCGCAGGAATCGTGCGAAAAACTCGTTTTTCTTGAACTCTTGCTTATTAACAGAAAATGGCAGAGTTTATGAAAAATGTGATCGATTTAAAATCGAAGTCAGTAATTAAGAAGTTATATTTACGAAAATAAAACTATGGTTAAGTTACGAGATCTAGGACGTCAAAAAATTTTTTTGCTGCTTTTTTTTATAAACTTGTGCTTTTTATTTCTAAATTATTATAATGTATTAAAAAATTCTACTCGATTTAAAATTTAATTAAGGATATATTCTGTTAGCATATATTTTTTTACATTTATAGAATCAATAGAAGTGCTAGTATTTGATCGTCAAAGTAGCGACTATGGGCGCTATTGAATGAATGAATGAATGAATATACTTTATTGCACACACAGAAATAATAAATGACAGAGTGGAAGTAAGAACAGGTAGTCATGCACAGTTAGGCGGCCTTATTGCTTCGTAGAAATTTCTTCCAGGCAACCTTTGGATACAGGAGACTATAAAGTAACGCGGAATAGTGCAAGTATACCGTATAAACTACAAAATGTAGTTGTATACTAAATAATCTATACTAAATAACCTACATGAAATATATACCTACAATAACATACATATTAATAAACATACATAATAATAAGTACTATTTCCACATAACTCCGCCTTAATACTTTATTTCCATCCTCAGAACAACCACTTCTGCCGATCATTTTCATACCTAAACTAAAACTCATACTCCCTTTTTCACCAATATAAGGCTTCTCTCTGCCAGTAATAACAAGTATCAATTCAAAAGAAGTAAATATCGCGGAGTTTGCACACAGAGCACACAAACTCCACAGGATATTGTCAAAACAGGGATAATTAGACAATAGTGAAAACACTTTCCAATCTTACTGGAAAAAGATAGGGCTTTTGCAAAAACACGAGTCGCTCTAGTAACATAGGCCTCGGTTCGGGATATCACGCTCTAATCCTTAATTTAAGTTAGTCCGTCCTTTTTACCTTTTAAAGATTGAAAAGGGACAGGAGATGGCCATCCTAATATTAGAGCTGTCAAACATCGAATTTGAACCTTATGGCCGTGTCGATTGCACAATTTTAGAGGGCACTTGAAACATGCGACTTAAAAATCTCTTAAACTGACAGCTATGCCCTTATTTTAAGTTATCATTCGTTCAAATCAATATCATTCGTTCATCACCTCTCTCTCATTGGTCATAAAAACGAAAAGGATAGCTGGATTTAAAAATTAGAATTAGAGCATGACATCCCGAATCGAGGCCATTGAATATCTTTAACTCTGATTGGCTAGATTTTTACAAAAACGCACCAAAGATGTGTAATTCTTTTTATTAATTTGTTAAATTAATACGACGATCTTACACAGCGGGACAGTTGTATTGTATATTATTATTCTTACTCATAAAAACACTTTTTTGTTGTAGTGCTTATGCATACATCCTATGTGTGTAGTAACAATCTTTCATCGGATACATTTCCAGACGCCTGTCAATATTAATTGATCACGAATGGCCTTTTTATGTCATATACATATACAACGTGTTACAAAAAATACCAAAAAAAATAATATTTTTATCAAAGGCATTTAATTAAAGTTTTCCCATCTCTAGTGATCAGCTGTGTCAAAGAATATTCGGACCAGATATGTAATTTTAGGTCAATGTGCCTATTTTTACCGCTATGGTTAAAAATGTTTACGTACTACTTGTACCATAACATTCACATTAGAACAATTAATTTCAAAATGAAAAAAACCACAAATAAATAAAAAAGCTTTGTTAAATAATTATGATGAAATAATAAATTAATGAAATGATGAACTAAATATTTCAAAATAATATTTATGTTTGTAAATGCGTAAACAAGATAATTAAGGCAAAAAAGAAAATTTTTTCTAACATAAATTGATTCAAGTACATCTCTTTTAAAATTATAGGCACGAATGGTGTACAAATACTTGTCCGTTCTGAGAATCGATAGTCTATACTTTAGATGTCAAATGACACTAGAGATGGGAAAATTTTGATTAAATACCTGTGATGAAGAATATTCTTTTTTTTGGTATTATTTGTAACACGTTGTATATGTAAAGAAAAAATATTTTTGTCTTTTTTTTCCATTGTTGTTTGGTATGATGTATTGATAAATATAAATATAATGTACACATTTGGATATTTTTTACTAAATTATTAGAAATAAGTTAGAAATACATGTCACTCTTTAAAACTGTTTATTTAAAAATATTTACATTGTAATATATTAAACGAGGAGTGGAGTCTCCTAACACAGACATGCTAATGTCTAAAAGGAGACTTCAGAAATGTTAAACTATGTAAATAAGCGATGAAAAATAAAGATTTCGTATTTGTATTGTATTTGTATTGATGAGAATAGTATTTTAATAAATGTCCGTTTCTTTTCAGAATCTATACAAAAATTTAAGTTATTAAGGAAATCAACGCATTTAGTTTTAATTACGTCATTAGAAAAAGCAATATGGAATTGGATGGACACATACCCACAGGTAAGAATTATAACTAGTTTGGGTTATATAAATTAATTGTTATTCAATTGACTGTGAAAATAAAGTGTAATATCTTACTCGTAACAATCTTGATCCCATAATTTCTTATGAACAAGTCATTGAGAGCCTTCTTTTAAGCACTTTAATATAGTGCCTGTGACAGAAGAACTCCGCTCTTCACTTCCGTGACACTATAGGTACACATTGTTGTTAACAATAGATTAAAGAATAAAAGGAAATAAAAAATATTAATATATTATAATGTATATATATTAAGGGAGGGATGTGTATGGATGCGTGTGTGTAAGTGTGTGTACATGTATGTATGTGCGTGTGTGTGTATTTTTAGTGGCGAGATTAATATTATTATTTTAAATTATTATTATTATTTACGTCCATTCTTACTTCAATCTTACTAGTGCATATTATGCGTATGCACACGCATGGCTGAATTACGGGGTTATTATTTGGGGCAATAGCACGAATATACAGCAATTATTTACACTACAAAAAAGATGTATTAGAATTTTAGTAAACATTAAAATACAGAAACATGTAGACCGCATTTCACAAAATTAGATATACGAGCACTCACCCTAACCTCCATGTACATTTTGCAAATGAGCAATTTTGTTAAGCAACGTCCAGATCTTTATGTTCAAGCAAAAGATAGTTGTTTACAAAAACGGAACCTCGGCAACAAGATAGATTGGCAGCAACATTTACTAAATTAAATATAGTTAGCTCTGGACCCTACCACATGTCGGTGAAAATTTTCAATAAACTGCCATCAGAAATAAAAACAATTAAAGATATCTTATAAAAAAGTGCGTTTATACTTTGCAGGAGTTTTTCGACTTCAAGTAAATAAATATTTTTCATATTATACTAGTTATATTTAATTTTGCAGTGCCCTTACAGGGGCATGTGTGCACTATTTTTTATAAGTTACACCTATGTATACCACATGAAGCAATAAATGATATGATATGATATGATATGATACATTTGTCCTTCAAGCGCTCCATAGTTTCGGCCTTAAAGTAATAATGTTCAGAATCCAACACTTCTTTCACTGTTTGTTTTCTTTTTGGTAGTTTGTTTTTTCTTTTGTTTTCTAAAGTAGCTTTGATAAAATATAATTTGTGCAAGTGTATTAACATAGTTATGTAGTAATCAAGCTGTACGACACCTGTTTGGTTGGCAATCTGGTTCAAAACATTTATATGTAAGATCCTTTGTTTTTATTTTAAGATTGTAAACTGTTGTGCTCGTCATTTGAAATAAAATAAAATAAAATAAATACACTCTCAAAAGGATATCCTTGAATATGAAGTATAAGTTTTGTGTCGTTTATTGTAGGAGTTCGCAGAAGTCCAGTGCCGGCCTAACGAGGATCTGAGCAAGTGTTGCGACACGCTGTTCGACATCCTGCAGGACTCGTTCTCCGACAACAAGAAGTCTCGCTTCGCCGTGTGGCCCACGCAGATCATGCTGCTGCTGCTGAACCCCGTCAGTGGCATTCGATATTATACAGGGTGTCCAAAAAGGGTGTTGGCAGTTTATACCCAAAAATTAATTAATAAATTAATTAATTCATATTTTTTTTACTATTTGCAAAAAGTATATACAATGGAAAGCTTACGACAAAAAAATTATGTTGTTCAAATGACGTCCATTACGTCTTAATCCATTTTCTAATGATATTCGCACTGGAAGATAACGAAATGTCCCGTACATTGAACTGCGCGCGATGTAAGCGGCGAGCTGCTATTATCGAATTATTGTTTTGATAATAAGCTCTTACACAAAATGCGCGCTGAGCTCCGGTATACGAATCCATTTCAACTAAATTTCCAATAAATTCCACGTATGACATTATATTTGTTTTTGCTATCTTTTTTGTTATCTTTAAGACGATTTATTGGTATTTAAAAGTGCAAATACCCTTTTTGGACACCCGGTAATAAAACAACTCTGTTAAAACTGTACCAATAGTTGTTTCCACAACCGGTGTTATCCCCACTACCCTCCATACTCGTCTAAATCTACTTAAAATGTACAAACCCACACTCGTTCTTCTTCAAAAGGCGGTAATACTCAATACATGCAGGATAGTTAGAAAGTTTCTGTCGACAAACTTACACCAGCACTTGGCTTAGGCCCGTAATAATATGTTTACCTCTTCGGAGAGATTAAAACTTTAATAACAAGAATAATAATAATAATTTATTTATTTCAGACAGTATTCAATTCATATATACAATTTGTCCATATAAAAATTTAAACAATAAATACAATAAAAAATAATAATTAATAACTACAATTAATTCAAATGTCAAATGTAAAATGTCATAGGTACCTACTTAAAGTTGAGGGAGGGAAACATTTAAAACAGTTCAAACACTTATTTTTCTTAATTTGTAGATTGTGTGATATACAGCCGATACAATCGGATTTAGCCTAAGCCTATCATGAAAGGAAGCAAAAGTTTTTCTTATTACTGCATAGAAGTCATCAACCCTATTCCCGGCGAACATGCCGGACGCACTACACCGCCATGGCAGTTGTAACTTGGCCCTGAAAGCATTATTGTATTGGACACGAAGAGAGTGGTAAGCTCTCCTCGTGTATGCGTATTATAACTACTAATCCCTAACAGCCTCCGCCTCCGTGGCCGAGTGGTCGAGATTTCGGCGCCCATTACGGAGATTCCGGGCTCGATTCGCGGTGGGGACACTGTCAAGCAAAAATCTCTGTGAGACTTTCCCCAGTTTGGTTAGGACATTGCAGACTGAATCCCCTGATTGTTCGAAAAGAAAGATGATTCCGTGCTTCGGAAGGCCCGGCCCGTAAAGCCGTTGGTCCCGGCTACTATCTAGTCGATACACGAGTCAAGTCAGTGGCCTTTGGCGGCTCTAACACTGACAACACACACACACACGAGGAGGATGATGACTGCTGATCCCTAATCACACTTCACAATCGAATAATTTAAACGAGCAATAGGGGATCGGACTGTTCCTAAATTTACCATATTTCATGAATTATTTTTAAATCAATAGCAGACGATTCGCGAAGAAAATAAAACAGAATCGGTTGGAAAACGAATTAACAGTGATTTTTTAATGTTTCAATATGTCTATTTCAAAAACGATTTTTGTATGGAGATAATATGGCGTTACTAACAAATGACGTCACAAGTGGGTATGTGCCTCTCTGTCTAATATTGAATTTCAAACCTTTATAACTCGATCAATTTTAAAGATAGAGCAAAAATTATTTTAGTGTTCGATAGCAGGAACTAAGAAGTTCGGATTTATAAAAAAAAAAGTAGTTCGATCCTCTATTCTTGTATATGTACCTAGTACATACTATTATTTTTGGGAAAAGTTGGCTGGATATACAATTTTTCAATTTGTCTAGATTTCTGCGATTTCACCCTGTTTTCAATGATCTTGCTCGTCGCCTGTTACGAAATAAAACGTATTCAAGTTATGTAGTCTAAAATAGATGTTTCTTCTCTTGTTTATTACAGAAAGTTTTAGAAGAAATAGTGAACGCAGACAGTGGCGCCCCCTGCAGCCCGCGACACACGAAGAAGAAACATTTCATCGACTCGGTCAAACGAGGACTCGGTAAGTGTTATTCTATGTACAATCACTACGGTCCCTTTCAATAGAATCCGGCAATAATGTAAACAAGATATTCTTTTGACACTAACTTTCCAAAGACAAACTAGACTTTGGTGAGTAAAAAATTAATATGGCAGTTTTACAAATTATGTCGTCCGAGTATTTTTTATTAAAATAACTATCATAAAGAAGTTAATAGGGGGCGAAATGAATGTAAAAAGGATGTATGGTTCCTTGAAATGTGAATATTATTAGGATTGATACTCAATAGGGGATTGGACTGTTCCTAAATTTAGCATATTTTATGAATTATTTTTAAAATATAGATAAGTAGCAGACGATTCGCGAAAAAAAAAAACAGAATCGGTTGAAAAACGAATTTACAGTGATTTTTAAAGTTTCAATATATCTGTCTCTTTCAAAAACGATTTTTTGTATGTAGATTATATGGCGTTACTAACAAATGACGTCACAAGTGGGTATGTGCCTCTCTGTCTAATCTTGAATTTCAAACCTTTATAACTCGGTCAATTTTAAAGATAGAGCAAAAATTATTTTAGTTATCCATAGCAGAAACTAACAAGTTTGGATTTATAAAATAAAAAAGAAGTAGTTCGATCCCCTATTGTAAGTAATTACGGAGTAATCGTGTTTATATCGGTTTGTTTACATTATTGCCGGATTCTATTCTATACAGCTTTTATATAAAGGATCGTAGGGTCAACTATCCAAGCTACTTCAGGTTTACAGCCAAGCCAGGCGAGGTCCATATAATATTTTACTTCCTAATTATGTTTTATCTATCGTTATCATCAGCTCAGTCAGCCAAAAGACGTCGACTGCTGGAATCATCACTTTTATAAATGTTATATTTGTGACGTTCGTGGGTAAGGGGTGAAATAAAGTATCACGAAGTTATAAAAAATTACAAAATCATTTATTGGGGAGACGCAACTCCCGTAAATAAAAAAAAATAAAAAAATTAAGGGGGTCGTGAGTGGAATGGCCTGGTTCTGGATTTGACGATGTGTTCCGGTACTCTCCTGGCAGATCGACGTAAGCCCCACGAAGGGGTATCACTCGGCCGGCCGTGACGAGGAGCAGAATCGACGGCGACGAATAACAGCGATGTCGTCTCAACCGTCGGGATGTGTTGTGTTGTGTGTATGACGATTCTTCCAAATAAAACGACGCACCCTGTGAAATATCACAAAGTCTTAGAATGGCAATCCTTTACGCTCCGCTTTACGTGAACACCCCTTGAAGATGAAGATGATGATGATGATACTATTCGCAGGGAAACCTGAGCACCGTAAGCGTTTGGCGTTTGTGTTCACAAGCAGAACGGAGTTACAGAAAGCATATTTAAGCACAAAGGAAAGGAGGAAGAAAACTAATAATTAAAATTAAGAGGGTAACTACGAACATACATACTCGTAGCAAAATCAAAGCATTTAGCTAATGATGGAGCAACAAATTAAATTAATGATGCTAGTATTTAAATTATATTACAAATGAACTACTTTTGTACAAAAGCTAAGCTACAATCTAAATGTATGGCGTTCAACACTTTGCACTGCACTTACCAAAAAGTGGGTGAAGAAAGAATATTCCAGTAAGTAGATTGTTATAATACTTCGATACGCGAAGTTAACTCTCGTACGAAGCGAGATTAATGAGAGCACTCGATAATGTTAAATTGTCCGACAACCGAAAAAACAATCAAAAACGTTGATTTTATCGTAAACGACGTGCTGGATTTATCTGCGAGTTGTACGCGTCTTACGTAGACAGTGGTCGGTAGCGGACTGGCGCTGGCGCAGCGATGCGCGGATGCGACGGTTGCAACTCGAAACTTCGATGACGTCTTACAAAACCGGGCGCTTGTACTATCGCGTGCTAAAGTGTAAACGCGTAATAATATCCAGTTTATTATTTTATTTACAATCCATATTTAACTGTGTAAATATAAATGTGTAAAATAGATTTAATTATTAAATTAGGATTGTAAATATAACATTAAGCGTGTAAATATAAATAAATGTGTATAATTATAATAATATTTAAAATTTATTAATATTTATTTGGTTATTTTAATTTTAGTAACGTAAGTTTTTGGTTATTTGATGAAACATGTAAATGCAACGTTACAGTAATTTTGTACTCTATAAAACAAAATTTTCTTAATTCATTGGTAACGCGTGGTCGTGGTCGAAGGTGGAACATGCTTCTCTAGAAAATGCCTGTCCACTCTTGCTTTGAATACATCAAGGCTATAAGATTCCGGAAGCAGAGGCAGAGAGAGATTCCTCTCCCCAGCTGTACAGTCGCTTGCAAAAGTGGAGTCATATCACGTGTTTCAATACTTTGGAATATCTTTTCCTTTATATCTTTGACCTTTATTGCATATTATTATTTAAATTAATAAAGTCCCGTACACACCATACGTTAATACAAAATTCAAGAAAAAATAACTATTAGAAAATAAGTTATTTCAAAGTATAAAAACACGTGATATGACCCCACTTTTGAAGGTGACCGTACGTACAAAAAAAACCGGTCAAGTGCGAATTGGACTCACATGCGAAGAGTTCCGTACTATTATACAGGTTGAGCCAAAGCGCCGTAAAAAACATGGTTCTTATATTAATGAAAACGCCCTTTATTTTATATTATTACTAATTGTTTATTATATGGTCGGTGACAGACAAACGGACAGACAGCGGAGGCTTAGTAATCAGGTCCCGTCGGCACCAAAGCGTTAAAAAATTACCGTTTTTTTTTTTCAAAATACCTACACGATTTTTGTTTCCCTTTCGCACAGGTCCTCAAAACAACTCCAAGCAGATGACCGAAGCTGCCGTAGTGACATGCGTCAAACTGTGCAAGGCGTCCACTTACCTCAACATTGCGGACTCCGGGAACGTCACTTTCATACTCGTCAAGTCTGTCATCAATGATCTCAAGGTGAGATGTCTATTACGTGTGTTGGACCAATCCGCACTTGGCTGTGAAATTTTAAGGTTAGATTTCAGTCATTATGTGTGAAGTGGACCAATCCGTACTGGGCCGCAAATGAAGCTGCTGTAGTGACGTGCGTCAAACTGTGCAAGGCGTCCACTTACCTCAACATTGTGGACTCCGGGAACGTCACTTTCATACTCGTCAAGTCTGTCATCAATGATCTCAAGGTGAGAAGTCCATTGTCCGTCATTGTGTGTGAAATGGGCCAATCCGCACTAATCCACGAATGAAGCTGAATTTGTGACGTGCGTCAAACTACGTAAAGGTTAGATGTTCGCAATACCCTTTATTGCGGATACCATGCAGATGCGGATAGTATTCTATATACAGACGGATTTCATTTTATTCATCTGTATTTTAGCTGCAAAATATAGTCAATGTATTTTATTGTACTCTGATTGCATTAAATAAATAGTTATAACAGACAGGGATTTTAATGAATAGGGGATTGGACTACTTTTTTTATTTAATAAATCCAAACTTCTTAGTTTCTGCTATCGAACAGTAAAAGAATTTTTGCTCTATCTTTAAAATTGACCGAGTTATAAAGGTTTGGAATTCAAGATTAGACAGAGAGGCACATACCCACTTGTGACGTCATTTGATAGTAACGCCATTTAATCTCCATACAAAAAATTGATTTTGAAAGAGACAGACATATTGAAACTTTAAAAAATCACTGTAAATTCGTTTTTCAACCAATTCTGTTTTTTTTCTTCGCGAATCGTCTGCTACTAATCTATATTTTAAAAATAATTCATAAAACATGGTATATTTAGGAACAATCCGATCCCCTATTACGTTATTATTTTCTTGTATATTCAATTTAGTAATTCGTTCCAGTCTCTCCTGTTCAACCCGTCGAAGTCGTACATCCGCGGCAACCTCACCGCCGGCTACTCGGACCTGGACCTCATGACGGACTGCTTCGTCTCGTTGTTCCGCATCATGCCGCACAACAACGACGCGCTCAAAGTGTGCCTCAATCTCCACGCGCACATATCGTACCACTACGTCATTGTCAACTCACTACTCAGGTGCCTACGCTTGATTTAAATATATATATTTTTTCTTTGCTTTTTTTTTAACTCTCCACTCAGGTAAGGTCGAGCTAAGGTTAAATTTTCTTTGAAACCTTAAGAGGGAAGAATAGCTTCGCGATCCTAACGAAATAGGTATTTAGGAAAACATTTGCTATCGCTCGTGCGCTCATGCGACCCCCAATCGTGCGATAGAGAGCGTTACAGCTCACGACTGACAATAGGTACTTTTCTTGACGAAATTCTCATTTCGGGAGAAAACGGTTTCCACTAACTAAATTTCAACAAATCACTTTGATTTTGATGTCGATCGTTTCAGTACAATATATTCTAGGCTTATAGGTTTCGCTTTAAAAAAATCATTGTTTTTGTTCAACAAACGACTTAATTCGACAGTTTTGATCACAAAAATTACGTTATTTGAGGTGCCTATAAGTTTGAATCTATAGCAAATTTTGAAAAAAGGAAAAACTATGAACCTATTCATTCATTGTATCAATAACATACTATAAAATCATGGAGATTGGAAAATATTTAGAAGTGGAAAAAGTTTTCTCTTTTTGTATGGACGAGCACGTACTATTCTTCCCTCTTAAGAATCATAGTTTCCCTCAGCCAAGATTATTTTATTTCAACCAGCACGTGTATATCTTACCACTACGTCATAGTCAACTCACTAATCAGGTACCCACGATTGATTTAAAGATTTCCTTTGCAAACTTTCGGAATTACAGTCTCCTATTGACCAAGTATATTTCAACATGAAAACACATATTATATCCTGCTACTAACTCATCGTTAATTCTCTACTCAGGTAAGTTTGAGTTAAGGTCCAATTTCCTTTGGAATGTGTTAAATATTTACAATGATGGGCTCAGTGTGCCCCAACCTGCGCGCGCATATATCTTACCACTACGTTATTGTCAAGTCTTTACTCAGGTACGCTTGATTTAAGGATCTCTTTTTTTAAAACCTTAGGAATTAGTCTCCTCTTTATTACTTACTTGCTACTTTGGCTCAGCGACCCAAAGTGTGTCTTTGCCTCCGATACGAAAACTCGCCTCTTATCTCGATCTTTCTATTGATCAAGTCAATTTCAACTTCAACATCAACGGCCCGTTACAGTCCACTGCTGGACTATGAGCCTCCTCCACTCAAGTGTTTGGTTTTGCCATAATCTCCACGCTTGGCAGGCGGGTTGGAGATCGCAGATTAAAAGGTTACTGTCTTAGAGAGAGCTGCTGCCCGTTCCCTGTTCAATGTGTAGTCCCTAAGTCGCCTCTTACGACACCCACGGGAAGAGTAGGGGTTGGTGATTAGTGTATTCTACTCTGCCGTCACCACACGGCACAATTTAAACTTGAATGCTCATAATTCCTATTATAAGTTATTGTCAACCCTCTACTCAGAAAATATTAGCAGTTACAGTCTTGTCATTTCCAAAATCATTCATCCAAAATGCGCATCCCTTAAATGTATTTGTTCGTCTTTATCGTGTGGGTTGTAAAGTCAACAACCGACCTCGCAAACCCTCAAAGCTCGTTTGTTGCAGGATAATCAAGCAGCGTCGTTTGTCGTGGTGGCCTATGATAGAGTTGCTGTATCCGCGCGCTGCTGAACTCAGGGCCATGTTCACTGACACACTCAACAAGGCCACGCAGGTACTGTTATCAGCTCCTATACGGCCCCATCGAGGGGCTGTTAATACTCAATACTCAAGGACTAGGTGGTGGCTACCAATGTGTTTTCGAATTTCGAATTCATATGTACGTTTGTTCGACACTCTTACGGTAAAGGAAAACATCGTGATGAACCTGCACATTCCTGCGAAGAAATTCATAGGTTGTGTGTGAAGTCGACCAACCCGCACTGGGGCAGCGTGGTCGAAAGGCCTAATCGCCCTAATAGGGAATATGCATAATATAATAGTTTTTCTCATAGTTCATCTGAAAGTATACAAAAATAGAATACTTACAGTCAAAACAGAATCGAAATTGATCACAAAACATACCAGCTACAACATTATTAAACAAATGTATCTGTCCCTCTTTTCATCATCAACGAAAACAAATTTTCTATGGCGAATGTATGGCCCGCGTGACCAATGACGTCAATGGTCATGTTGGACCTCTCTGTCTAACCATCAACTTTGAAGCCTTATAACTTTGTTTCTGAGCAAGATATTTGAAAAAAATGATTTTTATGTGTTTATCTGGAACTTAAAATATTTCGATTAATGAATTAAAAAAAAATGTGCATATTCCCAATTCAGGGAAGGCTCGAGTCCCTCGGTGGGGACGTATATGAGCTGTTGATGATGACTCAAGGACTATTAGATGACTATTTGAATGAATAAGAGGCTTGTTGTTTGAATGCTTCAGCATGGCACAAGAAACATTGAAAAGATAAAGAAGACATATCCTTGTAGACACTTGTAGTACACAAAACAAATATACCACAGCACAAGCAAAGACAATAACATGATAGGGCTGGCTTTGTGGAAACTAGAAAAATATAACTATTTCTAAAATAAGAAAGCAGAAAGAAAAGATGTGATTGAAATCATGTAGAATGGGTCTGACCGACAATTTTAGCTGAAAATGACAAAATGTTCTATAAAAAATACAAAAAATACCGTATTTTTATTTTTTTTATATCTTTAAAAATGACTGAGTTATTAACGATCAAAGGCTAGTAGCTGTGACGTCATATGCACGCAACGTACCTATTACACCGCCCGAAAACACTGCTACGTCACACGCAGGACTAAACGCGCGGAAATTTCGGAACTTCTTGCAGTCATAACTTTGGTAATATTGCATGTATTGAAGTGAAATAAAAAGTAATGTAATGTACATGATATAAACTTTAATATAAGACTTGTTTTAATGTGAAATAAGAACCTATCGGTGGTCTCCATTATTACGTTTGGTTTGGTCCTATTGACTTGAAAAATGAGACGAGACGAACATCTGGTTTTTACAGCACTATACATACAGACATGTTTTTTTTTCTCTGGACGTGTGAGTGTAAAGAAGGCTTTTTCCCAATAAGGAGAGTTTATAGGCTCCAATAAAAATAACATAGAAATTAAAATTAATGAACCTAACCCATAGGGAATATGCATGTTCTTTTTTTTCATAGTTCGTCAGAAAATATACAAAAATAGAATAATGGCAGTCAAAACAGAATTGAAATTAATCGTAAAACAAACTAGATAAATAAACAAATATATCTGTCCCTCGAACAAAAACAAAATTTTCTATGGCGGATGTATGGCCCGCGTGACATATGACGTCACAAGTCACATCGGACCTCTCTGTCTAACCATCTTTGAAGCTTTATAACTTTGTTTCAGATGAAGATATTTGAAAAAATATTTTTATGTGTTCATCTGAAACTTGAAATATTTCGATTAATGAATTTAAAAAAATTGTACATATTCCCTATTCGTTGCAGGGTTTCATAGTGCACACGCCTCTCCGGATGATCTCCCTGTCCCTCAAGTCCAAAGAGGTACAATCAAAGTTCAACAAGTCTGAAGAGATGCCTGCCTACAGGAACCTCTTGTTGTCACTCGTCAAACTGATACACGCCGACCCGTTACTCATGTTGAGTGTAAGTATCGACTTATGTATATCTTATTAATTTGTGTAGGAATAGAATAGAATGAGTTGTTTATTGTACAGATGGAAAAATACAGATATCACACTTTAATATTATAAATGATAAAATACTGGGTGTCCAAAAAGGGTGTTGGCAGTTTATATACGAAAATCATAAATGAAAAATATATCATTTCATAATTTTATTACTATTTGCAAAAAGTACATACAATGGAAAGTTTACGACGAAAAAATTATGTTGTCCAAATGACGTCCATTACGATTTTGACACTCTTCAAGTCGTGGCCGTAAATTGCCTAAGACACGTTCACAAAAAACGTTAGTGATTTTTGTTATTTCACTTGCAATATTTTTTCAATTGGCTAAAAGTTGACGGCTTATTTATGTAAACCTACTCTTTAGGTAACCCCATAAAAAATAATCAAGTGGACTTAATTCCGGGCTCCTAGGGGGCCATTTAAGGTTCCCGTTTATTGAGATAACTCTTTCTGGGAGTAACTCATTCAATGCTTCAATAGACCTTCTACTCGTGTGACATTTGGCACCGTCCTGCTAAAAAATGTTGCCGAACTGTAACCTCGTAAATTCCTGTAAAGATGGTGCCAAAAAACTTTCAATCATCATGCAAACATCTCCTGAACAAAATTTAGTCGCTGTTCATAATCTGTGGGTTTTAATTCTTGCACTAATTGAATATTGTAAGCACGTAAATGCAAATCCTTCTTTAAAATCAAGTGCAATGTTGATTTTGCAATGTTTACGGATTGACTTCGCTTTCGCAGTGATAGTGAGGGATCTTGCCTTACCGACTCGTGAACTTCTTGAATAACTGCAGGCAGCCTTATTTCTCTCGGACATCCGCAATCAAAGATTTTTAAAGTTGACCCTGTAGCCTCAAATGTCTTAATCCATTTTCTAATGATATTCGCACTGGGAGATAAAGAAATGTCCCGTATATTGAATTGCGCGCGATGTAAGCGGCGAGCTGTTATTATCGAATTATTGTTTTGATAATAAACTCGTACACAAAATGCACGCTGAGCTCCGGTATACGAATCCATTACAACTAAATTTCCAATAAATTCCACGTATATGACATTATATTTTTTTTTTATCTACCCTCATTAAGACAATTTATTGATATTTTAAAGTGCAAATACCCATTTTGGACATCTTGTATATTTGGATGTTTGTTCCGCTTTCACGCCTTAACTACTGAACGAATTTGGATAAAATTTGGAATGGAGATAGCTTGTTCTCTGAATTAACACATAGGATACTTTTTACGGGAAAAAGTCTTATTCCCACGGGAGAATCTTACATAACGCGAGCGTAGCCGCGGGCGGAAAGCTAGTACTTGATAAAAATTAGAAAGGGTGTACAGAATGGTGGCATTGTTGCTATGGTAGAAAGAAACTTCCAGGCAACTTTAGGGTAAAAGATAATAATTGTAATGGAACTACGAAATGGTGGTGCACACTGAACGAAAGATAAAATCATAACTTATCAAAACATAAAATATCAAAAATATGAACGATCAAATTGTTTCATTAGTCTTGTTGTATTTCTAGAATTGATAACTTCAGTTATCTATTGTTAATTGTAGTAACAGATAGCGAAAGTGCTAATTGTTAAGAGGCAAAGGTATGTGTACATACCTATACCAGGTATGTACACATACCTTTGCCTCTTTGGCTGTTGCTGGCCGTAAACATTTGGATTTATTTGAATTAGGAAGATAAGTTTTGACATGAGAAAAAAGAGCTGATTCTACCTAGACTGCGCGTGTGTAAAGATCAAAAGAAAATAAATACATCTCTTGAAAAATATCTATCTTTCAGTCAAAAAACCACCTCCACCTACGTTTTCGTTCATGATGAAAACGGCCGTTTTTAGCACTTTCGCTATCTCTTACTACACCGTATAAGATTTTATAAAATTCGGTATTTCTATAAATACTAAAGTACCTACACTTTAAAATGATCGTCCACTTTTTTAATATATTTAGTTATGATTCTTTTTCGAAGTGGTGCTAGTGCGCAGGCAGGTAGCCCCTTAAGCAGTGTTTATAATTTGTATATGTTTGTCTCAACGAATAAAAATACAAATTGAACCAAATGGTTGTGGTATTTTTAAAACATTGACATCAGAAAATTTGTGTTATGGCACTTAAAAAAAAACGACATGTTGTGGCAAACACAGAACGGCCACATAGCGACACTCGTTTCGAGGCTTTCGTGATGTTAAATGACAAAGTGCTGTGTCAGTGAAGAACGAACAGAAATAGACACATTGATAAAAGCTGTGAAACTTGATGATATTTTTTGTATTATTTGATTTATTAATAAGGAATATGCATAAAAAAATATTAGTTTTTTCATAATTCATCTGAAAGTATACAAAAATAGAATACTGCCAGTCAAAACAGAATCGAAATTGATCGAAAAACAAACTAGATACAGCATTATTAAACAAATGTATCTGTCCCTCTTTTCATCATCAACGAAAACAAAATTTTCTATGGCGGATGTATGGCCCGCGTGACCAATGACGTCAATGGTCATGTCGGACCTCTCTGTCTAACCATCAACTTTGAAGCCTTATAACTTTGTTTCTGAGCAAGATATTTGAAAAAATATTTTTTATGTGTTTATCTGGTACTTGAAATATTTCGATTAATGAATTAAAAAAAAATGTGCATATTCCCAATTGAATATTATATTGACCCAGATTCATCAAGTGCATTATCTTGTTATTGCCGGCAGGGCGGAGGGGGGTGTTGTCACATTTATTACGTAAGAAACTGTTATTAATAGTAGAAATTATTATTGTCTTTCAATTTTTATTTATCATCGTATAATTATACTTTCATATAACATATTATTAAGATTGTGTTTTTAATGTCAATGCAATAGGGTAGTTTACCGATTAGTTATTAAGATTAAACTTCAAAACAGTAACTTAGTAAATAAATCCTAATAGCAAGGCATGACGTCACGGCTAGCTATGCTCGTTTCTGTATTGTTTTTAGTTGATTTGCTATAATAGGGGATCGGACTGTTCCTAATTTTACCATATTTTATTAATTATTTTAAAAATATAGATTAGTAGCAGACGATTCGTGAAGAAAAAAACAGAATCGGTTAAAAAAACGACACACAGTGATACAGTTTACACAGTGATTTTTTAAAGTTTCAATATGTCTGTCTCTTTCAAAAACGATTTTTTGTATGGAGATTATATGGCGTTACTAACAAGTGACGTCACAAGTGGGTATGTACCTCTCTGTCTAATCTTGAATTTCAAACCATTATAACTCAGTAAATTTTAAAGATAGAGCAAAATTCTTTTAGTGTTCGATAGCAGAAACTAAGAAGTTTGGATTTATAAAATAAAAAAAAGTAGTCCGATCCCCTATTAATCTTAAACTGCATAAGATTAACCACAGGCGTTTTTTGCACGAATAACTAATGTTTGTTTTCCCTTCCTAAAGTTTTATGTACTCTTAAAACAGTTAACTACCCAATTGAATGTTAGACATTTCATCGCATGATATATTATCATATGCAGCGTATGCGCACATCATGATTATTTCACAAAGCTATACCAACCAACAAAAATACCAACTATAACAAAGCTATATATACAAAACGAAACGAAATCATCCGGCAGAGGACCAAGGTGCAACCACTGATATCGTCCACAAGTGTAGCAAGCTGAAGTGTTTGTGGGCTGGCCACGTCTGTCGCAGAACCGACGAGCGTTGGAGCAGACGGGTTCTCGAATGGAGACCGCGTCTCGGGAAACGTAGTGTGGGACGCCCCCCTGTCAGGGGGACTGAGGACCTGAGGAAGGTCGCTGGTGGTGGCTGGATGAGGAAAGCGGGTAACATGCGCTTTGGCGTGCCCGAGGGAAGGCACACGTCCAGCAGTGGACTGCAATAGGCTGATTGATTGATTGATACCTACAAAATACAGAGTTGGTCTGCTAAGGCCCGATACCCTCAATTTAGGGTAGGCTCGAGGATCGAGCTTCTCGGCGGGTTCGTATATGAGCTATTGATATTGATGATACGTACACTAGTCGGTTATGTTTATGAAAATGTTTTAGTCATTAAACTCTTGCTTTATTCATATTTACATACTCGTACCGTTTATTTTTCTTATTTGTCGCACTGTTTTTATTTGGCCTCCACTGGTTTTATTTGACTCCGCCTTCTACAAGTGCAAAACATAATGTTTGTGTCACAGAATCGACTTATGATGCGTAACAGTCAAAATTAAACTTCTGTATAGTCGAAGATTAATACGAGTACTGAACTGCTACAGATTTAACAACTGCACTGGACCGCCAAAAAGTATTACGCCTACTGGAACAAAACAAAATGTTTCAGAACCCCGGGCGATCGGGCGTGGAGATCCAATCAGCTACCACCGAGCTGATCAACGGCCTCGTCTCGCTGATCCACCAGACCGGCATGGGGGAGATCGCCCAGGCGGCCATGGACGCTTTACTGGCGCTGCACAGGCCTGACAGGGTCTGCATGTGGAACCCTGAAGCTCCACTCAACACCTTCTGGGACATCAAGTGAGTAGCCTGGGCTAAGACTGGATTTTATGTCATTCATATAACAATCGATAGGCTAGCTATTTGTCGCTAGATACATTAAGAAACTCGGCGTATCTTTATGCCAAGCAAAAGTGAAAATAGCCCAAGCCAAAGTGTATTTTTATTTATTTATTTATTTGCATTACTACAGCACAAAATTCGCAATGACCATTAATATTATATTTTGTGGAGACTTATATAGACTAAAGAACTTAAGGTAACCAACTCATTAAACAGCGGACCCTGCACTAAGCACAGCCCCGATACTCGATTTTCCTTTGTATTGCTTGCTGTCAAGGAGAACACCAGAAAAACAGCAAATTTATAATATTCAGTTCGGCTAAGACAATAAAAACGGGCCATTGATTTGATTTGAAGACAATAAAAATAATAAAAACATGGGTATGAAACAGAGTGTGAGAGGGTGTAGTTGTGGAGTAAGTGTGTGTGTATGTGTATGTGTGTGTGTGTGCGCGTGCATGCCTGCGGATGAAATCAAGTCTCTGATAGTGCTATGATTTCTTCTGTTTGCGAGTAATTCATGCTTACCAACCACATTTCTATTTTAGATTTAGCTTCGTGGTTTGATGCGGTTTTGAGTTTGTTAAATAAATACGGGAACATAAACTTTGGCAAACGCTTTGCAAAAGTAGTATGAGTAGTTGGAACCATAATTTTGAATTGTCTTTTGCTGAGCAGCTCCTCGTACTCAGGCGAGCTACATACTAATTTATGCATTGAGACTACTACTCTTTGTATGTACAGTTGACGAACCCTTAGAACTTTTACTTCATTGTAAAGACAGTCCGTACTAAATCTGAACGGTTTCCTTAGCATTACCTTGAGTAAAGCCCTTTGGGCTCGCTCTAACGTGATTACTACGGTTTTGGCTGCGCCACCCCAGACACGAATGCAGTACAAGATAAGAGACTGACATAGAGCTTTGTATACCGCTAGCAGGGTTTCTATTGACGCAGAATCTCTAAGAGACTTCATCACAAACATTTGCCTTCTAACGCGAGAAGTTAATACTGAAATGTGCTTTTTAAAAGACAGATTTTCGTCCAAGGTAATGCCAAGGTACTTCAGATTGGCTGTTCGAGCGAAGACACTACTGGCAGTGGCCATTTCTTCCAGTACAAATGGAGTGATTCTCCTTTATGTGACTGCAAAGGAATATAGTATGCAGCATATCATCCATCTGAGAGAGCTTTATGATTTCAATTTGAAACGTCGCGTCGATAGTGTAGTAGCTAGAGCCGTTGCCTCATTTGCGTGTTCATTCCAGCCCATTCCAATATTATTTCGAATTCATTGTACGTTTATTTTGCCTCTCTTACGCTAAAGGAAACCTACGTGACGAAAATTGCAAACTCTTCCGAAGAAATTTTAGGTTACACTTTACACGAAACCGCACTGGGTCAGCATTAACGAAAGGATCGCCCTAATTCAGCACAGGGGCTTTTTGGTGTATATGAGCTGTTGATGATGGTGATTTTGTTTCCCAGCTCCCAAGTCCTGTACAACATCAGTCAGAAGTTGATCCAGCGTCAGATAGTGAACCATGGTGACGTGTTGCGCTGGCTTCGGGAGATCCTCACCTGCAGGAACAACTTCCTGAGCCAACACAAGGATTACGCCAACGTCGGCAGCCAGATACCCATATGCAAACAAGCACACATCAAACTGGAGGTTAGTTCTGTGTATTGATAGGTGGTGTTGGTTTGCTCTATATTAGTAAGCGAATATGTATTAAACTATCGTCTCAGTCGTATCACTCTTGGCAGAGTGGTCGTGGTCAGTATGTCATAGGTGCCAGGGTTGCAGATGTTACTGGTCTCACGATTTCCCGCCATCTGTCCCGGTTATCAGTCATCCTGGAGTATTCGTGTACGCGCTCTCCAACCATGGATTTAATTTGGTCGGTCCATCGCATTAGTGATCTACCGCGAAGTCTAGTGCCTTCCACCCGGCCTTGGACAACAAGCCGCTCTATGGAGTCATTGTATTAAACCAATCTAAGTGTTAATTTCTCTTCTTCCCAGGTGGTATTCTTCATGTCGCTGTGGTCGATCGACACGGACGTAGTGTTGGTGGCTATGTCGTGTTTCTCGCTGCTGTGCCAGGAGGCGGACATCCGCTGCGGCTCCGACGAGATCACCACCCAGTGCATGCTCCCCAACTACTCCGTGTTCCAGGAGATAGCACACACTGCCACCACCGTCACTAACGGTAGGGTCACATTGCCACCACCGTCACTAACGCTAGAGACACACTGCCACCACCTTCACTAACGCTAGGGTCACACTACCACCACCGTCACTAACGCTAGGGTCACACTACCACCACCGTCACTAACGCTAGAGACACACTGCCACCACCGTCACTAACGCTAGGGTCACACTACCACCACCGTCACTAACGCTAGGGTCACACTGCCACCACCGTCACTCACGCTAGGGTCACAATGCCACCACCGTCACTAACGCTAGGGTCACACCGCCACCGCCGCCGTCACTAACAGTATGTGGAATGGATGTTAAGATGGGAAGGAATGTCATAGGATGGGACGAAATGGGATAGACAGATGGAATGAGACGGCACGGGGTGGAATGAGATAAGATGAGACGTAAGGCGATAGAACGGCGTGAAATGGAATGGAAGAGGGTAGAAAAGATTATGTTTTACATACAGACATAACAATGGTGGCGATTCACACAGCCACGCTCTAATCCTCAATTGAAGTGCGTCACTCTTTTTCACCCTTTAAAACGGGGCAGGAAATGGCCATATTAATATTAGAGCTAAACATCGAATTTGAACCTTATGGACGTGTCGATTGCACAACTTTAGAGAGCACGTAAAACATCCGACTTAAAAATCTCTTAATCTGACATTTACGCCCTTATTTTATTTAGGTTATCATTCATTCAAAATAATATCATTCCTTCCATCTGAATTCATCACCTCTCTTTCATTGGTCATAAAAACGAAAAGCATAGCTAGATTTTAAAATTAGAATTACAGCATGACTTCCTGAATCTATAAGTAGTTATGATGAACTATGTTTTTTTTAGTATGTTGCCTTTCATAGAAATATTTCTTTGCAAGCTGCGAACCAAGAAATGGGACGGGGAAATTGTTCGTACAAAAATATTCAAAGTAAGTATTTCTACTGTTTCATGAACAAAACATATGTTAGATGTTTTCCAGTCAATCAAAAAGAGTTCCCTTTTGAATCGAAATAAAAAAAGAAAAAAAGAATTTGTTATTGGAAGTGCACATTTTCGCTTAGGTCTAAGTTCTCTTGTATTCTCGTGTTAAGGTTCAGCGGCGCTACAGAAGCGGATCATGGCGTTGTTGAGGAAGATAGAACACTGCGTGAATGGGGTCCAGCCGGTCTGGGAGGAGACCTTCCGATGCTGGTGAGAAAAGGCTCTTAATGGTTCATCATCATTGTCTGACGGCTCCGTAGACTAGTTGGTAGCATGCCTGCCTTCGAAGCACAGGGTCGCGGGTTTGAATCCCGCCCAGGGCAAACATTCGTGTGATGAGCACTTGTGTTTGTCATCCAGACAGGATGTTGTTTATTTTATATAAGTATGCTCTGCTTAGTTTGGGATCAGATGGCCGCGTATGGGATGTCCCCACATATTTATATTTATTGTCAGCTCTCAACATTATTACACCCGAGATAATAGCAACTACGCGGAACAATTTAAGAAAGTAAAAATAATAGTTGTTATTAAGACGATATGGATGTATTTCGTGGATTTTTTTTAAATCCTTTTATGGCCTTGGGTGACTCGCCGGATTTCTTCGGATTCACAAATCGTCAACGCCATCTATCGTATCGTTTTATGAACTATTTTTTTCTTAATTGGCTGTCGGAAAATCCCCCAGTTGACCTGATGATCTGGTGCATTTTGAACCTTATCTAATAGTTTCATTGCTACTAGAGATGGCTGGTCGTTTCAACTCTCACGCGGAGCCGTGTTACTACAGGTATTATGTCGCTTCAAATTAAAACTTTTATCAGTAGCAGATTTATTTCACAATCATTAGTTCGCGTCACTACTCTTTCAATGCGAACCCTCCGTGGCCGAGTGGTCGAGATTTCGACGCCCATTACGGAGGTTCCGGGTTCGATTACTTGTGGGGCCACTGCCAAACAAAAATCTCTTTGTGAGACTTTCCCAGTTTGGTTAAGACTTTGCAGGCTGAATCACCTGATTGCCCAAAAAGAAAGATGATTCCGTGCTTCGGAAGGCACGTTAAGACGTTGGCCCGGCTACTATCTAGTCGTTACACGAGCCATGTCAGTGGCCTTTGGCGGCTCTATAACAACGACACCAGGGTTTGTGAGGTCGGTTGTCGACCTTACAACCCACACGATGGTGATGATGAATGCGAATTAACCCTTAAGTTATTGAGCACTTGGCTTAAGATAGTCATATATCTATCTACAACTGCAAAATACGCGTTTTCGTCATTGGAGGTTTATTAAGATAATCACCCTGTAAAGTTTAATTGAAGTAATTATAATTTGATTTCTTATCCAGGGATTCCCTATGCAAGCTCCTCCAGAAATACCCCAAAGGCCAGGGCGAAAAGCTGGACGAATGTCAAATGGAAGCGCTTCACCGGTCCGTGGCCAAACGAAGAGTTTCGCACCACTCCGCCAGCAGCCAGGAACATGACGCCGAGGTATGATATAATCAATACTAGGATACTAATCGGAGCCTTCGCGGGCCACAGTAAGCTTAATAAGCATCAAAACAGGATGAGCCTATCTGAGAACCCTTACTGTAGATTCTGCGCAGATGACGAGGAGGCTCCGCAAGCACACACTAAAACCACATCTGTCAATATTTTTGGGTTAGGTTATGCCGAATATAACCGATCTTCATGTTGCTTAGTGCACCTAGTGACAGATGGCCAGCCTGTCGCCTGTCTGGCACTTAACCCAAATCCCTTAGTCGCTTTCTACGACACCCATGGGTTGGTCCGATTCTAATGCCGGGAGCCACACGGCGGCTTTTCCCTTAGTCGCCTCTACAATAAGCTTAATAAGCATTTTAACAGGATGAGCCTATCTTAGAACCCTTACTGTAGATTCTACGCAGATGACGAGGAGACTCCGCTTCACATCCTATGTGAGTGCGACGCCCTTGTCAAAGAGGACCCAAAATTGCCATCCAGGAAGCTCAGGCTTTAAGCCCCTTATCGACCGTCAGCTTCTTCATAGCTGTTGGCCTAGAGCAGGCTATATGCCTATAATAGTTAAGTATCGAAGGGGTGACTCCAATAGATCCTTCTCGGGTTGCGGTGCTCATCTGGACATTATTGCCCGATCCCATCCCATCAGATCATAATCATGGTATAAGCCATTGTTCACACAACTCAGCAATAGATAGACAAGAGACAACGCTGACATAAAGATATAGGGAAACATTATAATAATAAAGGTTCCCTCAAAGGTGTTACGCAGTCATCCTAATAGGAAAGTGCTGACTACGAATCAACACTGCACACGGCACCAAACGCATGTCGCTGCCCCAAATTTCGCAACCAAAAGTAAACCGCAGACACAGCGCCTCGTGTCGATGCCTCGTGCCACCTTCGCCATCGACCTGAGGACCCAACGTCAGCTCGGCACTTCGATACTTGCATCGGTCGAGTCAAGTTTTTAGTTATAGTTCATTTATCTTGTAATTCTTATAAGTATCCATTGTGGAACTTTTAATAAACCTAATTATAAATTAATTTCGGTTTTTTTTGAGTCCTCCGGCTGCAGTCATCGTAATTAAGGTGAACTGAAGAAGTTTCCCCATAATAATAATAATAATCTTTATTATCCAAAACAAACACAATATAATAACAAGAACAAGTATCTAGCAAATTGTACTAGGAATGGTATGTCATGTTTGACACAACTAAGAGCCTCTAAGAGATTAAATGACAGTTGTATTCTATATACTCAAACTTGTGTTTTGTAAAAATAGAACATTTGATTTCGGTCCACGCACCGGAAGACGCAGCGTGGATAGGCCCCCCACAAGGTGGACCGACGATCTGGTGAAGGTCGCGGGAAGCCGCTGGATGCGGGCCAAGCAGGACCGCGAGTTGTGGAGATCCTTGGGGGAGGCCTTTGTCAAGCAGTGGACGTCTGCAGGCTGATATGATGATGATGATGATTTCGGTCCATTTGAAATACCACTAAAATGCCAAGTCTTCCATTTTGTATTGACCTCGCTTATTAAAGTTATTGCAAAACGCAAAACATACTCAAGTTTCCAATAGCATTGATTTATTTTTCCTCATTTGTGTTCGAATGTCTCGCTTGTTGTGTCCCTTTCACCCATTCGTTTGCCGTTACAGATGCAGGTGCAAGAGTGGGCGAACATTACGTCGTTTCTGTGCGCTTTGGGCGGAGTGTGCCTGCAACGCAAACCTTCCACCGCGTGGCACGCGCACCACAGCGGTAAGGCATACATCCAACTTTGCTCACAGTGATATACACAATTTTAATACTAGAAATAAAGACAAGTTGGTTGCTTATGTCAGCCGACTACATAAAATTAGTAATTCTTTTAGGCAATTGTATACGCTATTACTATAAGGTCCCTACTGATATTAAAAACTTGCCTTTAGTTAAGTTTAAAATAATTATAAAACAGAAATTGTATAAAAAAGGTTACTATAGGATATCTGATTACTTAGAAGACAAGTGTCCATGGGAATAGATTGTTTACTCAAACAATCTATGAGAAAGCCTGCTACTCAGCAGGCTTTCTCGATATATAATAAGCATTAATTTTGTAATATTTTATTTTTTTATTTAAAAAAGGAAACGCAAAAGATGCGACGACTGTGGAGTTTCTTCGGTGAGCTCTTCTCCACAGATTCCGCCATTGTGTTAGTGAACTCACCCAAAAAAATGTAATGACGGATCTAAGTGATGTAATAACATCATATGGAAATAAATAATTATGACTTTGACTTTGACTTCACTCAACTGGTTGCGAAACTCAGTCGCAATGGTGGCCGAAGGGGAAAATATAATAATCTGTTTTGTTTACAGATACAAGGAAATATAACGTGCTTGCGAATAGTACTCAAGAAGTCCAATATTGCCCAGTTACACAGTAAGTTGATGTACTTTAAGTATTTATAAGATTCAGGCGTTATCTTAAGGCAAACGGATATTTTTTATAATGTTAAGTAAAAGCATACAGAAGACCTTTTATGGACAATTTTATTTAGTCCTATCAAAATACAGTTAATTTAACAGCTTAGAATAGGTTCGGACCTCTCGGTGAGGACGTATATGCTCATATACGTACGTATGGCTCATATTCTAAGTTAGGGCGATCAGACCCTAAATTGTTGTAATTTTGTAGGTAATTTAATGTTGATTATTTCGTGTTTTGATTATCAAGTGCTCAATTATTTTTATAGAAAAGGTAAAAATGTATTTTAGTTATCCATAAAAACTAATTTACTTAATTGTAATAATAGTACATTACTGCCGCGGCCGCAAAATTAGTTATTGTTGGACGAGGGCACGTTTAAAGTCCGAGTCACAGGCGAGGACTTTTATTGTGTACGAGTCCAGCAAGAGTTATTGCGGCCGAGGCTTGTATAGTGCTTTTCTCTGAAATATGCGAGGAAATTATAAAATACTAAAAAAAATTACCTTATAAGAACTTTGGATTTAGATGTCTACTCGTATCGTTCTAAACTAATAAGTTCTAACCTTTATCACTTTAATCTCTACCTCGACTTCTTGAACTGTTCATTGTTGTAACATTTCTCTAATTTAAAAATCTCCTTTAGGTTCATCGGTCAACTCCTGCGCTTGCTTCTGGTGTCCGTGGAGCGCTGGGGCACGCAGATACAGACGCACGTCAAGGAGACGGTGGGAAGGGAGATGTCGCCCGCACTCTACCCCATACTGTTCGATCAGATCAAGGCCATCATTGACAAGTTCTTCGACCAACATCAACAGGTATTATTTATCTCTAAAATGAAGTCCTAAATGTAGAGTCTAAAGTTGGTCAGGAATCCCTAAAATATCCTCCAAGTATTCCAGAAAAAAATCCTCCAAGTATTCCAGAAAAAAATCCTCCTTTAAGCCCAAGTCACACAGAGCCGTGCCGGGGGCGGTCCGGGGCCGGGAAAGCGGGACGGTGCTATAGCGAGGCATAGCGCCGTCCCGCTTGTCGCGGCCCCGGACCGCGCCGCTCCCGCTCTGTGTGACTTGGGCTTAAACATTCTCTAAATGGTTCTAAAATTTTCCCTTTATTTAGAAGTCCACAGAATGTTTCCTCTAAAATGTCTTTAAAAATAGATTCTCTTAATTACTTTGAAACTCATTGTCATCTAACTTATAAATCAAAATGTCCCCTCAAATCTACCTCGGGTTTCACCCTGTGTCACCCTGTACTCTGTACTACTTTAACTGTTTACAGTTTCGGTTTCCTTTCAAGAAACTTCAAAATGTCCCCCAAATCTCAGAATGTCCTTCAAATGTACAATCCTGATAATAAAATAACATATTCGGCCTTTAGACTAAAGACCAATAATATTTAGAAACCTATTGTGGTGACGTCATGATTTCATAGAAAACAAGCAAGAACTAATTTCGGCGCTGCCATTATGCCCTCCGTGGTGTAGTTGGTAAGCACGTTGGCTGCGTATAGGCCGAGGTCGTGGGTTCAAGTCCCGCCGGGTTGTAAATATTTAATAACCAATATTTAGATTATGGATCAATTTTCCTACAGGTAATGCTAACAGAAATCAACACTCAATTTGTGGAACACACCATCTTTATAATGAAGAGTATATTGGACAACAAGAAGAGCGTACAACCCAGCGAGCATCTCAGCACCACTTCCATTGAAGGACTCATGCTGGCCATAGTCAGGTGCGTTATCACATACGTCCTTACTGAGGGGCTCGGGCCTACCCTGAATATAAAGGTGATCAAGGCGTAGCCGACTACGCTGGACCGGTGCGGTTTTATACACAGTGAAATTTACATCGTTTTTTTCCGCCGTGGATTGATAGTACTCGTCAAACTGAACAACTTTACGCGAAAAAAAATTCCTGCGACAAAAAAATTTTTGGTCTCTCCATACAAAGTGAGACTCCCGACCGACCCATTTTGTATGGAGAGCACAAAAATATTTTTGTCACAGGATTTTTTTTTCGTGAAAAGCTGTTCAGTTTGACGGGTACTATCTCTACAAGGCGGGAAGAAAACTATGTAAATTTCATGCTCTATATTTATAAAAAAACTTACAACAATAATCGGGTTTAACGCGGAATGAGCACTTCGCAAAATGTGGACTGGACTCACTGTGCCAAGGTATTAGTGCTTATTTTTGTATGTGTATGACTATTTGTAGCGGCAGAGAAATAAATAAAACCCATAAAATCATGTTCGAATTCGGGCTAATTTTAAACATAATTAGGATAAAACCTGTGATAATTAGGCACTACTGTAAAAAAGGAGCTAGTAATTAAATTAAATATTATTTTGTCTTACTGAAATTAAATTACAGTGCAACGTGCAATAACGACCGAAATCTATAAACAAGCCGGAAACCAGAATCATCTGGTAAACGGTAATGCTTATTTAGGCGGGAACATAATGAAGAAAATCATAAAATGACTTACCAGGGCCCCGTTTCACGAATCAACAAGTTACTAGTAATAAGTTACAATTTGATATACATTGCGTAGCCAATTCGCCTGAACTGTAAGCCCTTATCGTTTTATCTAATCGTCTACGCAATGTACGTCGAATTGTACTTGTAATTTGTAACTTGTAGCTTCGTGAAACGGCCCCCAGGGGGCTGCGGCGTTAATAACACTAGAAACTATGCAATAGGCTATCGGACTACTTGATTTTTAGGGTTCCGTAGTCTGACAAGGAACCCTTATAAGATCGTTCAGTCCGTCCGTGCCAGTCTGTCACAGCACAATATCTTCTACGTTTATGAACCAATTTACATGTAACTTGGTTCGACGATACTTTGGATATAGATCTCAATTTTAAAAATACATAAAAATAAAATTACCCCTTTTTAAGGGTACCTCCCCATACATGTAAAGTGGGGGTAATTTCTTTTTTGAGCACACCCCCTTGTGTGGGGTATCGTTGAAATCGTCTTTAAAAATGAAGTTGGGTTTCCGTACAACATTTTTTTATCAGCTTTACCATATGTGAGATATAGCACGCCAAAGTCGTTAACACGGTGTCCCCCCCCTGTAATTTCTAAAGTCTTGGACCTATAAACTTCAAATCACTCACGTAAATAAACTGGCGCGGAAACTTTTAATTAAAATTGTTTCGGGTATCTTGTGATGAATACTTTTGAAATTATAAATAAAATAAAAATATATACTTTTTTTTCCAAAAGAACAGTAACTATAGCCAGTAATTATTATTAGTGAATCATGCAATCCGGTTGCTCCAGTTGTTAGTGCTTATTCATTGCCATCTCCAATGTTAAGCACCCATCGCCATAGCCAGGCTATGGATGGGTGACCGGTAGTGGTAAAAAAAACACGACCGTTTTCCGTGCTTTGAAAGGCACGTAAACCTAATCTAGGTTTGGTCCTGGTTTCCGCTCTGGGTTGCGGAGTTCAGATGGCAGTCGCTCTGTGTGAATACCAGTATTCTCGTCAAATCCCCCAGATTAAGTAGCCGAGATGGAGATGATGATGATGCAAGAAATGCGAAACAGCGCGGTGTCAAAAATGACTTCGGAACCCTACTTTATGCGTGGACCGACACGCACTTGGCCGGTTTTTATTTTATAAATCCAAACTTCTTAGTTTCTGCTATCAAACATTAAAAGAATTTTTGCTCTATCTTTAAAATTGACTGAGTTATAAAGGTTTGAAATTCAAAATTAGACAGAGAGGTACATACCCACTTGTGACGTCATTTGTTAGTAACGCCATATAATCTCCATACAAAAAATCGTTTTTGAAAGAGACAGACATATTGAAACTTTAAAAAATGTAAATTTGTTTTTCCGATTCTGTTTTTTTCTTCGCAAATCGTCTGCTACTGATCTATATTTTAAAAATAATTGATAAAATATGGTAAATTTAGGAACAGTCCGATCCCCTATTACGAAAATTTGTAGTGTAAATAGTGTGGTGTGGTATGTATGAGTTTAGAGTGCAATATTAATTTAAGCAGTAATAACAATTTTAAACTGCGGAGAAATGTCGAACAAAACGTGCAAAAAATATACATGTAGAGACATCTCACACACGGCCATCTGATCCCAAAACTATCCTGCACTGCGAGACCAAAAGACCTCTGCCTCTGTTTTAATTCCGAACATTTCGTGCACAGATACGTGCGTCACCTGGACATGACCGTGTTCTCGGTGCACATCAAGACGAAGCTCTGCCAAGTCGTGGAGGCCATGATGAGGAGGAGGGACGACCTGGCGTTCAGACAGGTACACCCATCAGCTCGTTCAGTGTTCCTTTTAACGTTCACATTCCTATGAACGCAAGTATTATACTTAGAAGGAGGTTTCGACCAATGGCCTCGATTTGGGATGTCACGCTCTAATCCTTAATTTAAGTGATGGGTTTATGAGCAAAAAGAAACAACAGGATGCGGATTTACTTAGGTTTAATTTTTAGGTAATAGCAAACGAGATAGATCAATACAGGAATGACCGAATGACAGTTCAGATGACAGATGAATAGACTCTTATTATGCACCTAAGTGTGAGCAGGACAACAATTTTTTATTTTTTAATTCAATCAAAACTAGTGATGCGTTTACAACTCAACACTGGCCCTTAACCATTACTATCTTAATACAATGCTGGCCCTTAAATAAAAACATCTAATAAGTAGGTCTTTGTTATACCATTTAAATGTACCAACAAATCTCAAGACAAGTATACCAAAAATAATAATTAATATATAACACTCTGTATACATAAAAGAAAAATTATGACCCTGTATAAAGAATACAAATCTTTCAATGTGAAAGTAAGACCAAAACAACTTAATTAAATTACCACTAAAAATTAAGTAACTAAATTAAAAATCACCCATTGACAACCCTAACTGTTTAACAAATAGAACATGTTTATCTTTTGTTAAAGGTTTGGTGAGGATATCAGCAGTCATACTATCAGTAGATAAATATTTCATTACAACTGTACCTTTATTCATAATACCACGTATGAAGTGGTGTCTTACATCAATGTGTTTTGTTCTGGCATGATACATAGGATTAATACATAATTTTTGAGCTGATTGACTATCATTATACATAGTTATGTTAACATTCTTACCTAACAGTTCATATAAGAAAGTACGGGTAAATAACGCTTCCTTACACGCGTCAGATACAGCCATGTACTCGGCCTCCGTGCTAGATAGAGCGACAGTTTTCTGTTTTCGACTTTCCCATGAGATGACCGAGTTACCAAGCTTGAATACATACCCTGTGTAAGACTTACGATCCACCTCACTGGCCGCCCAGTCTGCGTCAACGAAGGAAGTGACATCCAAGCCGCTCTTTTGAAAAATTAAACAATAATTCATTGTACCTTTGAGATAACGTAGAACACGTTTCGCCGCCTTCCAATGCTCTTCAGTGTAGCAGTCGTTAAACTGACTAAGTACACTAACAGCATGGGATATATCAGGTCTGGTACAGACTGCAACATACATAAGACAACCAATTAAATTTCTATAATTGTATTTATCTTGTGTCTCTTTTCCCACTGTAAACTTTATTCCCTTTTCCATGGGTGTATTCGATGGTTTACAGTCCGACATATTAAATTTTTCTAAAACATTCTTGATATAAGTAGATTGATCAAGAGTAATTTTATCCTCTTTTCTGCATAGTCTCATGCCTAGTATTTGATGAGCTGGACCAAGGTCTTTCATCTCAAACTCTTTCATGAGCTGTGTTTTTATTTCAGTCCTTTTTAGTGAATGTTTGGAAGTAAATAATAAAATGTCATCGACGTACAGGGCTATTATTATTAATTCTTTTCCATAAGACTGAAAATAGACACATGGTTCTGAGGATAGTTTTGTGAAATTCATCTTCTCTATGAGAACATAATTTATTTTCTCATACCAAGATTTTGAAGCTTGTTTTAAACCGTAGATGGCTTTATTCAATTTATAGACATAGTTTTGTTTACCTTTATTACATAGCCTTCTGGTTGTTCCATGTACACTGTCTCTTTCAGGTCTCCATTCAGGAAGGCAGTTTTCACATCTAAATGATCAATATCTAGGCTGTATTCTGCAGCCACAGCAAGTAGAGTGCGGATGGTTGAGTATCTCACAACTGGTGAGAATGTCTCTTCATAGTCAATTCCATACTGTTGTGTGTAGCCTTTTGCTACAAGTCGTGCCTTGTACTTCAACATCTCTCCATCAAGACCAAGTTTCCTTTTAAAAACCCACTTGCATTTCACAGGTTTCTGTTCTTTAGGCCTTTCAGTGAGTGTCCAGCAGTTATTGTCTATAAAAGATTGATACTCATCTGACATTGCTGACTTCCAGCTGCTTGCATCCGCACCACTCAGGGCTTCTTGCACAGTAGTAGCCTCGCAGTCACTGCTTGTGTTTTGTATCACCATGAGGGATACATAGTCGGTATCAGAAGACTCATCAGCCAATGTTGATTCCCCTGGAATGTACGTTTCATCCAAAGGATCATCTGCTTCAGAGCTACTACTACTTCCGGAGTCATTCACTGTGATTATACTTTCTCGTCGCAATCTGTCATCAGATTCATCATTTTCATTCACAGTGGATGTCTCCGACTGCTGAGGAGACTCGGAAGTATTAAAAGTACTACTATCTAATGTACTTTCAGTACTAGTTCCCTGTGTACTAATGATTTCATCAAACATATGATTTGTATAATCATTATCATCATGTGACAGTTTTTTATAAAATTTGTTTTCAAAAAATGTTACATTTCTAGCTTTGATCAAATTTGTAGGACATGAGGGTTCTAATAGTCTGTATCCCTTTGGTTCTTCACAATACCCTACAAAAATATATGGCTTAGTTTTTGGATCAAGTTTCTTTCTATTGTGAATAATGGCATAGGCAAGACAACCAAATATATGTAAATGAGCAAGGTTCACCTTTTTATTGCTCCACTTTTCTTCTGGTGTAACACCCATGACTGCCTTTGTTGGAGTCCTGTTCTTCAGATACACAGCGGTGTTGACTGCCTCAGCCCAAAATTTGTCACCAAGTCCAGCATCTCGAAGCATACATCGGGCTTTTTCCATCACAGTTCTATTCGCTCGTTCTGCCACACCGTTCTGCTGTGGAGAGTGAGGAACTGTGGTTTGATGTCTGATGCCATGTTGTTTCAGGAATGCCTGGAATTTTAAATTAACATATTCACCTCCATTATCACTTCTCAAGACTTTAATTTTTTTGTTAGTTTGATTTTCTACTAAAGCTTTAAAAAACTTGAAATTCTCAAAAACCTCATCCTTTGTCTTCAAAAAATAAACAAAAGTTTTTCTAGTATAATCATCTATAAATAAAAGAAAATACTTTGCACCACTGAATGAAGTAGTGGGCATAGGACCACACAGGTCTGTATGCACCAACCCTAACACCGACAGATGAATAGACTCTTATTATGCACCTAAGTGTGAGCAGGACAACAATTTTTTTTTTAATTCAATCATAACTAGTGATGCGTTTACAACTCAACATTAAGTCCGTCCTTTTTACCTTTTAAAGATTGAAAAGGCACAGGAGATTGCCATCCTAATATTAGAGCTGTCAAACATCGAATTTGAACCTTATGGCCGTGTCGATTGCACAATTTTAGAGAGCACTTAAAACATGCGTCTTAAAAATCCCTTAAACTGACAGCTATGCCTTTATTTTAGGTTAACATTCGTTCAAATGAATATCATTCGTTCATCGCCTCTCTTTCATTGGTCATAAAAAAGAAAAGGATAGCCGGATTTTAAAATTAGAGTTAGAGCATGACATCCCGAATCGAGGCCATTGTTCGCATTTTATTTTTATATCCACAGGGACACTGTCAAGCAAAAATCTCTTTGTGAGACTTTCCCTAGTTTTGTTAGGACCTTGCAGGCTGAATCAGCTGATTGTCCAGAAATAAAAAGATTCCGTGCTTCGGGAGGCACGTTAAACCTTGGGTCCCCGCCATGTCAGTGGCCTTTGGCGGCTCTATAACACTGACACCAGAGTTTGTGAGGTCGGTTGTCGACCTTACAACCCACACGATGAAGTAGAAGATTATAATGAAGATCATTATTCTGTTTGTAGGAGATGAAATTCCGCAACAAAATGGTGGAGTACGTGACTGACTGGGTGCTAGGCACTAGCCATCAGATCGCGCCGCCGCTCAGGTCCGATGCCAGCTCTATCAGCAGGTAACAAGGTTCAATTTACTTTGCACTTTGTAAATTTTAACCAAATGAACGAACTAAAATGATAGGAATGAACTAAATCCTAATAAAAAAATATAAAAAATTACGCCGAGTTTTCCTTCATTTATTGAATACAAATTGAACATGATTTTTTGACCTTGTATTTCATTTTGGTACAGTCGATTGTGTTGCCATTTAGTTCAAATATCTCCTCATTTAAAGTCAATATTATTACGACATTATATATCATCATCATCAACAGCTCATATACGTCCCCACCGAGGGGCTCGAGCCTACCCTGAATTAGGGCGATCAGGCCTTAGTCGACCACGCTGGCCCAGTGCGGGTTGGTCGACTTCATATACAACCTTCGAATTTCTTCGCAGGAGTGCAGGTTTCATCACGATGTTTTCCTTCACCGTAGCGTCGAATAAACGTACATGAATTCGAAATTCGAAAACACATTGGTACGTGGTGGGGATCGAACCAGCGTCTCCCGAACGGGATGCAGCGGCCCTAGCCACTAGACCACCGACGCTCTATTTTACATATCATTATGGAACGAAGGTGGAGGCGGTACTTTTAAAGAATTGATTAGATTTTCAAGAGTTATGTTTTATTTTCTTTAGCAAGATTTTTACAACCTAGATTTTTACCAACCTAGAATCTGCTCTTTTCCATCAAGTCAAACTTAACTTCCAAATTCAAAATAAATCAAAAGATACCAAAAATGTTTACGGCCAGCAACAGCCAAAGAGGCAAAGAGGTATAGGTATGTACATATACCTAACACATTAACACGTGAAGATAGGAACATTTATTTCCGAGCTGTAATTTATTCTATCAGATACCTGATGTGTTGCCGTGAGCTAGACCAGGCCTGTATGGAGTCAGTAGCTGCCTTACTGAAGGGTCTACCGCTGCAGCCCGAGGAATCTGACAGAGGAGACCTCATGGAAGCCAAAAGCCAGCTGTTCCTCAAGTAAGTGGCTCTGATGGTGGATCAGCCTGTATGGAGTCAGTGGCTGCCTTACTGAAGGGTCTACCGCTGCAGCCCGAGGAATCTGACAGAGGAGACCTCATGGAAGCCAAAAGCCAGCTGTTCCTCAAGTAAGTGGCTCTGATGGTGGATCAGCCTGTATGGAGTCAGTGGCTGCCTTACTGAAGGGTCTACCGCTGCAGCCCGAGGAATCTGACAGAGGAGACCTCATGGAAGCCAAGAGCCAGCTGTTCCTCAAGTAAGTGGCTCTGATGATGGATCAGCCTGTATGGAGTCTGTGGCTACCCTGCTGATAAATCTACCCCTGATGGACACTTATAGTGTAACACGAAAAAGGTAACGTGTAGACAAAAATATCATACTAATATTATAAATGTGAAAATGTATTCGGACGTATGGAGGTTTGTTCCGCTTTCACACCTAAACTACTAAACGGATTTGGATGAAATTTAGAACGGAGATAATTTGTACCCCGGATTAACACATAAGATACTTTTTACGGGAAAATCTTACGCAGGCGAACCGCTAGTAAGTAATGAAAAAATATCACTATCGGCTCGGTCCATTGATTGTTGATATATGTACTGACCCTAACATTTATC
Organism: Carpatolechia fugitivella; assembly: GCA_951230895.1. Classification (NCBI taxonomy): domain Eukaryota; kingdom Metazoa; phylum Arthropoda; class Insecta; order Lepidoptera; family Gelechiidae; genus Carpatolechia; species Carpatolechia fugitivella. The sequence goes on from OX579671.1 coordinate 6,614,940, forward strand.
TTTATCCACCAGATACTTCACGCTCTTCATGAACCTGCTGAACGACTGCAACGAGGTGGAGATGGCCGAGGGTCCAGGGCGTCTGGAGACCCTTCGCAACGCCACCATCCAGGCCATGTCCAATTTACTCAGCGCTAACATCGACTCAGGATTAATGCATAGCATCGGTGGGTATCTTCTTCTTAAATGTGTGGGTTGTAAAGGCGACGAGTTAAAAAACCTGGTGTCAGTTATGGAGTCAACAACAGTCGGACGTAGCACATGTCACAACTACAACGGAAGTTAGTATTCGGGACCAATGGCTTAGCATTTTTTCTTACTTTTCGGATGATCAGAAGATTCTGCAATGTCCAAATCAAACTCGACAATCTTACAAAGTGGTTTTTGTGTGACTGTATCCCTCAATCAATCAGCCTATTGCAGTCCACTGCTGGACGCGTGCCTCCCCTCGGGCACGCCAAAGCGCACGATCACCCGCTCTCCTCATGCAGCCACCACCAGCGACCTTCCTCAGGTCATCAGTCCCCCTGGCAGGGGGGCGTCCCACACTACGTTTCCCGAGACGCGGTCTCCATTCGAGAACCCGTCTGCTCCAACGCTCATCGGTTCTGCGACAGACGTGGCCAGCCAGCCCACTGCCACTTCAGCTTGCTACACTTCTGGACGATATCAACTATCTTGGTTCTCTGCCGATGACCGTATACCTATCAGGATACAAACTCAAAACCTCTGGCATAAGAATCGAATGCTCTACCGCTCGGCTTCGAAGGTTGTATCGGTGATTGACATGAACCACTGAACTACTGATGGCTGAGGTTTCGGTGATCGGTGACTAAAGCGCGGTCGCCCAGCAGAAAGAATTTCGTACGTTGACCCGTTATTACCTATCTCTGTTACTCCTGCGTAAATATATTGCCGTCCCACTCCTACAGATGCAATGCCTGAGTGACGGCAATATATTTACGCAGGAGTAACAGAGACAGAAAAATTTCGTACGTTGACCTGTTATTACTTGTCTTTGTTACTCCTGCGTAAATATATTGCCGTCCCACTCCTACAGATGCAATGCCTGAGTGGGACGGCAATATATTTACGCAGGAGTAACAGAGACAGAAAAATTTCGTACGTTGACCTGTTATTACCTGTCTCTGTTACTCCTGCGTAAATATATTGTCGTCCCACTTTCTACAGATGCAATGCCCGAATTTGGATGGGAATGGATGAATTTGTACTCTGGATTAAGACATAGGACATTTTACGGGAAAAAGTCCTTTTCCCACGGGAAAATCTTACATAACGCAATCGTAGCCGCGGGTGGAAAGCTAGTAATTTAATAATACTAAAGCAATAATTTCCCCGACATGCACTAAAAAAGAAAAAAAAGTAGCAGTAGTTTAAAGTATATTCATTCATTCATTCATTCATTACCTCTATATACATCTCCAGACCTGGGCTACCACCGCGACCTGCAAACCCGCGCGGCCTTCATGGAGGTGCTCACCAAGATCCTGCAGCAAGGCACGGAGTTCGACACCCTGGCCGAGACGGTACTGGCGGATCGGTTCGAACAACTCGTGCAACTCGTCACTATGATCTCGGACAAGGTTATCTATATTTACTCCGCATTTCTTGACTCCTTTCTCTAGGTAAAAGTGGAAAGAAGGGGTGGCCTTTACTTAGCAATTTGACAGATAAAATCTTCATAAGGATGGAGGAGTTTTAATGGGTCAGTATTTATTATAATAATGTGTACTCTTTCATTGGGTTGTTAGGTAAGACCGAATGTCAATGTCACTAGGTCGCCAAAGACATCTGTCATTTTATTATTATTGTTAGAAATATTTAATTGAATTGAATTTAGATTCATAGAAAACAACCAAAAACGTACACCTTCCGGCGGGACTTGAACCCACGGCCTTTGGCCTATACACAGCCAACGTGCTTACTAACTACACCACGGAGGGCGTAGTGACAGCGTCGAAATTCGTTCTTGCTTATTTTCTATGAAATTATGACGTCACCATTATAGGCAACTACTTGGCACGTTATTTACGTTATACGTTTTTATTATTGTTATCTTCATCAACGTCTCATATACGTCGTGATTGTTATATTTTACTGTATCCAGATAACTGTATGATCTGTTTTGTGCACAGGGCGAGTTGCCGATAGCCATGGCGCTGGCCAACGTGGTGAGCACGTCTCAGATGGACGAGCTGGCGAGGGTGTTCGTGACGCTGTTCGACGCCAAACATCTGCTTGCGCCGCTGCTGTGGAATATCTTCTATAGAGAAGTTGAGGTGAGTTCGAAGTTTTCAGAGTTTGCGCTCTAATTCTTTATTTAAATTCATCCGTCCTTTTAACATTTTAAAGATTAAAAGCTGTCAAACATCGAATTTGAACCTTGTGGACGCGTGGATTGCATAATTTTAGAGGGCACGCAAAACGACCATCTATAAATCTCTTAATCTTGTCAAACTTTTGTTTTGTTTCTTAATGCCTCAAGTTTCGTAGGCTCGAGCCCCTCGGTGGGGACGTATATGAGCTGTTGATGAATATAAGAATTAATTCTTAGAGATGTTTATATGTGTGATAAATATGTGTGAATATCCAGGTGTCAGACTGCATGCAGACCCTGTTCCGCGGCAACTCGCTCGGCAGCAAGATCATGGCGTTCTGCTTCAAGATCTACGGGCACCTGTACCTGGTTTCCCTGCTGGAGCCCATCATCAGCAGCCTGCTGGACCAGGCCGCGCACAGCCCCGCGCTCAGCTTCGAGGTGGACCCGGCCAGGTAGCGTTGAGTGGGTGGGAGGTCGATGACAGCCTGACACCAGGGAGCCGCCAAACATATCTGACGTATATCCTGTCAAGTCTACATCTGTAGTTCTGAAAATGTTGGCCGGAATCCACCGGACTTCTGGAACACATCGTGCTTTCCAAGCAATTAGATGTCCTATCAAAACTACTCATATAAGAGAGGAAAAGAACAAAGAAAAGTAGTTTATTGCCAAAGTAATAAGATTTGATAGGCACATTCTTCTTCGATAACCGACCTCACAAACCCTAGTGTCAGTGTTATAGAACGACTAGATAGTAGCCGGGACCAGCAGCTTAACGTGCCTTCCGAAGCACGGAATTATCTTTCTTTTCGGACAATCAGGTAATTCAGCCTGCAATGTCCTAACCAAACAGTGTCCCCACCGGGAATCGAACCAGGCAGGTTATCTATAACTTACTGCTTAATTCTCTACAAAATTAAACAAAATGACTTCTAAACGGCATTACAAAGGTTTTAGTAATTTAATTTCTGCCGTAAATATTTCACAAAACTAAACTACCCGAACATGTATCTTTACCCGACTTCTTTAGAAGGAGGGTTTGTTTTTAAGTATATATGTATGTATATACCTATATATTTCTTTGGCACTCTCTACAGCCTAAACGGCTTGATGGATTTTAGCTTAAGTTTGAGAGTTGTCGACCAACCCGCAGTGGGCCAGCGTGGTCGACCAAGGCCTAATCGCCCTAATTCAGAGTTGGCTCGAGCCCCTCGGTGGAGAGGTATATGAGCTGTTGATGATGATGAAGATGGTTGAAAGTTTAGAAATTTTCACGCAGTCAGGTTTTTTATTATTATTATTATTCTTTTTGTTCCAGATTGGACCCCAACCAAGACATAGAAGAGAACAGGAGGAACCTCATAGACCTCACCAAGGAGGTATTCGACCGCATCATCAACTCGGCCGACAAGTTCCCCCCTCAACTGCGCAGCATGTGCCATTGCTTGTATCAGGTGAGACCAATAGGGTATTTGACTGTTCGTTTTACAATATTTTATCAATTAATTTAAAAATATGAATTACAATTCACGATTCGCGAAGACAATAACAGAATCGGTTGGAAAACGAATTTACAGTGATTTTTTAAAGTTTCAATATGTGCGTTCAGTGTGAAGCGTCTCCGTTTCAGCTTGGCCAAATAGGGGATCGGACAACTTTGTTTTTATTTTGTAAATCCTAACTTCTTAGTTTCTGCTATGGAACACTAAAAGAATTTTTGCTCTATCTTTAAAATTGACCGAGTTATAAAGGTTTGAAATTCAAGATTTTTGAAAAAGACATATATTGAAACTTTAAAAAATCACTGTAAATTTGTTTTTCAACCGATTCTGTTTTTTTCTTCGCGAATCGTCTGCTACTATACTTGGGTTACTATAGGATGAGCTCTGACAGATTAAAATTTTAAAAACCTATTAATATTATTTCGTTTATTTATTTATTTATGAAGTAAAATTACATGCTGTTTAATGATAAAATAAGAGGTGAAGTTACTTTTTTTAAATATTTTAGCCATTATGGTTTTTAAACTGAATATTATTTAAAAAAATTGTTAACGTCGTATGAAAAATTTTGAAGCTGTCAGAACCCGTCCTATAATAACCCAACTATAATCTATATTTTAAAAATAATTCATAAAATATGGTAAATTTAATAACAGTCCGATCCCCTATTGCTTTTGTATGTCTATCTGTCTGTTTGTCTGTTTGTTCTCATATAGATTTTTTTGTCGCGCTCGCGAGGTTATGCAGCTCACAGGTCCACTAGTAATAATAGGGGATCGGACTGTTCACCATATTTTATGATTTATTTTTAAAATATAGATTAGTAGCCGACGATTCGCGAAGAAAAAAACAGAATCGGTTGAAAAACTAATTTACAGTTATTTTTTTAAGTTTCAATATGTCTGTCTCTTTCAAAAACGATTTTTGTATGGAGATAATGGTGTCAATTCCACGGGCGAAACTTAAACTTAATTTTATATCAGTGTTGTCACTTTCTGACCCACGACGATGAAAAAGGACAAGAGATTGTCAACCATCGTAAGCACCAAATTTTATAGCGCAAATGTCAAGTTTTGACGTGTGCCGTGTAATTATAAACGGCTTGTTTTAGGGTCCTGCTTAAAATTGACATTTGCAACATAAAATTGACGTTTGTGACATAAAATTTGACGTTTAATAGTGCCAACAATCTCCCGTCCTTTTTCATGGTCGTGGGTCAGAAAGTGACAAGACTGGTATAAAATTAAGTTTAAGTTTCGCTGCATAGAATTGACACCAATATGGCGTTACTAACAAATGACGTCACAAGTGGGTATGTGCCTCTCTGTCTAATCTTGAATTTCAAACCTTTATAACTCGGTCAATTTTAAAGATTCTTTTAGTGTTCAATAGCAGAAACTAAGAAGGTTGATTTATAAAATAAAAATAAAGTAGTCCGATCCCCTATTAATATAGAACCTTACAGAACGGCCACTCACCCCCTTCTGCCAATCCACGCTTCCTCACCCCGCCCTGCAGTTGGAGAGCAAGTTGGGAGTATCCAATAAAGATGGCCGTTAGTCGTACAGCGTCCTAGGTGCGCAACACTTAACTTCGCGCGCACTTTACTAGTAGATGGAGTAGTAGGAATTTCAAACCTTTATAACTCGGTCAATTTTAAAGATAGAGCAAAAATTATTTTAGTGTTCGATAGCAGAAACTAAGAAGTTTGGATTTATAAAATAAAAAAAAGTAATCCGATCCCCTATTGTATCGTTGTCCGCAGGTGCTGTCGAAGCGATTCTCCCAGTTCCCGCAGACGAGCGTGGGCGCGGTGGGCACTGTACTCTTCCTCCGGTTCATCAACCCTGCTATAGGTAACTGTATAAATCAAATCAAAAACTTTTATTCGAATTGAGATTTTACAAAATCATTTCTTGACAGCAAAGGACGTCAACACGTTCATATTAGGGTAGTTTCTGAGAGTACTTAAAAATATGCCTTCTTGGTGTCGATTCGGCATACGCCCAACTAAACTAAAATTAGTCCTGTCATTTTCTATCATTTTTAATTGAAAAGGGACCGAAGATCATCGGTTTTGTTTTTGTCTTTGACTTCACGACTAACTGTCAAATTTAGTCTTATTTTAGTGGCTTTTTATTCGTCATGGTGTTTAGGTAGGCATTAAAACAAGACTAAATTTGACAGTTAGTCGTGAAATCAAAGACAAAAACAAAACAGATGATCGTCGGTCCCTTTTCAATTAAAAATGATAGAAAGTGAAAGGAGCATGCGCGAGCATTTTGCAGTTCGGTGTGCGCTGACCTTATGGAATTGTAATAAGATGCATTTTTCAGTACTCTCAGAAAATGCTCTGCTCTGCTCTTGGTGTGCGCTGGCGCTCAGTGTTCGCTCACTGTGGAGAAGAACGGCCTTGTATCTTTTGTACTTTTCTTATATATATATAAAGAATCATACATCCGTCATAATTACAATCTAATTCGCTGAGTAGGAACAACAGTTGACATAAATACATACATACATGAACACATTACTCTCCTTTTTTTGGGCATTCGTGTAAAAATTTGGGAAGCAAATAACACTATCCTAGGCAGGTTTAGTACCATAAAAGGCAGGTCATTAATACACTCACCGGCACAACTAACCGCCCACCCTTCTTTTCAGGGAATACTTGTGATTCTTTATAATTCTATTAGTTACAGCCGATGTTAGTTACGTAAAATTATCAATAAATTAATTGTAATGTATAACAATAAGCGTAGTTTAAAATTAACCCGAAATACAAGGGTGGGCGGTTAGATGTGCTGGTGAGTATATACGAGGAGGGCTCAAAAAGTAGTGAGAACGACATACTCCTTGGTAAGAAAAAAAAATACTGGCAGGCATAGGCTCAGATACATATTTGTAATTAAAGAAAAAAAATCTTCGATTCTCTTTTGTTTTTTTCTGAATGTATTCATTTGTTTGCTTCGTGTCGGAACGTGTTCTCGAAAATGGAGAAAACGAAGTGCGAGCCGTTATTAAATACCTCTGTTTGAAAAAGTTAACGACTCAAGAGATTCATTGCGATTTGGAGGCAACATTAGGAGAGTCTGCTCCGCCGTATTCTACTGTCGCAAGGTGGGCTTCTCAATTTCGAGTAGGGAGAACGAGCACGGAAGACGAACATCGTTGCGGCCGTCCATCGACGTCAGTCACCCAAGAAAATGTTGCGAAGTTACCATCCGATACTTAATTCAAGAAACGGGCATTTCATATGGAAGTATTCAATCCATATTGAAACAATCTTTGAATATGAGAAAAGTTTTTTTTTTTTTTTTTTTTTATGGCACTAGAATGACTTTGTGCCAGTGTCAAGTTTTTTATTGTTAAAGCTAGGGAAACTTATCTACGCGAAATAAAGTAAAGGATAGGCAAGAAAAAAGGAAAGTTAGGTTAATTATAAAGTAGATATCAATAAAAACATATAACGATACGTATTATACATAATATTAAATTTTTATATTATTGTAAGTAATAAAAGATGATAATATGTTGCAATATAATAAAGGATACATTATAAGGCATGATATTCGGGTAGGAAAAGGAACATGGAGAGACTGGAGGGATTCATATAAATAAGAACGATTATACCGGGAGCAGGCGAAGAAAATATGATCTAAGTCACCAACCTCAACACCACATTGACAAATATCACTATCAACAATACCTAGTCTCGCAAGGTGGGATGGAGTGCATACATGTCCCAGACGCATTCTTTCCGCAAGATGGGTGCCGAGAATGTTAACCGACAGTCAGAAACAAAATCGACTTGACATTTAGAAGATATTGTTGGACAAGTTTCAAGAAATTTTACTGTAAAAATATTTGTATTTTTATTTATTATTTTTACTGTAAAAATACAAATATTTTTACAGTAAAAATAATAAAAAAATATATATGTTTATTTTCCAACAACTATACACTATGATAACAAAAACAAACCAGTAAACTTACGTTAGGTACACATACGTATTATACGATGTGGGGTATGCACATCATAGTTTGTGTTCCTGGTCCCCAAACTAGGATTCCCTGTGCTATGGAAAACCAGGTCTTCCAGTCCGAAACAAACACCACACATTATAGAAATACTAGCTGTTGCCCGCGACTCCGTCCGCGTGGAAATAGTTTTTGCCCGCGACGACCATACTAAGGCAACTAACACACCCTGCTCGCGCATGATGCCGTCTTCTCTTATCTCCATCTCTTATCATCTCCATCTCCTTCTCCATCTCTTATCTCTATCTTTATTTAACTTTGATTTGACTGTGACTGACTCTGTCTGACTCTGACTTTGACTTTAACCTTGACTTTGACTCTGATTCTGACTTCGACTGACTTTGACTTTGACAGAAACAAACATTCGTACAAATATAAATTAAGAAAAAGCAACAGGCGGCCTTATCGGTCTAAGCGATTTCATCCAGGCAACCATTGGGCAAAAGAAAATCATTAAGAATAAAAGGCGGGTGTGAAAAAAAAAAGAATTTTCGTATTATAGTATATTTATTTAGTAGTTTATTTAAGTATACACCGTGAAACTTTAATTGCAATTTGGCCCATTCTTTCTAAAATGTTCATGTCTACTATATTTGATTTAAAAAACGATGCCATTTTCGTAATTAACGTCCCCAAAAACCATAAAAACGACACCCATATTGATATTTAGACATTTCAACCCCACCGAACCCCCAATAGGGAATGATGGTATTTCACGTCCGCCATGAAGGATTTTAAAATCGTTATTGTTTTTGTAATCAGCGACTCGATAAACCATATAAACGATACTCATGTTGATTTTCAGACTTTGTCACCCCATTTCCCCCTTATAAGGGTAGAATTCTGAAAAAATCTGAAACACGTATCTACTCATTTATTGATAGGAGTACTCCTGTGAAGTTTCGAATAAAATAGTGAAACTAATCTTGTTTCCCCATACAAACTTTGCACCCCCGTTTCACCCCTTTAGGAGGTGAATTTTGAAAAATCCTTTCTTAGTGCACCCCTAAACCTCTCAAGGAACCTACGTGCCTAATTTGGAATCTCTAGACCCAGCGGTTTGGCCTGTGCGTTTCTTCTTTTATATATATAGACTGAAAATACTGAACATTTTACTTGTTCTTCATTCTATTTTCAAATAAAAATACCTCAATCGTAGACCTGATCTTTTAACTCACCCAATAACATCGTTCCCTCAGTATCACCCCAGGAAATGGGCATAATCTCGCGAGCAGTAGGCAGCACAGTCCGCCGCGGGCTAATGCTGATGTCGAAGATACTCCAGAACATCGCCAACCACGTGGAGTTCAGCAAGGAACAGCACATGCTTCCGTTCAACCACTTCCTGAGGACACACTTCGAACCGGCCAGAAAGTGAGTCTTTACCCCATTGGACATTGTTGACTCAGTATTCCATATTAGCCCAAGGTTAATTTCATTACTGACCATTGGAGATACCTTTTCTTAAAGTTACTCTTCGCGCCTGAAGGTAAGTTTTTTTATTATTGCACTAGCTTTCCGCCCGCGGCTACGCTCGCGTTGTGTAAGATTTTTCCCGTGGGAATAAAAAAGAATCCTGTAAAAAGTATCCTATGTGTTAATCCAGGTTACAGACTATCTCAATTCCAAATTTCATCCGTATCCGTCGAGTACTTTAAGCTTGAAGGCGGAACAAATATCCAAAGATTTATACATCCAATATATTTTCACATTAATTTATAATACTCATATTAGTGTGATGTGATTTTTTTTGCTCCGTTCTTTCTGTTGTCCCTCATGGCCTAATCGCTCTTCAAACATTCCATAAAGGGCTACCCCATGTGAACACTAGCACCACATCGACACAGTTCTAAAAATACAACAAGACTTATAAAACAATTTGATCGTCCAGATTTTTGATATATTGTGTTTTCACCAAGTTATGATTTTTTATCGATGTGTCGCTAATGTTCGCATAGGGTAGCCCACACTTACAGCTTACTAGAGAGAGACCGTTTGCCCTACTGTTCCCTATTACCCACCCCAGTTTCTTTTTATCCAGTACTCTACCTAATCTATACACTAAGCCTGTAGTCCAGTATCCTACTGCCCTAAAACGCGAAAAAACTTAAAAGTGCCCCAGATTTAAGTTGTAATTTAGTGAAACCTCCTGACACAGTCCGCAAAAGTTATCAAGGAGGTTTCATTATTTTAGGGAAACTGTTCAAAATAAATAAAATTTTGATTTAAAAAAAGAATTTCATCAACATCAACGGCTCGTTACAGTCCACTGCTGGACTATGAGCCAGTGTTTGGTTTTGCCATAATCTCCACGCTTGGCAGGCGGGTTGGAGATCGCACATTGAAAGGTTACTGTATCAGAGTGCTGCTGCCCGTTCCCTGTTCAATGTGTGGTCCCTAAGTCGCCTCTTACGACACCCACGGAAAGAGTAAGGGTTGGTGACAAATGTATTCTACTCTGCCGTCACCACACGGAGAATTTATTAACCACAAAACCTTTTATCCCCAGGTTCTTCATACAAATAGCGTCAGACTGCGAGAGCGTCGACCAGACCTCGCACAACTTGTCGTTCATAAGCGACGCTAACGTCGTGGCCCTGCACCGCCTCCTGTGGAACCATCAAGAGCGGATCGGGGACTACCTGTCCTGCAGTAGAGACCACAAGGCCGTTGGAAGAAGACCTTTTGACAAAGTTAGTGTTGTGTTACTATTCAAATTCACCAGGTACACCAAGAAACGCAAAGACCAGCGTACCTTCTTTGGCTTAATTTTGGTGTATTGCTTAACCTAAAAATGTTGCCAAATTTCATTTTAGTATGTGCTCCCTATGAGCTAACTAAAGCTCACTTCTATGGGAATAAGAGCGTGACGTTACGTATGTATGTATGTATGTGTACGTACTATGTATTGTAGCGTTGCGAACCGCTACGGTGTTTGAAACTTTTTTTATTGTGGTCTTTTACTGACAGCTGGTTTTTTTCTGGTGGATTTAAATTTTGGAATGTGTGATTTTGAAAGGCTGTGTTTTTTATGTTTGGTTTTGTGATTCTTTTTCCTGGGCGCATGAAATAAGGAGCTGTTTTTATTGAGATTAAAAATGCCTAGTTCATTTTCCTGGATTACCGTGGTCAAAGTAACCTGAAGTGTTTTAGAACCGTTGTTTTGCAAAGTGTGTTCCCTTAAATATAGCACTCCCGTTACTACTGCAGCGGAGCCTTTGAGAACCTGTACGAGCGAATCAGGAGTCCAAAGATAAGATAACGGGAGTGCTATATTTAAGGGAATGTATGTTTTGTCTTTATTATAGCGACTATCTGTCCTGTAATAGAGATCACAAGGCCGTTGAAGAAGGCCTTTTGAAAATTTTGTGTAGTTTTACATTGGTAATGTTTGTAATTCCCTACCTACTTTATCTGCTTGTTCCATCTACCTTTAGATATGGTGTCGATCTGTTTGCCAGTCGACTCCTTTCTGACTGTCTTAATGTTTTTTGTTAGCCATCCAAGTTGTGAAATTGTAAAATTCTTTTATTGATTCTTTTTAGATGGCAACACTGCTCGCTTACCTGGGACCTCCTGAACATAAGCCAGTTGAATCGTAAGTAATTTTCTCGAATTGTTACAGAAATTGCGACTGACATTTTCTTCTTTTGTGTTATAGATTATCCATCCATACTAATTGAATGAATGAATGAATGAGTTTATTTACTACAGAATGTTACATCTCTTAGTTTCTTCAATACATTATTTTTGTCTGTTTAACTTGTAAAAAAAATGTGACTGGGCGGTAGCTCACTCTAAAAAACTACAAATACAAAATAATATCCATACATAATTTTTTCTTAGAAAACACATGTCACAAAGTCGTTATGTAGAAGTGACTTAGCTGATAAATCACTGAGAATACAACTTGTACAACGGAGTTAGACGAGGAATATAATCGCGATGACAATGCAATATTATGGTAATGTCCAGGGTCTCATGATGGAGCCGGAACTCCTTAAATACACACCATAACCTAGTCGTGTTTGGGCTCGTTGGATTTGTTTTAACAAGGATATTCCACTCCACGGCTTTAAAAGCTTGTTTAAAAAGGATTTTTAATTAAGCTTATTTACATTATAAGTAAGGCCGTGTGCACAAGCATACTTTTCACATGCAGACAATAGTTCACGGAGACCCGCAACCGAAGAGCACAGCAGCACCATGTGGTCAGCATAGCTCAGGTTGTTAACGTACTCGCCAGCGACATGACATCCGACTCTGGTGCCGCTGAGCTCCCCGATCAGGTCGTTCATATAAAGATTGAATAACCCCATATTAACCTTGTTTGTTTCTCTCTCCAGCACATCAAGCCTCCTGTTCTCTTCGTACGCGCGCTGGTCTTCCATCGACATGTCCTCCACCAACTTCGAGGAGTTCATCGTGAAGCACAACATGCACGAGAAGGAAGAGTTCAAGAGCATCAAGAGTCTGAACATATTCTACCAAGCCGGCACGAGCAAACTCGGCAATCCTGTGTTCTACTTCATATCCAGGAGATACAAGTGAGTTAGCTTTGAGTCAGCCGTGTGGTGACGGCAGAGTAGAATACATTTGTCATCAACCTCTACTCTTCCCGTGGGTGTCGTAAGAGGCGGCTTAGTGACCACACATTGAACAGGGAACGGGCAGCAGCGCTCTCTGATACAGTAACCTTTTAATCTGCGATCTCCAACCCGCCTGCCAAGCGTGGTGATTATGGCAAAACCAAACACTTAAGGGGAGGAGGCTCATAGTCCAGCAGTGGACTGTAACGGGCCGTTGATGTTGGATAGGGTAAGTCACAACAAAGGAGAGATTAAAGTAATTCGTTACCAATAGCTACACCACCGTCATAGCTCATACTTGTCCCCACCAAGGGCTTCGGCCTACACTGAATCAGGGCGATTAGGCCTTAGTCGAACACGCAGGCCCAGTGCGGGTTGGTCGACTCCACACACAACCCTTGAATTTCTTTGCAGGAGTGTGCACGTTTCCTTACGATGTTTTCCTTCACTGTAAAAGCGTCTAATTCGAATAATATTAAAACAAGTATTAATTTCATATCCACATTTTGTACTCCTCAGGATCGGCGAGATAAACGCGGACCTGCTGATCTACCACGTGATCTTGACCCTGAAGCCGTTCTGCCAGCAACCGTTCGAGCTCATCGTCGACTTCACACACACAAACTCAGACAACCGCTTCCGGTGAGCATTGAGTACATAATGGACTCGATAATGTTATACATGTCTTATTGAAGCCGCAATTACAGTTATATGAGTACAGTGGCGAGTTGAGTAACGATAACTAGACGCGTTGTTATCTTATAACGTTATAGAGCGTGGTGGCACAGTAATTAACTTTTTAACTTAATTAAGTAGTAGACTGTCGGTGGTCTAGTAGCTAGGGCCGCTGCCTCCCGTCCGAGAGACGCTGGTTCGATCTCCACCACGTACCAATGTGTTTTCGAAATTCGAATTCATATCTTTGTTTATTCGACGCTCTTACGGTGAAGGAAAACATCGTGATGAAACCTGCACACTCCTGCGAAGAAATTCAAAGGTTGTGTGTGAGGTCGACCAACCCGCACTGGGCCAGCGTGGTTGACTAAGGCCTAATCGTCCTAATTCAGGGTAGGCTCGAGCCCCTCGGTGGGGACCTGTTGATGAAGTAGTAGACCGTTTACACATGTTTAGTTTATACCTGGACAAGACACAATCCCACAAATTAATGATAGTTAGCGGTACGGGAGGAGTGGTTACTTAATTTAATGACTTGGTAACCAGTTGTAACAATAAGCTATTAAATCGATAGTTTGAGGCGCGCGCGATATTGTAACATTCCTTTGTCTGCGGCGCTTATAGTCGCCTGCGTCGCTGCATCAATACGTCTTGACAGCCGCATACAAGGGGTAACCTGCGAAAACAAAAGAGAAGGCTGCCGAAATATAGACTGCGCTTTTTATTACTAATTCCTAATTCAATTTAACTAAGTTAAGTGTCAATCTAACTCGCACTGTACTTGTTAACGTGTAAATAAGGCTTCAGATTGTGAGCACGTATCAAGGTTTGATTCAATGTCTATTTTATATTTAGTAAACTTCTTAAAATATTACACACAATTTTAATATCCACACAGCTTATCCGCATAGGCTTAGTTCCGTCTTATGAAGTTGCCTTTTTCTGTACAATCAAATCGAGAAATATATAAATAGACATCAAAATTACCTCTATTTAAATAACAGCCCTTGAGCCTTTAAAACTATGATTTTTTAATACAGCACTTAACATTTTTGCATAAACACGTAATATTAAAAACAAAACTATTTGTGATGTGTGTATGTGACCTTATCAGATGTTAAAGTGAGCATGCATGATGGCATGTTACAATAAAGTTAATTTTAATATATTTTATATTATTATTTTAAAAGTTCCCATCACTACAGTCCTCGCCTACTATTATAGAGCTAGTCTAGACTAGACCTTGATAAATAAAATTGTTAGGATTTAAATAAATATTTTGCTTGTTTGTTTTTGTTTATAATTTTGTTGTTACTTTAGCACATTTTAGTTTTTTTTTGCCTACGCAATAACATTTTCACTGTATTAAGAAGAGTATTGGATTTACTTTCTTTGTTCCGAATAATTTTTAGTTGATTAATTGTCCGTGAATTTGATCCATTCTCACCAAAGTGGAAAAGTGAAGTGTCTTCAAGGAATTATTGGCATTGAAATTAAATATGATAAAGAAGATTATATCAAGGAATATTTGAGACTACCGTTATCTAAGCTTACCATATGGATAAAAGACGCAATAACTTGGATTCGTAATGTCCCATACAATAGAATCCGGCAGTAATGTAAACAAACGAATTTAAACACGATTATTCCGTAATAGGGAATATACATAAAAACAAATTTGGTATTTTCATAGTTCAACTGCATGTATACAAAAATAGATTACTGACAGTCAAAACAGAATCGAAATTGATCGAAAAACAAACTAGATACAACATTATTAAACAAATATATCTGTCCCTTTTTTCATCATCAACGAAAACGAAATTTTCTATGGCAGATGTATGGACCGCGTGACCAATGACGTCAATGGTTATGTCGGACCTCTCTGTCTAACCATCAACTTTGAAGCCTTATAACTTGGTTTCTGTGCAAGATATTTGAAAAAATATTTTTTATTTGTTATTTGTTTTATCTAGAACTTAAAATATTTCGATTAATGAATTTAAAAAAAATGTGCATATTCCCTATTACTTACATTTGAGTATCAATCCTGATCATATGCACACTTCAAGGAACCATACATTCTTCTTACAATCATTTCGCTAACTTCTTTATGATAGTTATTTTAATAAAAAATACTCTGACGACAAAACTTTCAATAATTTGTAAAACTGCCATATTACTCATCAATGTCTTGGGGCCTTAGACGCGCGTTGAGGCCACCGAAGTTCATTGATCCTTGGAAGGCAAAACAAACTTGCAACTGCATTTGAAAAAATAATGTTTCCATTCATCATTCATCATTTCAGCCTGTTAAAGTCCAAGTCCATGTTTCCATTATTGAAATATAATTACGTGCGTTTGCAAAAAAAATAAAACGACACGACTCGTCAAAAGTCGTATCGTGTCTAGTTTCAGAATAGTTCCAACACTTTCCATTTCCACTTGTGTGTTCAGTAATTTTGCAGGCTCGCTACTCACTCCGCACCACCGGTCATTGAGAACTTCTTTATTTACAGGAGATTGATTCATTTGTGACCCGGGGACACCAACCTAATTCATGTAATTTTTAACACGCTTTTATTAGCTTCACTTGTAACTATGTAAGAAAATCTTGGAATCTTAATTTGACCCACTTTCCGGTCTTCCATTAGGATGAAATTTTGCACACGCTCTGAGTTCTGATGACAATACATGACTAGCTAAGAAACGTCATTACAAATCCAATATGGCGGCCCCCCAAGATGGCGGACTGGCTGTTTGAAATCCACCCCCATGATATGGGTATCAAATGAAAGGGTTTGCTGTCAGGAAAACGAAAAAAATAGTCACGTGACTTAAATCCAACATGGCGGACAGGCTATTTGAAATGCACCGCCATGATATGGGTATCAAATGAAAGGGTTTGCTGTCAGGAATACGAAAAAAAAATAGTCACGTGACTTAAATCCAACATGGCGGACATCCAAGATGGCGGATTGGTTTAGTAATTTTTAGTGCGTGCTAAAAGCGTGGTTTTTTAAGCTATTATAATTTATTAGAAGGATGATTCTTTTTCTCACAGAAACCACCTCGTGGTTTGTTAGAAGGTTTTGGTATAGGATGTTTTTCTCACTTGGTATTCTTCTTTTCAGATAATTTTATGGATACAATGAAGTTTCCTGTCTCTTTTTTTCTTTTGTCGGGATTGGATTTCTTTTCTCTATTTGTCTAATCTTGCATAAGTTACTTACTTTTTTGTTATTGCACTCCTTGTTGTTGTTTATTTATGAGTTTAGCTACAATATTTTGTTCTATTGGCTCTTCTTAATCGTGGAAGCTGTTTACTTCTCTTCTCTCTCTAATTTTTGAATTCTCTAATTTTTGCTCTATCTTTAAAATTGACTGAGTTATAAAGGTTTGAAATTCAAGATTAGACAGCTCTCTTTGCCTCTGCACATACCCACTTGTGACGTCATTTGTTAGTTACGCCACATAATCTCCATACAAAAAATAGTTTTTGAAAGAGACAGACATATTGAAACTTTAAAAAATCACTGTAAATTCGTTTTTCAACCGATTCTGTTTTTTTCTTCGCGAATCGTCTGCTACTAATCTATATTTTAAAAATAATTTATATAATATGGTGAACAGTCCGATCCCCTATTCAAATTAGTTTCGAACCGGGGGTGCCCTTAAAACTTAGGGCTACCAGTGCTTCATAAATTCATTCAAAAGTTGTTGCTAAGAACTGAATGCTACCTTCAATTTAGACTGTTTCTTCTCGTTGGTTTATATTTAGATGAATAATTGTTTCTCAATCTTAGGAAAGGTTTATACAGAAGTGACGTGGCGAGGACGTATGGCGGTGGCGGATAGTCAAAGTAACACAATATAGGAGAATTACGCCTGCGCGGTACGCCTCCAGGTGACGACGTCCCGCCACTAGGTGACGCGCCACCGCCACTAAATGGCACGCTGGACTCTAAACTGCGTACTATTAAGGTTTATATTGTGTTAGTCTTTACGTCCTCACCACGCCACTTCTGTATAAACCATGCCTTAAAGCGGCCGGAGAACTGAATCATAGTCACCAGATTAATATAACAGTACAGATCGGCCACTCCACGCTACCTCACCTCACTGCGTAGTTCGGGGGCGAGCAGGGTTGGATTTCGTAGTATAATTATACTATTTGTACCATAGTTTGATGTTGCGTAGTATATAGTATCGTAATGCTTGGATTGTGGGCGAAAATACCATAATTTTAATACCAAATTATCTAAATGTTATTTAATTGACATTAATCCTAATGCACGGACTTCTTTGCCGAATGGCAACATCAAATGAATACGAGAAGTATTAGGAATACAATACCCCGTGCAATGTTTTGCTGCTTATGTCATTTTGAGGGAAAGGGATGGATATTTTTTCTGCTTGAGTATGACTGAGATGAATGTATAGCAACAAATTTCGCGTGATCGATGAAGTTCCCATTGAAAAATTTGCTGAATTAGAGATTCTCATTTTAATAACAAATTATTTTTATTTAATCTACAATTTTTTCAACACAAAAGCAAAACGTAGTATAATTTCTGGTAAAAAGTATCTTTTTAATATTCATAGACAATAATTTTATGGGAGCCTGATTCCAACCCTGGGGGCGAGTTGAAAGTATTGTGGTAAATAAATACCACGTTTATCTAAAACATGTTAACGCCTTATTGCCTAAATCAAAACCTGTTATCAAATAGTACAATATATTTTTACCTTAGACAACATAGTCCCCACGCCTTAACCTTGAGACTCGACACCATAGCTTTATTGCCCGCAATCACTACAACTCAATCCAATAAGTATTTTCGTTTCTTTTTCATAAAGGCCCGATTATTGCAGGACGGACTTCCTTCAGAAATGGTTTACAGTGTTGCCAGAAGTCGCGTACATAAACATTCACGCGTGCTACATCTACAACTGCAACAGCTGGGTCCGCGAGTATACTAAGTTCCACGAGCCTATACTGGCTCCTCTAAGGGTAAGGCATGGCTATAATGTCGTAGGAAGATTTGGTAATTCGAATTTTCGCGAAAACCCTAGGGATACGAAAACACGGATAATTAGACAATGGTGAAAACATTTCTCAACATTACTGGAAAAAGATAGGGTTTTTGCAATAACACGAGTCGCTCTAGTAATACTGCAAAATGAAACGTTAGCTATTATAAAATAAGAACGCTGATTGGCCGGTCGGAGCGCCCAAAACGAGATCTCCTCCGATTGGTTAACGTTGACTACAGGGTAAAACTAGGAACCCATCAAAATAAGATTTAGTCAGTTAAAAAATCTAGCAAATCATAGTTATAGATATTCAATGTTACTAGAGCGACTCGTGTTATTGCGAAAACCCTGTCTTTTTCCAGTAAGATTGAGAAATGTTTTGACCTTTGTCTAATTATCCGCGTTTTCGCAAAAATTCGAATTATCAAATCTTCCTACGACATATATAACAAACCGGGTTTCTGCCCGCGACTTCCTCGGCGAGGTATTTTTTAACAAATCAACCCTTCCTTTCCCCTTGAGGATTGAATTTCCTTCACGTCGTCGTCGTAAGAATCACTTCATAATTATTAATCACCCAATTTATTCTAATAAAGAGCGTTGGTGGTCTAGTGACTAGGGCCGCTGTCTCCCGTCAGGGAGACGCGGGTTCGATCCCCACCACATACCAATGTGTTTTCGAATTTCGAATTCGTATGTACGTTTATTCGGCGCTTTTACGGTGAAGGAAAATCACATCGTGATGAAACCTGCACACTCCTGCGAAGAAATTCAAAGGTTGTGTGTGGAGTCGACCAACACGCACTGGGCCAGCGTGGTCGACTGAGGCCTAATCGCCCTAATTCAGGGTAGGCTCGAGCCCCTCGGTGGGGACGTATATGAGCTGTCACCCTTATTCTAAAATCTACGCCGTTGGCAATATGAAAAAATCAGCAATAATCGCCTAAAAACAAGCCAGACCAACAAATCACTTAACAAAATCTTGCAGGGCAACAGGAAGCTCATATTTATAGACAACCACAGCAAGCTGAGCGACTACGTGGACCCCGAACAGCAGAAGCTTCCCGGAGCCACCCTGGCGCTGGAGGAGGACCTGAAGGTCTTCAACAATGCGCTCAAACTCTCGCATAAGGATACCAAAGTCGCCATCAAGGTCAGTGAAAAAAGAGACAATGGTCCCGCAGCGACACTAAATTAAAATTTTATATTAGTCTTGTCACTTTCTGACCCACGAACATGAAAAAGGACGGGAGATTGTCGGCTCTGTTGAACGTCAAATTTTATGTCACAAACGTCAATTTTAAGCAGGATCCTAAAACAAGCCGTTTAAAATTACATTGCACACGTAATATTGTTTTATTATAAATAAATTTTCGTTTTCAGGTTGGACCTACGGCGTTGCAAATTACATCCGTAGAAAAAACCAAAGTATTAGGATTGCCTGTTTTACTAAACGATGTGTACTACGCTTCTGAGATCGATGAAGTAAGTAATAAGCATTCAATTAAATGAAATAATAATTAAATTTATACACGAGTCATACACATACATAGCTCCCCAATAGGAGAGGAGAAGTGGTTGCCAATTGTAGTGACGTCATGATTTCATAGAAAACAAGCAAGACCGAATTTCGGCGCTGCCACTATGCCCTCCGTGGTGTAGTTGGTAAGCACGTTGGTTGCGTATAGGCCGAAGGTCGTGTGTTCAAGTCCCGCTGGAAGGTCCCGCGGGTTCGAATCCCGCCCAAGGCAAACATTCGCGTGATGAGCGCTTGTGTTTGCCTTGTGTCTGGATGTTATTTATCTATGTAAGTATGTATTTATCTATTTATATAATGTATATCATCTGTCTGGTACCCATAGTACAAGCTCTGCTTAGTTTGGGATCAGATGGCCGTGTGTGAAAATGTCCCCACATTTTTATTTATTTATTTATTTATATTAAATTTGTTTCGCACAGGTATGTCTAGTAGACGACAACCAGTTCTCCCTACAAATAATAAACGAAGCGACGCCCCTGAGCTTCATACACAACGACTGCGACAACATAGTGCAGTCCATCATACACATCCGGAACAGATGGGAGCTCAGCCAGCCGGTGAGTCGTCCACATACTAAATAATAATAAGAACAATAATAATAATAAACAAAACGACGCCCCTGAGCTTCATGCACACCGACTGCGACAACATAGTGCAGTCCATCATACACATCCGGAACAGATGGGAGCTCAGCCAGCCGGTGAGTCGTCCACATACTAAATAATAATAAGAACAATAATAATAATAAACAAAACGACGCCCCTGAGCTTCATGCACACCGACTGCGATATCCGGGAGCGTATCAGAATGAAAGACGTGTTGTGCGTCAGACTAACGTATATTGACTACCGGCTACTTAGATGCTAACTTATATCTATCTATATGTGGTTGAGGTGAGTCGCATACTAGAGTCGATCGTACACATCCGGAACAGATGGGAGCTCAGCCAGTCGGTGAGTCGTCCACATACTAAAGTTTCAGGGTTTACGTTATCGCTTATTC
Organism: Carpatolechia fugitivella; assembly: GCA_951230895.1. Taxonomy (NCBI): domain Eukaryota; kingdom Metazoa; phylum Arthropoda; class Insecta; order Lepidoptera; family Gelechiidae; genus Carpatolechia; species Carpatolechia fugitivella. The sequence continues at coordinate 6,635,667 of OX579671.1, forward strand.
CGGTTTTTTACTTTGTTTAATAGTAAAATTGTTAGCAGAAATAAAAGTTTTTATTTCTGCTAACAATACAGTTAAAATGGAAGAGCAGCAATATTATTATGAATTATGATGCGCGGATTACCATAACAAAACATTACAAACCCAATTTTTGAAATTACCTTAACATTCCTGAACTAATTTCATGTGCTATGATATAGTTCTCGTATGATAATGGGAAATGGCACCACAAGCGATTAATTGGTCCAAGTACTGTGTTCATTGGCTAAGCCATTTAATTTTAGATCGGCCATTTGGCTACAGTCGATATAGTTCTGTTTTTCTCCTCATCGACACACGCATGATATACAAAACTGTTTCAATTTGTGGAAACCTGTCCCTTAACCTGAAAACTTCAAAACTGTATCTGATAAAATTTTGCCGGGGTGATGAAAAAGCGTCTCACAGAAACACATAATGTTTAGTGGACATTTAAAAATGTTGATATTACTTTCTGATTCCAGGACACAGTAACAGTCCACCAAAAGATCCGCCCTAAAGACGTCCCGGGCACGCTTCTCAACATGGCTCTACTGAACCTGGGCTCGTGCGATCCGAATCTCCGCACCGCAGCATACAACCAACTGTGCGCTCTCACCGCCACCTTCCATTTGAAGATCGAGGGTCAACTGCTGGAGACTTCAGGTTGGATATACAGATACTTTTGTTAGACGCCCCAGGCACTGAATCTAGGACCGTGCGATACGGACCTTTGCACCGAACAAGAGCTAGATTAACAAACTCACAAACCCCGTGTGTCAGAACATAAGTCGGGATTTATGTCCTCACGTACTCTTTGACTCACAGAATCATCTTACTTTTCAAAAAACCACGTGATTCAGCCTGCTATGTCCTAACCAGACTGGAGACAGTCCCACAAAACTATCCAGAACAAAACCAAATGAATGAGATATTATCATATGGGTGGTAAAGCCACAAATGACTTATTGAAACCTGGAAACATAGTTATAGAGCTGCTAAAATGCCTCACTAATACCTCCAAAAAATCCACCCTCACCCTCCAATGCCTCCTGCTTCTAATGGCTCACAGCACCATTCATTGTAATACTGGCTTTGCCAAAAACCCTCAAATTTCCAGGTTTATGCATCCCGTCCAACAACACGATCTTCATCAAGTCCGTCAGCGAGAAGCTGGCCCACAACGAGCCGCATCTCACGCTGGAGTTCCTCGAGGAGTGCATCCAGGGGTTCCGGGGGTCCACCATCGAGCTGAAGCATTTGTGTCTGGAGTACATGACTCCTTGGCTGGCGAACCTCGTCAGGTAAGTCGGTCTACTTAGAAAAGACTACCCAGACCCATTGGGTCTGACCAACGATTTTAGCTGAAAATGAGAAAATGTTCTATGAAAAATTACAAAAAATACGGTGTTTTTATTTTTTTATATCTTTAAAAATGACTGAGTTATTAACGATCAAAGTGCACACTTCCGCACGAGGCGAGTGGTAGCTGTGACGTCATATTGATGTCATATGCACGCAACGTTCCTATTACACCGCCCGCAACCGCCTGCATATGACGTCACACGCTTGAAACTTCTCGCGGTCATAACTTTGGTAATATTGCATGTATTGAAGTGAAATAAAAAGTAATGTAATTTACATGATATACGAGGAGGGATCAAAAAGTAGTGAGAACGACATACTCCTTGGTAAGAAAAAAAAATACTGGCAGGCATAGCTCAGATACATATTTGTAATATTAATAAAGAAAAAAAATCTTCGATTCTCTTTTGTTTTTTTTCTGATTGTAGTCATTTGTTTGCTTCGTGTCGGAACGTGTTCTCGAAAATGGAGAAAAACGAAGTGCGAGCCGTTATTAAATACCTCTGTTTAAAAAAGTTAACGACTCAAGAGATGCATTGCGATTTGGAGGCAACATTAGGAGAGTCTGCTCCGCCGTATTCTACTGTCGCAAGGTGGGCTTCTCAATTTCGAGTAGGGAGAACGAGCACGGAAGACGAACATCGTTGCGGCCGTCCATCGACGTCAGTCACCCAAGAAAATGTTGCGAAAGTCGAGAAAATGGCCCTTGGCCAAATGGCCATTGAGCGATCAAAGAAGAGCTACCATCCGATAATAATTCAAGAAACGGGCATTTCATATGGAAGTATTCAATCCATATTGAAACAATCTTTGAATATGAGAAAAGTTTCCGCAAGATGGGTGCCGAGAATGTTAACCGACAGTCAGAAACAAAATCGACTTGACATTTCGAAGATATTGTTGGACAAGTTTCAAGAAGATTCTGAGAACTTTTTGTCTCGTTTCGTAACAATGGACGAAACATGGGTCCATCATTTTGATCCTGAGACAAAACAGCAATCTTCGCAATCCATCCCACTCCGCAATCCATCATCACCGACCCCGAAGAAGTTTCGTGCCGTGGCATCGGCTGGCAAGGTTATGGCTTCAATATTTTGGAACTCAGAAGGCATATTGTTGATTACCTGGAGCGTGGAACTACTATTACAGGCCAATATTATGCAGCTTTAATTCCCAAGTTGAGGAATGCTAATACAAATAAAGGAAGTCAAGACAGATACGAATTAAACGGTTTATTAATTAAAACAAAATAAAGTACATGTCATGCACACACCGACGTTGCAACAAGGGGCGAGAGAAAACACCTGCGAGAAAATGAATAGCACGATATACAGTTTTATATTTGTTGCATAAAAACTTCAGGCGTTTGCATTCTTATATCCAACACGCCCCCCAGAATGCAAACCCATTACTTGCATGAAGGCTTCGGACGTGGCAGCCCTTTGGTGAGAGCGTCAGCGACCATCTCTTCAGTGCTCTTGTAACGAACAGTGACTTGCTTCAATGCGATCCGCTCTCTAATAAAGTGGTAGCGAACATCTATGTGCTTGCTTCTGGCTCGCCAAGTGTCGTTATCTGAAATGCTAATTGCACTTTGGTTATCACAAAACATACACAATGGTATATTTAACAACATAGGCCAGAAATCATTTTCCAATTGTTTTAGCCATATTGCTTCTTGTATAGCGGTGGCAAGAGACATATACTCCGCCTCTGTACTTGAGAGAGCTATGGTAGGTTGCCTCTTAGAACTCCAACTAATTGCGGCTCCCTGAAAAATAAACATGTACCCTGTACACGACCTTCTGTCTTCTGTATCAGAGGCCCAATTTGAATCACAGTAACCCATGATATTAGCATTATTTTTCTTGAAGGTAAGTTTAAAGTCCATTGTTCCCTGTAGATATCTTAAGACTCTTTTTGCAGCTGACCAGTGTTGTGCGGTTGGCTCATTATTAAATCGGCTCAATTGGTTTACTATAAAAGCTATATCTGGTCTAGTGCCCTGTGATAGATATAGCAAACATCCAATCAGTTCATGGTAAGGTATATTCCTTTTTATTTCTTCTTCACTTTTAGCTTTTACTAATTGCAGATTAGCTTCACACGGTGTATAAGCAGGTTTGCAGTCACTCATATTAAAACGTGAAAGTATTTTCTTGATATACTGAATCTGATCTAGTGTAATTTCATCTTTTACATTTTGATTTATTCTGAACCCAATACAACATTTTGCTGGTCCCAAGTCTTTCATATGAAACTTCTCATTCAATTTATTTCTAATCATCATTACTGTTTGTTCATTGTTGTAAAAATACAAGGTGTCATCTACGTAAACTGAAATAAATAATATATCTTGTTCATCAATAATTCTGTAGTAAATACACGGATCTACTTTTGATCGTGTCATTCCTATTTGCAATAATGCTGAATTTAACTTTTTATTCCATTGTCTGCTTGCTTGTTTCAGACCATATATGGATTTATTAAGCTTGCACACTTGGTTTCCTTCTTCGAAATAAGGTGGCTGTGACATGAAAATATCTTCTTCAATGTCACCTTGTAGGAAAGCAGTAACTGCATCCATCTGATGGATTTTGAGGTTATATTTTACTGATAATCCAATCAGGTATCGTATAGAGGTGTATCTCACCACTGGTGCATATATTTCGTTGTAATCTACACCCTTTTTCTGTTGAAAACCTTTTACTACTAGACGGGCTTTATATCTTAACACGTTACCATTTTCATCAGTTTTTGTTTTGTACACCCATTTGCATTGAATAATTTTCTTATTCATCGGAGGATCAACAAGTGTCCATGTATTATTTTGTAGTAAAGAGTGGTGCTCTTCCTTCATGGCTTCTAGCCATTTGTCTGCTTTATCGCTTTCAAGAGCTTCAGTTAGACTCTGTGGATCTTTATCTAGAATTCCCATGGCTGTCTCACTACTCATACATATAAGAGCTTCTGGTTCATTACCATTTTCGTTTGTCGATTCTGCCATATACATTTCTTCCCTTCGATTATGATTGGTGATATTTCGCCTCTGTGATACATCACTGATACTTGAGGTAGAGCTTTCATTTGATGGTATATATGTTTCATCATCTGGGTCAGTATAATTAGAGGTTGTTAATGAATTCTCATTTTCATCACTAGAAATATTTTCTATTTCTTCATTTTGCATTTGTACAACATTAGTCTGTACTTCTTCTGTTTGGAACAAAGGTAAGTAAATGTTATCATTTTTATTGTTTATCATTTTGTTTGAAGTAACTTTTCTTGTGTTAATAATTTTCATTTTTTCTTTTTCAGGTTCTTCTTTTTCTTTTTCAGGTTCTTTAATTTCCTTTTCTGGTATTAATGTTTCATTTTTAATAATATTTTTATTTACAGTGGCTTCGAGAAACACAACATCTCTACTCATTATTACATTCTTTGTCTTCGGATCTACAAAACGGTAGCCTTTTACACAATCATTGTAACCAACAAAAATCAACTCACGTGACTTTGTGTCTAATTTTTGACGGCGTTCCTTGGGTATGTGCACCATTGCTCGGCACCCGAAAATTCTTAAATGACTTAAGTCTGGTTTTGTGCCAGTCCATACTTCTTCTGGGGTTATATAAGAGAGAGATTTGGTTGGCGAGCGATTTATGATGTGCGCTGCCGTTACCACAGCTTCACCCCAAAAGGAATTCTGTAAAGAAGCATTTATTAGCATACATTTTGACCGTTCAATCAATGTTCTATTCACACGTTCGCTTAGCCCATTTTGTTCCGGCGTATACGGGTTTGTGGTTTGGTGCAGTATTCCAAATTTCTTTAAATAATTGTCAAAATTATTGTTTACATATTCCTTGCCATTGTCAGTTCTTAATATTTTTATCTTCTTGTTTAATTGATTTTCCACTCTGTTTTTATATTCAATAAAATTTTCCAATACATCAGTTTTACTTTTGATAGGATATACGAATACTTTTCTAGAAAAATCGTCTATGAAAGTGACAAAATACTTGGCACCTCCAAGTGTTGCAGTTTGCATCGGTCCACATACATCGGAGTGGATAACTTCTAGCAGTTCGTTTGCTCGGGAGCCTTCACTTGGAAATGACTGCCTTGTTTGCTTTCCTTGTATACAACTTAAGCATGTCATATTTTCTTTCTTCGGAGACAATTTAACACCGGTAGTACACTGAGGTATCTTTTCCATATCAGTAAAATTCAGATGGCCCATCCTCTGGTGCCATATGATAGTATCATTCTCGGTCATCACTGGCATAGCAATAATTGTATTATGTTTTACTTGTAGCCGGTACATATCATTTATTAAATCTGCTATTGCTACTTTCTGTCCCAACTGATTTGAAATAATACAACCATTTTTGTTAAATTCAACTTTACAGCCACTATTTATCATTTTACTGACTGATATTAAATTAGTTGATAATTCTGGCACATATATGACATTTTTCACCTGTATTTTATTCATACAACCATTTGAATCTGGGACTTCTAATATAACATTTCCACAACATTCAACTTTCAGTATTTTATTATCTGCAATCCTGATATTAGAAACAGGTGGTGATCTGACATCACATAGCCACTCCCTGTGCATCGTCATATGCATGGAGGCCCCTGAGTCAACGTACCAATTAAAACAGTCATTCATTGTTGCTGCTGAAAATGCTGCCACAAATCCAGTTTTATTTGTATTTTTATTTCCTTTTTTAAACCAACAATTCTTGCTCATGTGCCCATACTTGTTGCAATTATAACACCTGGGACCTTTTTTATTCTGCTGTTCATATTTTACTTGTTTAGATTTAGCATTTGTATAAAGAGCGGTAGTGTCTGTATTTTGAACCTCTTGCAATAATTTATTTTTGACAAGATCAGCACTAATCTTTAAACCAGAGCTTTCTAAACCCATAATCATTGGCTTGTACATATCAGGTAAGCCGGCCAGCATCAAAGTCCCAAGCCACTCATCATCAACTTTAAAATTGATATTTCTTAATTTGTGTGCCGCTGACATTATTTTGTTGACATAATCCTCCACTGATGAACTATTTTCCAGGTTAGTATTTATTAATTCTTTCAATAGTCCAACTTTTCTTGTCAACCCGCTGTCTTGAAATGCCTTTGTTAAGTTATCCCATACCTGTTTTGCATTTACAGCATCTTGAATATGGACATATAGTATTGGATCCACTAATAATATCAATTTTGATTTGGCTCTAATGTCTTTTTGTTTACTTTTTGGGTCGTTTGTGGGTTCATTTTCAATTACATCATATAAGTCTTCGAGTTGCAAATATGCTTTGACTGCAAAACTCCAACTAGCCCAATTTTCCCGTCCTTTCAACTTTTCAATGGACATTGAATGATTAGCCATATTACTGTCACTCATTAATATATGCTGAAAATGCTGAAAAAAGTAATTCACTGATTTGAAAGTAAAGTGAGGTTATCTACTTTTTGTTACGCGGTTTTTGTTTCACTGTTTTTATACTAATTTCGGCACTTTTACTTTCGCGAACACTAATCCGTAGGTATGGGACGGCCCATAACCTAATACAAATAAAGGAAGTCAAGACAGATACGAATTAAACGGTTTATTAATTAAAACAAAATAAAGTACATGTCATGCACACACCGACGTTGCAACAAGGGGCGAGAGAAAACACCTGCGAGAAAATGAATAGCACGATATACAGTTTTATATTTGTTGCATAAAAACTTCAGGCGTTTGCATTCTTATATCCAACAAATGCCATCAAAGAGAAAAGGAGAGGGAAACTTCGAAGGGGCGTACTGTTTCATCACGACAACGCACCCGCGCACAGGTCGGCAGTTGCGATGGCTGCCATTCAGCAAGCTGGCTTCGAATTGGTTGACCACCCCCCTTATTCACCAGATCTGGCGCCTAGCAATTTTTATCTGTTCCCCAAATTGAAAGAATACTTAAGGGGAAACAGGTACGAGGTGATAGATGCCGTGGAAAGCTTTTTGCAGGACCAAGACAAAACTTTTTTTTTTTAAGGGATTGAAGCCTTGTAAAAGCGCTGGACTCGGTGTGTAGAGAGACTCGGAGACTATGTAGAAAAATAAATTATTAAGTTATCAATATTCATTATATTCTATTTAATTCTCACTACTTTTTGATCCCTCTTCGTAAGGCATGTTTTAATGTGTAATGAGAACCTATCGGTGTTCTCCATTCGAATACTAATATTGCTCGGGAAATGTCAGGGAAACGTGGGTTCGAACTCCGTCTCTTATTAATGTGCTTTCTAATTTCTAATTCATATGTACAGTCAACTGAAAAAGTTCATGCCTATTGCCACGGCAAATGATTGAAGTTTCCTTCAAAGTGTATAATTATTTTGAAATATTTAGGAATTTAGGATTTAGGAAACCTGCACACAAGTGCGAAGAAAATCAAAGATAGAAAGAAATCTATTTTTAAAGGTTGAGTGTGAAGTCTTTTGACCAACCAGCGCTAAATTAGGGCCCATGTTCGATCCCCTCGGTGGAAACTTATCATCAACAGCTCATATACGTCCCCACCGAGGGGCTCGAGCCTACCCTGGAGTAGGGCGGGCGATTAGGCCTTAGTCGACCACGCTGGCCCAGTGCGGGTTGGTCGACTTCACACACAACCTTTCTTCGCAGGAGTGTGTAGGTTTCATCACGATGTTTTCCTTCACCGTAAGAGCGTCGAATAAACGTACATATGAATTCGAAATTCGAAAACACGTTGGTACGTGGTGGGGATAGAACCCGCGTCTCCCGGATGGGAGGCAGCGGCCCTAACCACTAGACCACAGATTAATGATGACAATATCAACAAACATATTCCACAGGTTTTGCAAACCATCCGACGAGTCCCGCCGGCAGAAGCAGGTGGCCCAGATCCTGGAGAAGCTGATCACGCTCACCATCGAAGAGACGGAGATGTACCCCTCGGTTCAGGCTAAGATCTGGGGCTCCATCGGACAGGTGCCCGAGCTCATCGACATGGTGCTCGACAGCTTCATGCAGAGGAGCGTCACTTCAGGTCGGATTTTTTTAACTTTACTTGTATGGGGGTGAGGGTTCGTGTTTGGGTCAAATCTTGCAAGCCATACTTGAACTCAATCAATCAGCCTATTGCAGTCCACTGCTGGATGTGTGCCTCCCCTCGGGCACGCCAAAGCGCACGATCACCCGCTTTCCTCATCCAGCCACCACCAGCGACCTTCCTCAGGTCACAGATAATATGATACTACGTACAGATGCCTCATCTCATACAAAAAAACTGTACCCTCAAAGCTCGGGCTATTCTTCGGGCTATTTTGTTTCCTCTATTAGCTCACTAGATGGTGCTATGTGCGCACTGACCTACAAAATTGCGCAGATACGCCATCTAGTACCAAGTTGACGACCTTGAGAGCGCCTTTATTATAAATATACTTCTTTTATTGTTTTCTGTTTGCTATTATTTGAATCTTTTCAAAAATCGTTACTGCTATCCAAAAACATTAAAAATGTTTTAATGCAAAAACAAAACATCGCTGTGTCAAGGGCCGAGTTTGATAAACATTACAACTATTAGATAATAGGTGTCGCTGTATGTGTGATATGTCACAAACAATATAACTATTAGACGATAGATAGCGCTGCAAATGACAACGACTACGTTGTGCCAATGTTGTCACTAGATGTTATCAATAATTTAGAACAAAATTTCCGTACTATGGAATGAGACCCCGTGCTCAGGTCATCAGTCCACCTGGCAAGGGGACATTTGAACTACATCTTCTCAATTTATTAATTTGTTGTGTGTTTATTCAGTTCTGAAGACAATACGCTAGAAAGGACCTGATGCTGTAGCCAAAACTATTTCCTCACGAAAAAAATCTTCAATCTTATCTTTGGAGGGGCCGAGACGTCAAAGTCTCGGAGCACTTTGACCCTATGGGATCTTTTGTGCTTAATTAATGAATTAGCCCCTCTTGTTTATAGTAGTTTAAAAAAAACTATTTGTTACAGTCGTTCGAAAGATATGCATGTACTTACATTTCGGCGATTCATTAAATTTTCCTTTATTGTTCATTTTAATTTTATTATTTTTATTTATTATACCCTGTTCCAGGTCTTGGCTCCCCGATGGTGGAGATAATGGCCGACACGGCCGTAGCGCTGGCCTCCGCCAACGTGCAGCTGGTCTCCAAGAAGGTCATCGGCCGCATGTGTCGGGTGAGTGGGTTACGGGAACATTTCAGTCAAGTCAGGGATTATTAGGGTCAGTTCAGGGGTCATTAGGGTGCGTTCAGGGGTCATTAGGGTGAGTTCAGGGGCCATTAGGATGAGTTCAGGGGTCATTAGGGTCAGTTCAGGGTTCATTAGAGTCAGTATAGGGGTCATTAGGGTCAGATCATCGTGTGATGTAAACACGGCCGTAGCGCCAACGTGTAGCTGGTCTCCAAGAAGGTCATCGGCCGCATGTATCGGGTGAGTGGGTTAGGGGAACATTAGGGTTAGTTCAGGGGTCATCAGGGTCAGTTAAGGGGTCATTAGGGTGAGTTCAGGGGTGATTAGTGTCAGTTCTGGGTTCATTAGGGTCAGTTCAGGGTTCATTAGGGTCAGTATAGGGGTCATTAGGGTCAGATCATCGTGTGATGTAAACACGGCCGTAGCGCCAACGTGTAGCTGGTCTCCAAGAAGGTCATCGGCCGCATGTATCGGGTGAGTGGGTTAGGGGAACATTAGGGTCAATTTAGGGGTCATTAGGGTCAGTATTGAAGTAAGATCAATGGTCACTTAAGTCATTATGATCAATTATCGCTTCTCAGCTCCTCCTCTCCACCTCTAAGTCAGGGGGGGGAGGTTATGTCAGGGGTTATTATGACCAGTTCCAGGGTAATTGGAGTGAGCTAAATGGTTATTATAATCAGTGCATGAGCCATAGGTAGAGCCGTTTGGGTCAGCTCAAGATACTTAAAATACTCAGGGTGATCATGGTCAAAGGGATCATTGAAGTCAGTTCATTTTAATTATGGTTTTTTTACAATGGGACTTGGGTAGGATTCGTTCAGTTCAGCTTGAAAGTATTTAGAAAGCCGAGAGGTCATTTTGTATAATAGCCGGTGTAATTGAAATCAGCTAAATGGTTATTATTATCAATGCGGCCCGATCAAGGGACTTGAAAATCTACGGGTCAGCTCAAAGTACTTAGGGATAAGGGGTTATATTATTATTATTTTATTTAATAAAAAAACAAGCTACAAATAATTCAAACAATTTAGGTACTCGCCAAACTGTTAAGTTTTATGGCGACATATGCTCAGATCCGGGATCATTGTAGTCAGATAAAGTCGATCATTGTAGTCGTTAGGGTTAAGTACGATCCACACCTTCTCCTTCGTCCTAAATCGGAAATTCTCTTTCTCTACACACTGTCCTAACTAGGACCCGTTGCCATAAACATTGTCCGATTTCTTCCGATATGTCGGATAGGACGGTGTAGCATCGGAAGGTGTGGAGCGTGTTTTAGCTCTGGGTTATTATAGATCAGTTTTAAGCTACCAAGACTTCATTATCTGAAGCAAAAGGTAGCGCTGTGTAAATCTTGATGTACTTGATGTCTAGTCGACTGCACATCGAACGTAACATCTAACCAGACAAGAATTGAACCAAGGATTTATGATCAGAAGGTAGACGCACTGCCAACTACACTATGTAAAGTTGTATTGACATAAATAGTCAGTATTTTAGAACACTTGTTACAAGGACGTTTTCTTAATGTTACGTATGAAGTGTAATCGATCTACCTACAGTTCGCGCCCGAGCTCTGAGAAATCTTTAAGAGTTTTGACGTAATGACCTAGTCCTAATTCGTGCAGTAATATATGTATACTCCATTTCATATAACATTGGAAAAAAGGAGCAGTGACAGTAAACATTTTAGCAAAAGTTCAAAATATTAAGAGTAGATAGGCTCAGGTAGGTCTTATTAAAGAATTATTAGATTAACTTGTTTTCTGAAATGGTTGCCTTTTGAAATTAATCAAACCGGCATTATAACAACTTTAACAAGAAATAACACGAGTAGCTCATAGCAGAACAGACTTCAGCAACGCAAAACAAACACCACAAGAGCCAGAAGGAAGTGAAGTGACGAAATTTATCAATCACTGACAGTGACAGTTCAATTCATGACATGACGTTAAGGGTGCGTTCGAAATCTTTTTGAAAATTTTCATTGCCTAATGTAAGGAACAACAACTTAGCTATTGTCTTGAATAACGAAAATTTGCAATATGTAAATGAAACAGTTTTCTTGGGGATCACTATCGACGCAAGGTTACAATGGGACCCTCATTTAAATGCGTTATCCGCAAGGCTCAGCTCGGCGGCATACGCAGTCAGAAAGATTCGTCAACTGACTGACGTTGCTACTGCCAGACTTGTATATTTCAGCTATTTTCACAGCATTATGTCCTACGGAATTTTATTGTGGGGTCAAGCTGCTAACATAAATAACATCTTTGTGTTACAGAAGAGGGCGATACGTTCCATATATGAATTGCGTGGTCGCGATTCCCTAAGGGAATTGTTTAAAGAAATTGATATCCTCACAGTATCCTCACAGTACATATTTGAAAACATCTTGTATGTCCGGAAGAACACAATGCTATTTCCTAAGAATTCTGATATACATAATATAAATACTAGAAATAAAAATAAAATAGCGCACCCAAAGTTTAGACTGTGCACAGTTAATAATTCATTCATGGGGAACTGTATTCGCTTCTATAATAAAATACCAGATGATATTGTAAATCTGTCCGATAGCCAATTTAAAGCTAAAATTAAAACTTTTTTATGTTCTAAGGCCTATTATACGATAAATGATTACTTAGATGATAAAAACGTCTGGTCAACTGTTGTTCCAAATCAACGGAGTAGATTGTAATTATGACTCATGTATGATTCTTTATATATTTAAAAGAAAAGTACAAAAGATACAATTCCTGTGGAGTTTCTTCTGGCCGTTCTTCTCCACAGAGGGCGTACACTGGTAGTGAACGTGCCATCCATGATAGCTTTGACGTCGAAAAATGATTTGTAAAAATCTTAATTCGAATAAAAAAAATTGACTTTGACTTTGACTTTGAATCTGTTAGTCCATATCAGTACTAATGTTTGTGACCGCTGTCTTCTTAGGTCTTTTTAGGACACACTTTGCGTGAATATTAAAAATACGTACTACGCGAAGTGTGAATATAAAGTAACCTTTTTACTAGTTTTTTCCAATCCTATCTGGGACAGAGTATAGATGCTCGCAAGTAATACGGAGAATGAATTGAAATTCGCGAATTTCCAGTCCAGGTTCCACGGAGCTCTTGCGCGGACTATATTGAGGGCTGTCCATGTTTCACTCATTGTGTGTTGTTTATGATTTCCGTTTCTTCTCCAGGCCCTCTCCACCCTGCCTAAAAATAACCTGGGGCCTGTTACCCTGGCCACCGTGAGTGTCTTTACTCGTTTAAGACCTAACAAAACAATTCCACATTGTGATTATAATAACTACCTCGTCAAAGGTAGATAATTGTATAAAGAATATAATGCAAAATTTTATTTACTCTTTTCCCAAAATCACCAAAATAAAATAATTGTGTTTTTGTTCTTTACATTCTACTTAAAAACAAAAATTTGCGTTGCCCGTCATCTAAGAACAAAGCTTTTAATATTGGACTCGATTCGGGATGTCATGCTCTAATTCTAATTTTAAAATCCAGCTATCCTTTTCATTTTTATGAGCAATGAAAGAGAAGCGATGAATGAATGATAACCTAAAATAAAGGCATAGCTGTCAGTTTAAGAGATTTTTAAGTCGCATGTTTTAAGTGCTCTCTAAAATTGTGCAATCGACACGGTCATAAGGTTCAAATTCGATGTTTGACAGCTCTAATATTAGGATGGCCATCTCCTGTCCCTATTCAATCTTTAAAAGGTAAAAAGGACGGACTAACTTAAAATAAGGATTAGAGCGTGACATCCCGAATCGAGGCCATTGTCTGTCTAATGATAGTCACTTTGATTGATTAATAGCATCGGTGGTCTAGTGGTTAGGGCCGCTGTCTTCCGTCCGGGAGACACGGGTTCGATCCCCATCACGTATGCCAATGTGTTTTCGAATTTAGAATTCATATGCACGTTTATTCGACGCTCTCACGGTGAAGGAAAACATCGTGATGAAACCTGCACACTCCTGCGAAGAAATTCAAAGGTTGTGTGTGAATTCGACCAACCCGCACTGGGCCAGCGTGGTCGACTAAGGCCTATTCGCCCTAATTCAGGGTAGGCTCGAGCCCCTTGGTGGGGACGTATATGAGCTGTTGATGATGATTGATAGTCACCTATAAATTGGCAAACTACCTAAAATATTGGCGCATCTTACGTCTGAATTAAATATTCTAAAACTTGATTGATGAAGGCCTGACTATCCTTTTTGATGGAGAACATATAAAAAAGTAATGAAGAATCTAACAACATCCCATGGTAACAAGTTTTTATTTTAATTTCTTATTTAGAGTAAGCTCGAGCGTCTCTTGGGTTTATCCTAAACTGATTTGCATACCAATAGGGGATTGGCCTACTTTTTTTTATTTTATGAATCCAAACTTCTTAGTTTCTGCTATCGAACACTAAAAGAATATTTGCTCTATCTTTAAAATTGACCGAGTTATAAAGGTTTGAAATTCAGGATTAGACAGAGAATCACATACCCACTTGTGACGTCATTTGTTAGTAACGCCATATAATCTCCATACAAAAAATCGTTTTTGAAAGAGACTGATATATTGAAGCTTTAAAAAATCACTTAAATTCGTTTTTCAACCAATTCTGTTTATTTCTTCGCGAATCGTCTGCTACCAATCTATATTTTAAAAATAATTAATAAATTTAGAAACAGTCCGATACCCTATTGTAAGCAAATAAATGATCTTATCTTATGACATTTTGATATAATAGTTTAAAAATATCGAAATAAATGTGGAATTATTTTGTTTAGGTCCAGGCTGATATTTTTATTTATGTGGCGTTATTATTTTATATTCATTAGTGTTATTTATTTTATTATTATGAAAATGTTAATTATTATTTTTGCGTTTTTATTTCATTTTGACCATCAGCACTATTGGCCCGTACAGTTTCATTTAATACTACACTTTCATTTTAAGTGATTTACTTTGTTTGTGTTTCGACGGCGTATTTTTGAAGCTAATTTTATCATATAGTATAATATGAAATTACAAGATTCATACGAATCTGCAACGAGTGTTCCTCCCCAGCTTTTTTAAAATTAAATTTCTATGACTAGTAAAGGGCCCCGGAGATGGTCAAACGGTTTGACTCAAACCTTACGTGTTAACGGTTTGTCAAACGGCTCTGCGCAGTCTGATTCTGTACGCTGTCGTAATTACACTTCTGACGCGCCAAACACAACAAAAATATGAAATTGCATCAAACATGCTTCAAACACGTAAATGTTTGACAGACCGTTCTAACCACCTTTGTAAACGATCAAAATGGTTTGAGTCAAACCAAACTTTACGTATTTGAATCAAACCGTTGACCGTCTCCGAGGCCCTTAAGAAATTGACACAGAAGCTGACATTCCGTCATTTTTACACGTCTGACAAAAAAAGGAGTGTAATGTGATAAAGGGTTCATGTATGTATGCGAGTTTCTTTATTCCACCATAACTTATAAATGCCTAAACAGATTTCAATGTATGGGGTATCGTTAGAATCCTTACATCAGCCCGAGTGACACTGGCTATATATATTTTGGCGGCGCAGTCGTGTTTTTTATTTTTTTATTTTTAGATGTTTGGTCTCTCATTTACTTTTGACACTGATACCCGTTCGTTATGTAATTACCGGTCACAGTGTGATCGAAGATGCATAGAGTAAAATAAGTTTGTCGATTTGGGTTTAATAGCATCATAATTGATCATTTAAAAAAGTGATAATACAACCTCCCAAACCCAAAAAAATACACCGTATCGAGATAATACGATATGACATCTATTGAAACCAAAATAAATAGTTTTGACTTCTAAAAACGCCTCAGTGCATTGTAAGTAATAAAGTAATAAAGTAATAAAGTATTTATTTCCTCAACAACGATCACATTAATTAAGAACATAACAAGTGATACATATTACATTATATTGTTGAGGCTGGTCCCTGTAATAAACACTTGCATTTTCGTTTAGCATTATCTTGTCATTTTGACCTATCACTTGTAAATCATGTCAAAATGAATGCCCCGGGTGAGGATCGAACTCACGACCTTAAGATTATGAGACTTACGCGCTGCCTACTGCGCCACCGAGGCGTTGAGAAACGAGACGAAAATTACGATCAGGATAGAAAAAGGTATTTTTTTGTTATTAAGAGATAATATAGGTAGAGATAATGCAACTGTTTTTATACCTACGTGATATTTTTAACTAATAGCGCTAAATGATAAACATGTTGATATAACTGCACTAGGTCGACATTTGTGACGGAAAGCCGACTTAAGAAAAATTGTGCAGATTAAAAAAAATACTTACTATACAACGTGTTACAAAAAATACCAAAAAAAGAATATTTTTATCAAAGGCATTTAATTGGAATTTTCCCATCTCTAGTGATCAGCTGTGTCAAAGAATATTCGGACCAGATATGTAATTTTAGGTCAATGTGCCTATTTTTACCGCTATGGTTAAAAATGTTTACGTACTACTTGTACCATAACATTCATATTAGAACAATTAATTTCAAAATGAAAAAACTACTAATAAATGAAGAAAGCTTTGTTAAATAATTGTTATGAAATAATAAATTAATGAAGTAATGAACTAAATATTTCAAAATAATATTTATGTTTGTAAATACATAAACAAGATTATTAAGGCAAAAAATAAAATGTTTTCTAACATAAATTGATTTAAGTATATCTCTTTTAAAAATGTAGTTGCAAATGGTGTACAAATACTTTTCCGTTCTGATAATCGATAGTCTATATTTTAGGTGTCAATTGACACTAGAGTTGGAAATTTTTTATTAAATGCCTGTGATGAAGAATATTCTTTTCTTTTGTATTTTTTGTAACACGTTGTATAGACTAGGAAGTAGTTTCATTCAATGCAAGTGTCTTATAAATTATAGTCCTGATCGGTTCATATTACCGACCGACTGACCGACTGCCCTGTCGAAAAATTACAGCCAACGAGCTGAAGGTAGGATTCTAACGATATTTAAGGTCTCTTTTAATAGAATCCGGCAATAATGTAAACAAGATAATTTTTTGACACTAACTTTCCAAAGACAAGCAAGACTTTGATGAGTAAAAAATGAATGAAAGTTTTGTCGACTGAGTATTTTTTATTTAAATAACTATCATAAAGAAGTTAATAGGGGCCGAAATGATTGTAAGAAGAATGTATGGTTCCTTGAAATGTGAATATGATCAGGATTGATACTCAAATGTAAGTAATATGGGATCGGACTACTTTTTTTTTATTTTATAAATCCAAACTTCTTAGTTTCTGCTATCGAACACTAAAAGAAATTTTGCTCTATTTTTAAAATTTACCAAGTTATAAAGGTTTGAAATTCAAGATTAGACAGAGAGGCACATACCCACTTGTGACGTCATTTGTTAGTAACGCCATATAATCTCCATACAAAAAATCGTTTTTGAAAAATCACTGTAAATTTGTTTTTCAACCGATTTGGTTTTTTTCTTCGCGAAACATCTGCTACTAATCTATATTTTAAAAATAATTAATAAAATATGGTAAATTCATAAAATATGGTCCGATCTCCTATTACGGAGTAAGAGAGAAAAAGTAAGTAATCGTGTCTAAATTGGTTTGTTTTGTTTACATTATTGCCGGATTCTATTGAAAGGGACTTAGAAGTTACAGTGGAATAAAGAAATTCACTTTCATACAAACTTGAACTCACACATGTAGTCTTGTAACAGCACCACCACTCGAACTTCTCGAATTATTTTCGTATGCGTATTGCAAATTCATAACGAACGATTCAAAAATGCGTCTGGCTTTTTGAATCGGTCAAAATCGTTCGCTTTTAATACGAACACGAAAACATTAAGTAATTTTTAATGCAAAATATAACGATTAATACTAGTTTGAATGCAGCTTTGTTAACTGCACCGAAACAGCCATATTACAGCCAGAATAAAGTCCGTCTGTACTGACTGTGAAATGGTTTCGCTTGCAGGTGGTAGACAAGACTTGTCACTCGCCCACCGCCATGCTAGAACAACACATGATGTGGGATGACATCGCTATTCTCGCCAGATACTTGGTAAGTGACTTATCCTTACTAATCAACGAATCATCTATAGTCTAGAAGAGTAACTACGCTTCGAACTTGACCCCACCAAATGAATACCAAAGAAGGTAAACTATACCATACGACATTCGAATACGCGGTTCAATGATGTTTTATATGACTCGGTTTATAAGAACGTCGAAAGTAAGCTTCAATGTACAGCAGCGACAACATCTGTCGTCGTCGTCGTCTGTCAAAATTATTAGTTGCCATGTTTTAGCGGGCTTTGTTAGACGGTTACTCTTCTAGACTATAGATAATTCGTTGTTACTAATATTATAAACGCGAAAGTTTGGATGTATGGATGGATGTTTGTTACTCTTTCACGCAAAAACTACAGAACAGATTGGGATGAAGTTGGGAATAGAGATAGTTTGTACCCTGGAATAACACATAGGATACTGTTTACGGGAAAAAGTCTCATTCCCACGGGAAAATCTTACACAACGCGAGCGTAGCCGCGGGCGGACCGCTGGTTTCTAATAACTCCAGCTAAGCTTTGATTGCCTTACAGAAAGTCTACATTAAATCTACGGTGCGTCGGAGGCAGATACACTATCTGCCTCCGCCGCACAGGGTCGCTGGTTCGAATCCCGCCCAGGGCAAACATTCGTGTGATGAGCACTTGTGTTTGCCTTGTGTCTGGTTGTTGTTTATCTATATAAGTATGTATTTATCTATTTGTGTAATGTATATTATATCAGCTGTCTGGTACCCATAGTACAAGCTCTGCTTAGTTTAGGATCAGATGGCCGTGTGTGAAGATGTCCCCACATATTTATATTTTTTATTTATTTGTTTTAGGGAACTTAATTTGTAACAAATTGCCAGCCTATGTGGCATTGAACTCAAATCCTTTTACCGCCTGTCCTTCATTTCAAATAGCACTAAAGGACAAAACAATGTATGTCATAAAAAGAAGTTTGTCATGATTCATTAAAGATGGACACGAGTGATGTATCCTATGAAATATTTTTCTAATTTTATCTGAAACGGGGTATAATTTAGTTAGACACCCACCACGGGAAGATATGAGGTGGCCTATTCTTAATCCGGAAGCCAGATGGCTAATTTTGTAACCTTGAACAACCGGGCGTCTTAAAAAAACGCTTAATAATACTTAACAATTTATTGTAGTTTTACATCGTTATGCTAACTTTAGTCTTGCATTGCAATTTAATAAAAAAAAAACAAAACTATAATTTTATTATACTATTCCTACCTATACCTATAAACAAGGACTTCTGTGATTAGATTTCGCAGTCACATTTTACGTTTGCGTAACGTAAATAACTCAAATATTATATCTATTGACATACGTCTTACATCGTAACAGTAGCAAGTACATGATATATTGCGGTTTACGTAGACAATCTGAATTTTAACAGCAAAATGTGTATTTAAAAATATATATTTTGCTAAGAACATTAGTGTCAATTCTCGCAGCGAAACTAAATTTTAATTTTTTTTTTTTTTTTTTTTTTTGTCTTGTCACTTTCTGACCCACGACCATGAAAAAGGACAGGAGATTGTCGGCTCTTTTGAACGTCAAATTTAATGTCACAAACGTCAATTTTAAGCAGGATCCTAAAGCAAGCCGTTTAAAATTACATGGCATACGTCAAAACTTGGCATTTGCGCTTTTTCATCGTCGTGAGTCAGAAAGTGACAAGACTAAGATAATTTTTAAATTTAGTTTCGCTGCGGGAATCGACAGCATTGTCAAATCAACACAAGCGATTATTTTTTATGGAAGCTAGTTCAGAAAGTTAGCCTTTAAGACGTCCTTGTTTCGCAGCTACAATTTTCTTTCTTAGATAAATAAAAAGGAGTTCATAGTAGGAATAGAATTTCTGTGTATCACATGCCACCAAGTGTAGCAAGCAGAAGTGGCAGTGGGCTGGCCACGTCTGTCGCAGAACCGATGAGCGTTGGAGCAGACGGGTTCTCGAATGGAGACCGCGTCTCGGGAAACGTAGTGTGGGACGCCCCCCTGCCAGGTGGACTGATGACCTGAGGAAGGTCGCTGGTGGTGGCTGGATGAAGGAAGCGGGTGATCGTGCGCTTTGGCGTGCCCGAGGGGAGGCACGCGTCCAGCAGTGGACTGCAATAGGCTAATTGATTGATTGATTGTATCACATGCTACTTAACATTCACACTTATCACTGGCGAAATCACACTGGCACTCGCATAATTTAAGAGGAGGAAGAAGAAACGGACACTGTTATTTGAACTTATATCACTATATTCGAATGGTTGTCGTACTATAGTCTGTCATATTCGCCTTCACGTCTCCTGGGTAGGGAGGAGCATCGAAGTAGAGGTACTTGGCTCCGAGAAGCGTCAGCACCGTCACTGTGGTGAATAGCAGTATTCTGAAAGAAAGGACAAAGAATTATATTCATCATCTTCATCGTGGTTTAGGCTGTAAGATTGAGGACAGACCTCACAAACCCTGGAGTCAAAGCCGCTATAGGCCTTTGACATGAATCTATGACAACTTCTTGCGTTAAAGACTGTCTCCTAAAACTGGAAACAGTCCCCACAAAGAGATATTGAATCAGTTTTCCCATTGGGGTTCGAACCTAAAACCACCAGCCTCCGCTGCATGACGACCGTAGATAAAATAAACCGCGTGACCGCCAATAGTTACGAAGTTCTTATCTTCGCGCGATATAAACTTGGATACTAATGGCGGTCACTTTATTATGTCGCGCGGTTTATTTGATCGACGGTGGTAGACCAAAACTCGAACACTTTGCCGCTAGTCACTTTTATATTGGCTTTGCGGTTCCTAACATACAAGATCAATTCAACTTTAAATTAAAAAACGCAGAATAGTGCCGAGGGTCTAACATTAAACTGTTGCACAATAAAATAATAAAACACAATAAAATCCTGTTAAGTATTGAAAAATAGTTACACTCCGATAGCTGGCATTGTACTTTTAAAATTTAAAAACTATTTAAGGCAAATCTGTGAATGGTCCAACGTTATCTCGCGTCTCTTTGGCGAAACTCTCTTTTTTATAGAGACGACTTTGTTGAGAAATGTGTGTTATATGATGATTGTGTTTATGTTTTCGTTTGATTCAGAGTAGGTTTATTCCAAACATCCCTTATCATTGTACTCTCGTAGGAATTCCGTTCTAAAATGTAATATCTGGGACATCTTTAAGTTTATTGTTGTCAACACACAATGTACGTTATTTATTACTTTTAATGAGTTTTTATTTCTCGGAAACAGCTAACGATTTGGATGACAATTAAGATTGAGAACTTGAATGTGGTTCTAAACCCAAATGCCTTCTTCGCTTTATACGACATTTATGAGAAGATATGGAGATATAGGTTGGCTGGCCCAATTCTTATGCCGAGAACCCCAAGCTTTTCCTTGTACAACTTCCACGTGGATGGGACCAATTCTTATGCCCGGAACCTCTTTTCCTTGCACGAAATCCATGGGAAAATATGGGCTAGCCCAATTCTTATGCCGAGAACCCCAAGCTTTTCCTTGTACAACTTCCACGTGGATGGGACCAATTCTTATGCCCGGAACCTCACGGCTTTTCCTTGCACGAAGTCCATGGGAAAATATGGGCTAGCCCAATTCTTATGTCGAGAACCCCACGGCTTTTCCTTTTACTACATCCATCGGAGAAGACATTGGTTAGCCCAATTCTTATGCTTCAAACCACACGGCTTTTGCATGTACAATATCGTGTTGTGTGGTTCACGGGTTAAGAACCCATGTCTTTTCCTTTAGTTGCAATATCGGCATCCTTATAGCATTAAAACTACTAAGCTCTTCCTTTAGTCGCTTTGAAAGACATCCTCTATTAGCATTAAAAGTCCAACTAAAACCCATAATAAACAAATTATGTTTCAGAATAACCGCCACACAGATAATGTTTAGTAAATAATGTATGACTGATTGTTGACCAGATTCGCTTCACAAACATATCGTGTTTACTACGCTCGATCCTGAACGGAGATAAATGCTGCAACATTGAATCATATTACTCCTGATTTGAAATAACTACGGAATGACTCTTATGTTGTTGGCACTTATGATAATGCTGTAATTAGAATAACATAGTATAGCTTGGCAAAAAAGAGTTTGGAAAAAATGAGGGCGCTTCTATCGCACTTGTGGCCACCTCGTAGTCAAATAGGAAAGGAAAAATTACTTAATTTATAAAATATTGTAAAATTAACGAATAAGAATCAACATGGTATACAAATGGGATAATAAAAAGCAACCCAGCATGAATGGCAGCAAACTAAATATTTAGTTCCACCTGTCACCGCGCCAAACTCTTTTTTGCCAAGATGTACGATCAATAGTTGCCTATCTGTTATTTGCATTTAGTTCACGTTTTTAAACAGATTTTCACTTCAAGCTCGTATTCTTACCACAATGAGGGATTTTCTGACAGCTCTTTAAAAAATAAAAATAATAGTTCTAATTAAGACGATAGATGGCGCCAGGTGTACTTCGTGGATTCTTTTTTTTTTATCCTTTTATGGCCCTGGGTGACTCGCCGGATTTCCTCGGATCCACGAATCGTCAACGCCATCTATCGAAGATTTATGAACTATTTTTTTTTTATTGTCTGTCGGAAAATCCCACATTGTGTTTAAACTGTTGTTTCTGGTGTGCGATCTGTTTTGCGTCAGTCAATAAAGATTATTATGAATCTATCTATTCTGTTATAACTAGGTAATATGCTCAATTTTAAGAATATTTCAATTACTACCTCACCGGCACATCTGATCGCCCACCCTTGTATTTCGGGTTAATTTTTAACTACGCTTATTGTTATACATTACAATTGATTTGTTGATAATTTTACGATAAATTAAACACACTTAAATAAACGATAAATTAACAACTTTTTAACTGACATCAGCTGTAACTAATAGAATTATAAAGAATCATGAGTATTCTCTGAAATGAAGAGTGGGCGGTTAGATGTGCCGGTGAGTATAAATCAAGTATTAATTCCAGCTGATGTTATCGTTCAACAACTGCCTGGACGTGGCTCGGCACTTGCCCTACCTGTTCCACACGGTGACGTTCCTCGTGTGCTCGGGCACTGTCTCCATGCGGGCGGCGACTCACGGGCTGGTAGTCAACATCATACATTCGCTGTGCACCTGCACCACGCCCAACTTCTCAGGTACACCCTTCCTGTAGCTATTGTCGGACTATGGTGACACCTTGGCCACTTCCTCGGACCAACACCCACTGGACACCGCATTCTGTATAATTTACTAACTAATTACGAAAGATGCGGTGCGGGGGCGCGGGGAACACGTCGTGATTGGTTCATCTCGCTTACGCAACGTATTGATAGGTCTCATAATTGGGGATCGGACTGTTCACAATATTTTATGAATTTACCATATTTTTTTCGGAGTACTTTATTTTAATTTTATAAATCCAAACTTCTTAGCTTCTGCTATCGAACACTAAAAGAATTTTTGCTCTATCTTTAAAATTGACCGAGTTATGAAGGTTAGAAATTCAAGAATAGACAGAGAGGCACGTACCCACTTGTGACGTCATTTGGTAGTAACGCCATATAATCTCCATACAAAAAATCGTTTTTGAAAGAGACAGACATATTGAAACTTTAAAAAATCACTGTAAATTCGTTTTTCAACCGATTCTGTTTTTTTCTTCGCGAATCGTCTGCTACTAATCTATATTTTAAAAATAATTCATAAAATATGGTGAACAGTCCGATCCCCTATTTTGTGTCATGGTGACTATCCTCGTGTGGACACTGTCTCGACTATAAGAATCGTTTAGATCACAATCTATAAACTAAAACAATAATTTATACAATATTTATGTTCGTTATTCTCATTTTCATACCACCAGAGGAGACCCAACGCGTGTTAATGCTGTCTTTGGACGAGTTCGCGCTGCCCAAGTTCTACCAGATGTTCGGCATTTCCAAGGTCAAGTCGGCAGCCGTCACCGCCTTCCGCAGCGTCTACAACAGACACGCGAACGACTGGTAATATACATGGAGAAGTAATAGGGGATCGGGCTGTTCACCATATTTTATGAATTTACCATATTTTATGAATTATTTTTAAAATATAGATTAATAGCAGACGATTCGCGAAGAAAAAAACAGAATCGGTTGAAAAACTAATTCACAGTGATTTTTTTTTAAATTCAATATTTCTGTCTCTTTCAAAAATGATTTTTTGTATGGAGATAATATGGCGTTACTAACAAATGACGTCACAAGTGGGTATGTGCCTCTCTGTCTAATCTTGAATTTCAAACCTTTATAACTCGGTTAATTTTAAAGATAGAGCAAAAATTCTTTTAGTTTTCGATAGCAGAAACCAAGAAGTTTATATTTATAAAATAAAATAAAATAAAGTAGTCCGATCCCCTATTGAATGCTGAAATTACAAAATAACTAGCAATCCATCAATCAGCCTATTGCAGTCCACTGCTGGACGTGTGCCTCCCCTCGGTCACGTCAAAGCGCACGATCACCCGCTCTCCTCATCCAGCCACCACCAGCGACCTTCCTCAGGTCCTCAGTCCACCTGGCAGGGGGGCGTCCCACACTACGTTTCCCGAGACGTGGTCTCCATTCGAGAACCCGTCTGCTCCAACATGACATGACAATGTCTGTCGTAGAACCGATGACGAAGTAACTAGCAATAAATTAATTTATTTGGTACGCAGCACTAGTTCGGCATGAAGTAAATCTGTCTGCTTTTCTGAATGACTTCTCGATCAGGAAGATGTTTGCTCGGAAAATCAAATCAAATCAAATCAAAAATAATTGTTTATTCTCGTTACATTGTTTGTTATATAGGATGGAAGAGCGGTGTCTCCTAACACAGGCACACAAGCTTACAAGGAGGCACCGGTCACTGTGAATTGTAAATGATACACTTTATAGAGAATAAAACATATTTTTTTTTTTTCCGTAGGATGTTATTACATCACTTAGATCCGTCATTAATTTTTTTGGGTGAGTTCACTAACAAAATGGCAAAAAAAATAATCTACAAGTTTTTTTTGTTAAGGCTAGCAAATGGATGAGTTATTATAATTCGATCCTATTTTGGTACTAGTTTATTGAAATAATTATTTTTACAGTTTGCTTACGTCATTTACGTATTAAGAGTGTTGGTAGTGACTAGAGCCGCTGTTCTCCTTCCGGGAGACACGGGTTTGATCCCCTCCAAGTACCAATGTGATTTCAAATTTCAAATTCATATGTACGTTTATTCGACACTCTTACGGTGAAGGAAAACATCGTATGGAAACCTGCACATCTACTAAGCAAGTTAAAGGTTGTGTTTGTGTGTGAAGGCGCCCAACCCGCACTGGGCCAGCAACGAGGCCATCTAAGGCCTTATCGTCTTAATTCAAGGTAGGTTCGAGTGTCTTGGTGGGGACGTACGAGGAGGGATCAAAAAGTAGTGAGAATGAAATAGAATATAATGACTATTGATAACTTAATAATTTATTTTTCTACATAGTCTCCGAGTCTCTCTACACACCGAGTCCAGCGCTTTTACAAGGCTTCAATCCCTTCGAAGCCAGCTTGCTGAATGGCAGCCATCGCAACTGCCGACCTGTGCGCGGGTGCGTTGCCGTGATGAAACAGCACGCCCCTTCGAAGTTCCCTCTCCTTTTCTCTTTGATGGTGTAACTGAACATCTCATCTCTAAAATAATAATCAAAATTGGCCGTTGATCATCTAGTAGCAGATCCTTACTACGTTGTGAGAGTAACCCAAACTCTTTTAGAAATTTACAATGTGATCGTCTTTATATTTTGTCTTCTAACTGCGGAATTAAACATAGAGTCGCCTACTCAACTTCTATGTTATTCCTATATACTGATTTGTCCCTATCTCTCGCCCGAACACAGGAGTATCAGTTGCCAGCCGGCAAACAGCCTACTCCTGATTACCCATGCTCGTTGACTGAAAGAATAAAGTCACCAGGAAATCCCAGCGACTTTATTAAGCAATACTAACTTCGTATTCTGAAAAGAACTTCGAAGTTTATTACTTCTGCAATAAGAGCCCAGATTCCTGAAATGGATCACAAGGATTATTACATGATATATGTAATTTAAAAGGTATAAAAAGATGGCTCCAGGACTGCCTCAGCGAGTCCTTAGAGCCGGTGACGGGTGTGTCGTCTGTAGTTCTGAATAGAACTTCTAGTTCTTAGAGGAACTTTCGTTGAGTGGCATTTCCTCAACAGAATGATCAATAACCAAGTTTCTCTAATGATACTTCCTGGAGACGACCATCCTAGCTCTACGCACCGGGTTACCCTTTTCCTTAAGCTATGCCAACTGTATTGATAAATACGGTAGCATAACCCCTCTGTGTCTTCCAATATACAGTCCGACAAGGGATTTAGTAATCTCCAGCATTGACGAAGGAACTAGTTCTAGCTCCCTCAGCTGGTTGATTACTAAGATCTTAGAACCCAAGCAAGGCAGCAGACTAGAAGCAAAGACCCGAGACGCACACACAATACAGCAAACCAGCCATCAAAGTATCTACGTGACGAGTGAGAATAAACGCTCCACCAACGCGCTCTCTGTGAGTCACTTCCCACTCTGTCCTTCAGAATGCTCCTGTCCTCCCCTCACCACAGAGGTGTAGGAAAAAGGTTAAAATAATAGACAACCCCGAAGGATTGTCTACAGCGGACTCTGGTCCGACCGGTGCGCCTTAAGCGATGGAAGGAGACCGAAGTCCCATCGTAGGAAGCCTAAGCTTCATGGAAGGAGACCGAAGTCCCATCGTAGGAAGCCTAAGCTTCACGTTGTAGCCGAAGCTAGTGGACTACGTCCAATCGATACTAGCCGAAGCGTTCCCGATACGGCTGAGCCGTTATAGTAACCTTTTGGGAGGCTAATCCCGTCTTCCACCGAAGTGTCCAACGTATTGCGTTCAAGAGTGTGTTTATAGGATAGTCCACACGTGAACCAGCGCCCATGATGGTAAACCATCTTCCAACGAGCAAGCTCGAAGGGATGACCTCACAGCTGCTACTGACTGTGGGTCTCATATCTGGATTGCTCCTGCATACTGGATCTCCGTCTATCTGAACGGTACTGCCAGGGCAGATCTGCTCCAACTTCATATCTCCATATATACATATCTCCGCCGCGCGTCTCCGTGCCTGAGACCGCATATGAATCTAAAGACTCATTTCAGCTATCGCTCTGAATATAGCTTTACAGCCCTCATCATCGCTCGTCCAGTCCACTGCTGGACTATGAGCCTCCTCTCCTTGCATCCATATGTGTCGATATTACATCGCACAGTTGATTCAGTAATAAATCATACATGATGATCTTAGCCAGAGCAGTCCACGTTCAGTTTCTCGTTCTCAATTAATAAACTCGTTCCAGTATACCTCTTCACAGACTTATGTCTTGAAGGAAGCCACTATGTCCTCCGCTACCTCCATTATCGGGGTTAAGACTTGAAAGACTATCATCGACACTAATCAGTCTGAGGTCCACCGCGCACGGATGTGGACAAGTCCCCATCCGCGGCTATGTATTCAAGTCGCTGTATGCGTCTTCGGTCAATCAGCGGTTCAGAGCTAGACATACAGTGGTAGCGGCATTCATAGCAGCCCGATGGTTACTCCACATCTTCATAGGTCAGATACGGAAATCTCTCCACAGACTTGCGTCTTGAAGGTAGCCACTAAGATATTGTTAACTCCACTATCGGGGGTAAACTTAGTGTACTTATCACGCCTAGGATGCGACCCATACATCAGCGGTTCAGAGCTAGACATGCAGTGCCAACAATATCATAGCAGCGATAGTTATACCTCGTCTTCATGCGTCAGATAAGGGCTCTCTATGAGATGGTCAAATATAGTGCATTATGTGATCAGTTTGATCCAGCGGCCGTGTCCGCTTTCATTAGGTCATCTAGGTGCGTCAAGCCTATGATTCCCTTGATTTTCATTTTTGACCATCTCGGATGGGATATGTCATCCATAGAGGCATAATTAACCGTTCCCATATCCAACAGGCAGCACGCCAGTCTTCAGGGACCGAAATCCCGTCGAAAGGCAGTGAGAGGCTGTGCAGCGCCTGCGACTTTAGGTTCGGCAATTATTTCACTTGGTTTTCCAAGTATAGACTTATATTAGTCTATTTTTGCACTTTTACAATAATGTCAATTTTCTTGAACTTAACGTTCCGCCAGCCATCTATTCCTAGACGGCCGACTGCCTCCCACCATGTATATTGGCGACACGCATCGACGGTACGCGCTAGGTCAACAAGCCCTTTTCCTAAACTTGTTCGATATTTCTGAAACTCACAATGCAAACGTATCTCAGTCTATGCACCCCAAGTATGCATTTAGTTTTGCATTATCTCTTTTAGTTTCTGAGTTATTAATTTTAGAAATATCAAAAATGTCCAATACAAGAACGTATTCAAATTAAAAACATTCATTACACGAACGTATTAAAATTATAAAAATTCATTACAAGAACGTATTAAAAAAACAAAAATTCTCTAAGATTCGTCTCGAATCTTTTATTATAACTTTCTCTATGTCATACAACAGACACACGTTGTTTTACATAGTTTTAATTTACATTAGGGTCGGGGAGTTACAATGGCATTCCTCAACTTGGGAATTAAAGCTGCATAATATTGGCCTGTAATAGTGATTCCACGCTCCAGGTAATCAATCAACAATATCCCTTCTGAGTCCCAAAATATTGAGGCCATAACCTTGCCAGCCGATGCCACGGCACGAAACTTCTTCGGGTCTGTGATGATGGCCGTTTCCATTGCGAAGATTGCTGTTTTGTCTCAGGATCAAAATGATGGACCCATGTTTCGTCCATTGTTACGAAACGAGACAAAAAGTTCTCAGAATCTTCTTGAAACTTGTCCAACAATATCTTCGAAATGTCAAGTCGATTTTGTTTCTGACTGTCGGTTAACATTCTCGGCACCCATCTTGCGGAAACTTTTCTCATATTCAAAGATTGTTTCAATATGGATTGAATACTTCCATATGAAATGCCCGTTTCTTGAATTAAGTATCGGATGGTAACTTCGCAACATTTTCTTGGGTGACTGACGTCGATGGACGGCCGCAACGATGTTCGTCTTCCGTGCTCGTTCTCCCTACTCGAAATTGAGAAGCCCACCTTGCGACAGTAGAATACGGCGAAGCAGACTCTCCTAATGTTGCCTCCAAATCGCAATGAATCTCTTGAGTCGTTAACTTTTTTAAACAGAGGTATTTAATAACGGCTCGCACTTCGTTTTTCTCCATTTTCGAGAACACGTTCCGACACGAAGCAAACAAATGACTATATTCAGAAAAAAACAAAAGAGAATCGAAGATACTACTTTTACTACTTTTTGATCCCTCCTCGTATATGAGCTGTTGATGATTTATCAAAACGACCTTATTTTAGCTTCAGACACCGTTTGTATAAAGTGTCATATTCAATTCAAGCGCCAAAATTTGTTGCACGTGAAAATCGACAGATGGCGTTGCAGGGCTTTTAAAACTCGGTATCGTTTGCATTACGCATAATATAAATATGTTACCGCTTTGCTTGCAATTTCGCACACCGTCAATATGACTCCATATATAATTTTTTAAAGTGTTGCAGCATAATGCATAATTATAGCAACATTTTCTATCATACTCGTATATAGAAAATTAAAAATTAAAAAAAAAAAAAAAACTTTTATTTTTGAAAATCTTACACTTAGCATGTTGCGAGGCTTCCCAGTAAGTAGTCAATGACACTTGTAGTAGGAATGCCTCGCTCTTCCATCTTAAGGTATGTAAATATGTTACCTTAAGATGGAAGAGTAAAGGATTATTACAGAAATTAAAAATTTAGTTAATTAAATCTTAATATTAAGTTTCTTAGGAGGTGTTGTATATTAACATAATAGACTTAAAACAAAAACAATTTTTTATTTAATGTGTGAAACATATATTATAACAAATGAGAGTTGAAGTGTTAGTGAATGTTTAAAAATGCACTGTAGGTAGGTTCAACTTATGACATAGGCAAGCAATAAGAAGGGATTTTTTTCCAACCTAGGGGGGAATAGGGGGAATAAAATGTGTATGAAGTCCGTACCTATACCTATAATGTAAAATGTCTGGTTCGCAATAAACGTTTTTATTAAGTTGAAAAGTCTTGGTCGAGGCTAGATCGCCTTAATTCAGTCCAGGCTCGAGCCCCTTGGTGGGGTCGTATGTGATCTGTTGAGCTGAGGGAAGGACTGTACTGGTTTTTAGATTGACACCCGATATTTGTCGTTAGGTATTCCGACCACAGCTACACTTCCACCTCTGCCCCGGCGGAGTCGAGCAGCTCCGGCGTGGGGCCCCCGCTGCTGGGCGCGGGCGGGAGCGCGGGGGGGGCGCCCGTCTGCGGGGAGCGCCTGCCGCTGCAGAGCCTCGAGACCATCACCGACGCACTGCTCGAGATCATGGAGGCCTGCTCGACGGATATACCTAACTGTGATTGGACTAACACCTGGTGAGCGCCCTTAAACCTAATAAATAAATAATTAATTATAATTATAATAATAAATAAGCTTTATTTCACTCCCACAAAAGTAACTACAACTAATACAGTTAATCATCTCATCGTACAATACAATATGATTTGTGGGAGTCAGGGGCCCAAACTAGGATACCCTGTGCTATGAACTCCTGGCTCCCCGTCTCGGAAAAATAAGTACTACATTGTATAAAGAGCCTAAATAAAACAAGTGCTTATTCAAATTTAAGTTCATGAGTGAAATACTTAAAATTAGTATTAGTTAATTATAAATAATATATGTATTCAGACTGTCATTCATACACAACAACTTTTCCCAAGAAACAAAAAAAAATCGACCTTCCATGCCAAAGGCGTTTTGAAATCGCACCATTTTTATGGGACTCTTCCGTATGTATGTATGTATGTATGTAAACACTACAAATACACTGTATGTCTGGGACGCGGGTTCGATCCCCACGTACCAATGTGTTTTCGAATTTCTAATTCATATGTACGTTTATTCGACGCTCTTACGGTGAAGGAAAACATCGTGTTGATTGATACCTACACACTCCTGCGAAGAAATTCAAAGGTTGTGTGTGAAGTCGACCAAACCGCTTTGGGCGAGCGTAGTCGACTAAGGCCTAATTGTCCTAATTCAAGGTAGGCTCGAGCCTCTCGGTGGGGACGTATATGAGCTGTTGATAATTTCTATGGGAAGCAACTTTTTTATTAAGGGGCTACCTGACTGCGCACTAGCGCCACTTCGAAAAAAAATCATAACTCCGAATAAACTAAATATATTAAAAAAGTGGACGATCATTTTAAAGTGTAGGTACTTAAGTATTTTTAGAAATACCGTATTTTTAAAATCTTATACGGTGTAGTAAGAGATAGCGAAAGTGCTAAAAACGGCCGTTATTAACACTTTCGCTATCTGTTACTACAATTAACAATAGATAACTGAATTTAATAATTATAAAAATACAACAAGACTAATGAAACAATTCGATCGTTCATATTTTTGATATTTTGTGTTTTCACTAAGTTATGATTTTTTATCCAAGTGGCGCTAGTGTTCACATAGAGTACCCCTTTAATGAAACTTTTAAATAACTGCTCGATCAAGAATGGATCCCGGAACCAAAGGCCTTTGATATATTATTACAGGACATCACTAGCGAAGAGTTTCGCCTTCTGCTTCAACCCCGCCCTTCAACCGAGAGCGTTGATAGTGTTCGGCTGTATAAGTAAGTAACCTTTACAAAGGGTCTGGCCAACGATTTTAGCTGAAAATGACAAAATGTTCTATAAAAAATTACAAAAAATACTGTGTTTTTATTTTTTTTATGTCTTTAAAAATGACTGAGTTATTAACGATCAAAGTGCACACTTCCGCACGAGGCGAGTGGTAGCTGTGACGTCATATTGATGTCATATGCACGCAACGTTCCTATTACACCGCCCGCAACCGCCTGCATATGACGTGACGTCACACGCTCGGAACTTCTCGCGGTCATAACTTTGGTAATATTGCATGTATTGAAGTGAAATAAAAAGTAATGTAATTTACATGATATAAACTTAATATAAGGCATGTTTAATGTGAAATAAGAACCTATCGGTGTTCTCCATTCTAGATTGTTGGTTCACAGAATATGTTTACTTGCCAAATAACAAGTTTTGTCCCAATAGACTCCAGTCAAAATTGTTGTGAAATCCCAAAAGGCAAAAATAATTTATCAACTGTTTTTATACACACATTGCACGTTAGAGCGTCGGTGATCTAGTGGCTAGGGTCGCTGCCTCTCGTCCGGGGGACGCGGGTTCAATCCCCACCACGTACCAATGTGTTTTCGAATTCATATGTACGTTTATTCGACACTCTTATGGTGAAGGAAAACATCGTGATGAAACCTGCACATTTCTGCGAAGAAGACGAGCAACCCTCACTGGGCAAGCGTGGTCGAATAAGGCCTAATCGCCCTAGTTCAGGGTAGGCTCGAGCCCCTCGGTGGGGACGTATATGATCTGTTGATGATGACACTGCACTTACAGCTAAGCTAAACATCATCATCAACAGCTCATATAAGCTTAACACAGTAATGACAAAGTAATTTTGTCACTATATTTTAAAGAAACCGCGACATCTAGTTTGATACTGTCATTATTATTCTAGCTTTTAAAAAACAGTACTGTTGCATTTTGGGTTACACTTTGTCATGATTTTTAAACTGGTCGTGGATATTATTTAAAACTAATATACCTATATTCATAAAATTATCTAAGTATCCTATAACTCAAACTCAAACTCAAACTTTTTATTTGCGAAAGATAAGTCGACCAATCCGCACTGGGCCATTGTGGTTGACTAAGGCCTGATGGATGACCTATATTCAGGGTAGGCTCGAACCCCTCGGTGGGGACGTACATGAGCTGATGATGCTGAATTTTAATTTATCGCCCTCCACCAGGTAAGAACGTGACCGACGGCGACATGAAGCAACTCCTGCGCATCCTAGTGAAGGCTCTCGAGGCGTTCAACGACCTCGCGCTGCTGGAAGCCATCATCATGTGTCTGACCCGCCTCCAGCCGCTGCTGCATCACGTGAGTTGAGCTAATCCACAGACTTCTTCATTCTTCATCGTGTGGGGTGTAAGGTCGACGACCGACCTCATAGACCCAGGTATCAGTGTTTCAGAGCCGACAAAAGCCACTAGCTTTGTAACGAGGCATTCGTCCTCCTTCCTGTTTTATGACTGGCAACCTTTCTTGCTGGCAGTTTTATCATTCATTTTCAAATTTAGATTTCTTACGTTTCGATTTTGTCTTTTTTCTGCCAAATTCTTCACTTCATGTCCTGATCTCCAACAGTAAACGCTTATCCATGTTATTAATTTTCTTAAACTGTAAGACTAAAGAGTGATTTTATAACATATAAATACATTAATACCCTTTTTCCTACGGACTGTGCCCTGGTTATTGCCACATAACCCTCTACAACTCTCTTCGTGTGGTGGTCAGCGGCTCCGTGGCGCCTGCTGGGCCGCAGCTCATACAGACTAGATAGGGGCCGGGTCCAACGGATTCGTTCAGTAGTAAAATGTCCAATTCGCAAAATGTCCAATTAGAAAGAATCTTTTTTGTTTGTGGAACGATTTCGGTGAAACTTTGTTTGACATACAGTTTTGGCATAAAAATAACAATGCAGTTGTACAATTGACAAAAATCCGAGATGGCGGCCAACTTTTTTGTTTGTGGACCGATTTCGGTGAAACTTGATTTGACATACTGTTTTGGCATAAAAATAACAATGCAGTTGTAAAATTGTCAAAAATCAAAAACGTGCCTTCCGAAGCATGGAATCATCTTTCTTTTCGGACAATCAGGGCACACTGGGGAAAGTCTCATAAAGTGATTTTTGCTTGACAGTGTCCCCACCAAGAGTCGAGTCCGGAATCTATGTACTGAGCGGTGAAATGTCAACCTCTCGGCCACGGAGGCTAGGGAGACTTTGGTCAACAGACAGACATTGGTCCACCTGACATCGTGTCCTGCTTACTCTCACTCAAATAAGATAATTAAACCACCAAATAAGAAAGTTAAATGACAGCATTTTGATGGATTTGAATCTGTTATCAAACGTACATAACGTTTAGTATGAATAACACTAATATTAAAACGCTATGCGCGCACTGGAGACATTTGTCTCTCGAGAGATTATGTGCCTCTCTTTCGCACTCTAGTAAACTTGACGAGAGAGACATACTGTCGCCGCGACCAAAGGCGCCCGTGCGCGCTAGCTCTAAATTTGAAAATATCTTTGGATATTTGTTCCGCCTTCACACTTAAAGTACTCAACGGATTAGGATGATATTTGTAATGGAGATAGTTTATAAGCTGGATTAACATATAGGATATTTTTGACGGAAAAAGTCTTATTACCACGGGAAAGTCTTACATAACGCGAGCATAGTTAATAAATTATGTACACTCTTACAGAATATCACGAAAACATTATCTTTTCTAAGAACTTCAAAGAGTGTGTGAACTTGTTAGAATAAATATAAACGGTAAATGAAAATTAATAGCAGAGAAATCTGGTAAAGATAAATATTTGTCTACTCGCAATAAAATTGTATTAAATAACTAGATTTTATTATAAACTTATAATTATTTTGGCTATATACATCTCTTCAATGGAGAAAACATCACAGAAGGGGGTTTTAACAAAATTGAAGTACAATGAAAAAGTAGGTATTAAAATCATTGGAATTATAAAGGAGACAATTAATTTATTATAATAAGATATTTATACTTAATATTTTTTAGAGAAAAAATACAAATAACACATTTATAGTAATAACAATATTGAGGTAGAAAAATAATAAAATAATTACTTAACTTACGAATTGAGATCCTCGCAGTAACGCCGACCACCACAGAATGTGTCATGTTATGCTCGGAAGGAGCCTTTTATACACAATATCACGTCATTTTCTACCAATAGGAACCATCTGTCCAACAACCAATCAGAAACAAGAACAGTAATAAGAAAAGACCGCCATATTGACTCAATACGTCAAAACAAACGAGAATATTGACTTACAATATCAAATCACTACTGTTAATGGATAAATAAGTAAAATAATTATAATTACAGTATTATTAACATATTAAAATTATTGCTATACATTGTAACTTATCAAGATGTCTAATCATACTTTTTCATAAACAATAGACCAAGTAGTGTTTTTACTTACTTAATTAACGAAAAAATAATAATTTAGGGATTCTACAATATTTTACACGTGTTTTTTATATATGTACACTAATAATAATCTATTAAACTCATACGTACTAGGCTCGCGTTGCGACTTAGGCCTATTGTAAAGAGAACTTACCTTATGAGCTATTTCATTGTTAAATCTGTCGTGTTTATTTACTTTAGTCAGTACATACACCATGAACTAATAACAAACAACATCGATTCCAGGAATCAGCGATCCACAAGGCGCTATTCTGGGTAGCGTTGTCCGTGCTTCAATTAGACGAGCCGACTCTCTACGCATGTGGGCTGGCGCTCATGGAACAGAACCTGCACACCCTGGACTCGCAGGCGCAGTTTGACCAAAAGGCCAGTAATACTCGTGTTGTAGCTAGCACAAAATAAAAAGTTTACAGAAGGGCCACTCCCGCCTTCTTCAATAGTACATTAGGATACAAGGATCGTAGGTGGCACAAACGAGTTATAATGTCACAAGTTTGTTATAAAACCTATTCAATACACTTGTGAGAAAACAGATAACGCAATAAGAAAAACGATGCAAATTTTACAAAATTTACGCCAAATTTCGTACTAAAAATTGGTTTCTTTTCTAAAAGCATAATTATTGAGAAAAGGCACTCGCGAACATTCAGCCTCTACGACATTCGATTAAAACCAAGCTAATATTATTTTATTATTGAAAATAATACTGGCATACATAATTCATACATACATTCATTACACATTCATTCATTCATTCATACATAATTTGTTGAAATAAAAAAATATAAATGTTTTTTTCTTTGTAAGAATCGATTCAATTTATTTTTTGACATTCGAATGTTCCTGGCTGAAAATATTTCTGTTAGAATATGTAGAAATTTATTAAAAAAAAAAACACACTTGTTCGGTAAATGGTATTACCGTACAGTTTACTGCCGTCGTAAGTTCAATTTTCGAGCAAGGTGTATTGAAAAAATAATTACGTCATCTTGAAAAATGAAAATGAAAAAATGTCTTGCCAGACTCACTCTCTCACTCACTCTTTGGGCAAACGCTATGGAGCACTGTTTGGGAACTGCGTGGCAACGCCTATAAACGATACGTCGATGTGTGCGTGCGTGAAATTTTGCGTTTGGCGTTTTGTTCAGAGTGGACTCTGTCTGGGGCCCTCGCCGCGCCACCTACTTTGTCTAGCTACACAAAGAGATAAAGATAAAGATGCATTTATTCGAAGTAAGATTTAACTATAGTTTGAGCGGAATAGACGTGGGTAAAAGTCTCTTGACCCGAAAATTGTGGTCAGGTGTGCGAAACTCGGTCGCTATTTTGTTCCTCCATTCCGTATTTGTTAAGCGCTAACTAGAGTACGTAAAAATGTTTGCCACATCACACAAAGTCACGCGCTCACCTCGCCTGTTACTACGATAAGCGGGTTATGGCGTATTTGCGATAATAGTCATAGATTTTTAGCGACGTTTTGCAAAAACGGTGTATGTTGGTAGACGGGTGTGAACGCACTTTTATCCAAGTTTATTCAGCTCAGACTCAGACTATAAATCATTTTTCGACGTCAAAGCAAGTTAGCTCGTTCACTACAAGTGTACGCTCACTGTGGAGAAGCTAGTTAGAAGCCAAGCAGTCCGGAATTAAGTTAAACAAATATCGGGATTTTCGGGATTAACATTTTTTTAAATAAATCATTAAAAACTTTGACCTGGACTTGATTCTGTCAGCCATCTTATTTTGACTAACGATTGGATACATTTGTGAAAAAGTGTAAAAATTTAGGTTTTGTTATGGGTTTACCTGAATGAGAAACAAACCAAGGAAAATGTAGTTGGTCCTTTAAATGAACTACGATTCCTTTCCTTTGCTTAATAATATTCTATTTATTTATTTCCCACAGACGTTGCAACAAGTTCTGATGGAGACTCGCGACCCCATGGAGTGGCATTTCAAACAGCTAGACCACGCCGTTGGCCTCAGGTCTGTACAAATACTTGTCGTTTTGATCTGTACGAACTGACTGCTTTTTTACACGACTGCTCAAAAAAGGAGTGTTATATGTTTAGAGTTCATGTATGTATGTATGTGAGTTTGACACATCTAAAGTTAGAAAGCTCTCAACTAGCGCATCACCGTATGAAGTCCCATCTCGAAATTATGGAGAACCTCGTTCCATGTCTCACCATGGAAAATTATAATATAATATTTTATTGCCTTATAAAAAAAAGTACCTAGCACATTTGCATTATCGCTGTGTCGTCGGCGTATGTGAATATTTTTCCATTTTTAATTGATAAATTACATGAGTCGTTAATGTACAGCATAAAGAGAGTTGGACTGAGGATGCTACCCTGAGGGACTCCGGAGATAACCACTGCCTCAGAGCTTTTGCAGTGTCCTATTTTGACTAGCTGTATACGGTCCTTCAAGAAATCACTATAAATTTGAAGAGCATCTCTACGAATACCATTTCGTTCCAGTTTATCCAAAAGAATTGGTATGGAGACTGTGTCGAACGCCTTAGCAACTTCGAGAAATAAACCTAGGCATTTTTTATTCTAATCTAGAAGCGTCGTTACGTGTTCACTTAGTTTGGCTACTGCGTCTTCTGTACTTTGTTACCACGTTTATTTATTATTATTACTTCGATATTTTCGAACTGTTGTACGCTCCATGGTCACGAGTAGACTGACACGTAAATTGTGTCAATTTTAATATAATAAACCACCACGAAAATCATAAGACATACACACAACGAGTCACAACGAATTACATTGAACGTTGGATGCCACGTAATCAAAAATTAACTAATTCGACTTAATTTGTCCACAGCTTTCGCTCCAACTTCCACTTCGCGCTGGTCGGGCACCTGATCAAAGGCTACCGGCACCCCGCCGCCGCCACCGTCTCGCGAACCTGCCGTGTGCTCGCGTCGCTGCTGGCCGCCGCCGCTCGCGAACACGCCGACAAGTTCCACGTCACGCCCGACACCGTGGCCTACCTCACTGGTAACGTCTATATACAGGGTGTTAACCTGCCGTGTGCTCGCGTCGCTGCTGGCCGCCGCCGCTCGCGAACACGCCGACAAGTTCCACGTCACGCCCGACACCGTGGCCTACCTCACTGGTAACGTCTATATACAGGGTGTTAACCTGCCGCGTGCTCGCGTCGCTGCTGGCCGCCGCCGCTCGCGAACACGCCGACAAGTTCCACGTTACGCCCGACACCGTGGCCTACCTCACTGGTAACGTCTATATACAGGGTGTTAACCTGCCGCGTGCTCGCGTCGCTGCTGGCCGCCGCCGCTCGCGAACACGCCGACAAGTTCCACGTCACGCCCGACACCGTGGCCTACCTCACTGGTAACGTCTATATACAGGGTGTTAACCTGCCGCGTGCTCGCGTCGCTGCTGGCCGCCGCCGCTCGCGAACACGCCGACAAGTTCCACGTCACGCCCGACACCGTGGCCTACCTCACTGGTAACGTCTATATACAGGGTGTTAACCTGCCGCGTGCTCGCGTCGCTGCTGGCCGCCGCCGCTCGCGAACACGCCGACAAGTTCCACGTCACGCCCGACACCGTGGCCTACCTCACTGGTAACGTCTATATACAGGGTGTTAACCTGCCGCGTGCTCGCGTCGCTGCTGGCCGCCGCCGCTCGCGAACACGCCGACAAGTTCCACGTCACGCCCGACACCGTGGCCTACCTCACTGGTAACGTCTATATACAGGGTGTTAACCTGCCGCGTGCTCGCGTCGCTGCTGGCCGCCGCCGCTCGCGAACACGCCGACAAGTTCCACGTCACGCCCGACACCGTGGCCTACCTCACTGGTAACGTCTATATACAGGGTGTTAACCTGCCGCGTGCTCGCGTCGCTGCTGGCCGCCGCCGCTCGCGAACACGCCGACAAGTTCCACGTCACGCCCGACACCGTGGCCTACCTCACTGGTAACGTCTATATACAGGGTGTTAACCTGCCGCGTGCTCGCGTCGCTGCTGGCCGCCGCCGCTCGCGAACACGCCGACAAGTTCCACGTCACGCCCGACACCGTGGCCTACCTCACTGGTAACGTCTATATACAGGGTGTTAACCTGCCGCGTGCTCGCGTCGCTGCTGGCCGCCGCCGCTCGCGAACACGCCGACAAGTTCCACGTCACGCCCGACACCGTGGCCTACCTCACTGGTAACGTCTATATACAGGGTGTTAACCTGCCGCGTGCTCGCGTCGCTGCTGGCCGCCGCCGCTCGCGAACACGCCGACAAGTTCCACGTCACGCCCGACACCGTGGCCAACCTCCTATATACAGGGTGGAAACGTTAAATGTGTCCAGGCGATTACTTCATCAATTTTAAAGATTCTTAAGTAAATAGAGAAAAACTAAATCAAAAGTCAGTTAGTTTTTTCCCCCTCAATCGCGAAGATAATGTTTGAAAATTAATCAGATCAAGTTTAAAATAAAACAACTCTCGTTATTCACGAAGTATCCGAACTATAATATTTAATAATAATAATAAGAAGAAGAATAATAATAGAAACTAACTTGAAATTTTTGTCTGTTACCAGCGTTAGTGTGTGTGAGTGAGGAGGTCCGTTCGCGTTGTCACGTGAAACACACACAACCACACAGCGCGCCCGCCTCCACCTCATCCTCCGCAGACCACTATTGCCCAGATATGCACCAGGTGAGGATATAGATAGACCACTACCGCTCAGATATGCACCAGGTGAGGATATAGACCACTACTATCCAGATATGCACTCGGTGAGGATATAGACCTTTACTGCCCAGATATGCACCAGGTGAAGATATAGATCACTACTGCCCAGATATGCACCAGGTGAGGATATAGACCACTACAGCCCAGATATGCACTAGGTGAGGATTTAGACCACTACTGCCCAGATATGAATTCGAAATTTTGAAAACACATCCCGGACGGGAGGCAAGGGCCCTAGCCACTGCTCCACCGACGCTCGTGTAGCCTAATATTTGTTTGTTTGTTTGTGTGCAGTCGTCGATGGTGGGTGGCGGCGCGGGGGGGCGGCGACAGAAGTCGTGGGACATGCTCGATCAAGCCGCGCTCTCCTCAGCACACGGAGGTAACCATACATTTTCAAACACTTTTAGATTTTTGCGGTTGTTAATATTAATAACACGCATGCAACGAATTATCTATAGTCAAGAAACAACTACGCTTCAGACTCGACCCCACCAAATGAATACCAAAGAAGCCGGCGAAAAAAAAACTATACCATACCACATTCAAATACGCTGTAAAATGATGTTTTATATGACTCGGTTTGTAAGAACGTCGAAAGTAAGCTTCAATGTACAGCAGCGACATCATCTGTCGTCGTCGTCTGTCAACATTAATTGTGCGAGTTAGGTGCTATGTTTTAGCGGGCTTTGCTAGGCGGTTACTCTTCAAGACTATTGTAGTTCGTTGCACGGATGTATATTGATTATCGGTGAACTCATTAAAAGCTTATCTTAAACCAAAATACCCGTTAAACATAGATTAACCATAGATTTTCTTGTATGTTTATTTTGGGTGTGTTCCGAATCAAACTGTCAGCGCCATCAGCGATTAGAAAACCAAAAGATTGTATGGGTTTCGCCTGCTGACAGTAATTCGGTACGCGCTTTGAGTGCGCTAAAATAGATTTCAGCTTGTCTCGGAACGCAGGGTTTATTGCAATAGGAAACGAAAAGCATTGACAACACAAAAAAATAAAACTAAATAATAAGTATATAAGCCAGAAACGTTTCCAAGAAAAAAAAAAAGAACTTGTACTTTAAATTAGTATTAGTACATTACAATACAGGCATGTATTGGTCTGCTACAATACAGCATGAATGGCAGCAAACTAAATATATAGTTCCACCTGCCACCGCACTAAACTCTTTTTTGCCAAGCTGATGAATTTTTAAAAAAGTTCCCGAATAAAAGTTGTTCTCTAACACGTCATATAGTATTAGTGTGATTAAATGAATGAATTGATATGTTTAGGCAAATCCCCCACACTGCAACAGGCGGGCAGCGGCGCGCACTCCCCGCACCTCCCCGCCGGCCCCGCGCCCGCGCACCAGGTAACGCACACCCGCATGCCCACTGCACACCGACTGCAGGCGGACTGCCGCCACGCTGCAGGATGGCCGTAGGTGATGGCGACTGTTTATGGGTCTATCGAGTGAACTTCTATATAGCATTAAGTTCGCCTTTGTACACCCCTTTTTTGGTGCAATAAAGTATATATCAATCAATCAATCAATCAACTTCAAAAGTTATACAAAGTGTAATTAAAATTTTAAATTATGTAATTAAATAACGCGGAACTTCTCGAGTGTTTGAACAAGTTTTGTTCTATCATCAACAGCCCCACCGATACGTCCCCACCGAGGGGCTCGAGCCTACCCTGAATTAGGGCGAATAGGTTTTAGTAGACCACGCTGGCCCAGTGCGGGTTGGTCGATAACTTTACGTTTTGTTCTATAACTTTTGGGAATTCCCAAAAAAATATCTTTATATACGAAGTCTGTATTACAATTTTACTATATGTATAGAAGATTTAGCACGTTTACTAACAAGTGTGCGTTCTGAAGGTATTAAAAATCAATTATTATTTTGTGTACATTTTAAAAAGATGTGGAATAGAAATGATTCGTTTCATAGATTGGATTGACCACCCGAGAAGTTTTTCATCGTTTAGTTAACACTTCAGTATTTATTGGATTGCCCATTACTTTTCTGAATCAACTAGCTAAGAACTAAAATAAACTTCAATATTCTATTACAATACAAAACCAAATATACTTGCTTCCAAAGTAAAGCTGTAACGAGGCATTCGTCCTCTTTCCGGTTTTATGACTGGCAACCTTTCTTGCTGTCAGTTTTATCTTTCATTTTAAATTCATTTTCAAATTTGGATTTCTTACGTTTCATTTTTGTCTTTTTTCTGTAAAATTTCTCACTTCATGTTCTGATCTCTAACTGTAAACTTGTTCACGTTTCTATTTCTCCAGTTTTATAAAATGTATTATATAAATACATAAATGAATACCTTTACTTCGGACTGAACCCTGATTTCGCCACGTTTTAAATCCTGTACAACATCTTCCGTGTGGTGCTGGGCGGCTCCGAGGCGGCTGCTGGCCACAAAGCTATCCAAAACAGTCGCCATCATGCCGAATCAATAGCCAAGTCCTGCGCACATTACAGCTGACGATCGTATCGATTTATTGCAATGTCGAAACGTTGATTTGTCGATGTTAGTTAAGGAATGGCGTACATTATCGATCTAACTATCAATATCATTTGATTATATAAGTCTGTGTTGGAAAGGAAGTACGTAAACAAAATTTTAAGTGAGAGTATTAAATAAAAAGTCCTAATTACCAATAGAGAGAGTATATTTCATTCATTCATTCATTCATTCGTTCTAATATTATATTTATCATGATGATGATGATGATGACGAGT
Source organism: Carpatolechia fugitivella (assembly GCA_951230895.1). Lineage (NCBI taxonomy): Eukaryota > Metazoa > Arthropoda > Insecta > Lepidoptera > Gelechiidae > Carpatolechia > Carpatolechia fugitivella. The sequence goes on from OX579671.1 coordinate 6,678,302, forward strand.
ATTAATTAAAAAAGGCCTGATAACCCTAATTCAGAGTGGAGCTGAGAACAACAAATACTAGAATAAAGCAATTTTATTTTGAACAGAAATAATACAAAATTTCTGTTCATTCTTTTAAATCTAACATAAAATTATGTAATATAATGATTAATTACATCATTAATACAATCATTGTATCTCGCATTCGAACGTGTTATTTGTCAAATCATAACATATATACCTACTCGACATTTTTCGCTCGTCAGAGTTTCATATACTTTCATATACTGAGAGAAAAGTGAGTGTTTAATTTCCCATACCTAAGGTAACTAACTATTTTGAACATTCCCATAATGTTATGTGTGTAAAGTAAACGCATTATTAATTAATCATCATTGGCAGAATTCGATTTAACCAAGAAATCATCAAAAAATCTCGTACCTTTCCTACACAGACTTCTCAGTTAATTTTCCAAACGAATTGGCTTTTTAATGAATTTGTTTACTTACACATGAGTTCAGCTTGTATCGCGCCGTTCATATGAGTTGAGTAACGATGAGTTGGTTCATGGATCATGCGTCTCTGTCTTACTCGTGTAATTAGACTAAGACCACATTACACTGTAACATTGTTAGATGAAATAGGATACTTTGTTCAATACAAATATTTTTACTCTAGTTGGGAAATTAGATCGTCCGAAAAATATTCGGAATAATCGAGTTTTCTCTTAATGGGGGATTTTCTGACAGCTCTTTAAAAATAAAAATAATAGTTCTAATTAAGACGATAGATGGCGCCAGGTGTACTTCGTGGATTCTTTTTTTAAATCCTTTTATGGCCCTGGGTGACTCGCCCGATTTCTTCAGATCCACGAATCGTCAACGCCATCTATCGAAGATTTATGAACTATTTTTTTTTTATTGGCTGTCGGAAAATCCCCCACTAAAAAATGAATTATTACAGATCTGCTACAGTGTGATTAAATTATTAGACAAAATAAGCCAATCATTGCATTGTTTAATTTCTTCTTCTAATTTCTTTGTAGCAATGTAATGGTATACTTAAATTATTATACAAAATTAAATTATTATTAAATTATTATATTATTGGGTCATGAAATTTTCGATATAAGTTATTTGACATAATAATAAATTAATTAACCAGTCATTTATTCCATCCTATGATTTTGATTCGATCTAACATAGATCTAACGATTGTTATGGTGTAATGCGTGTCTAAATTATCATAGAGGTAGATTTTCGAGTGAGTAATATTTTAAAATATAAATGAAAATCATTAAAATATTTGTGATTCCAGTATTTAAGGCCCGGTTTCCACCAAAGCGGAAAGGAGAGGAGATCTGTTTGAATAACCAATCAGATTTCGTTATTTCCACATCTCCTCTCCGCTTAGCTTTGGTGGAAACCGGGCCTAAGTTTTGTGTCAAAATAACTACACTCGAATACCTATCAGTAGTAGATTGGTTCGTTCTATCAATTTCTTACGGTCAGTGGAAGGTATCTTAAATGTCAAAAAAATACAATTCGAAACCTTAATTTGTTTAAAAATAATATTGCAACGCTTCGAGAGAAACGCTGTTAAGTTTTTACAGTGAAGAACACATAAACATTTACAATTTTAGAGCTCAATGAATACTCAAATCATTGAGGTTCATAATTTAATACAAACAAGAACACATTCAACTGCATTTTTAATCTTATCAACTAGTGAATAAAACTTTAAATTAATTCTGTACCGTGAGACTTTTAGCTATTGTAATGTAGGGTAACAGAGCATTGTTTGGTCTGGAATAAACCACCGAATGAACCAGTTGTGTGTGTTTCATACGGTGGTTTATTCCGGACTAAACAATGCTTGGTTACCAGACTTTCAATCTTTTCACCAGTAAATAAGATTCAAAATGCCACCTTCCACTTGCCACCAGTAAAGTAACCACTGACTTTGTCTTCCAGTATTTCTTCTAACCATCTTCTGTGTGACGTTTTCACGCTCCGTTTTGGACCTGACGAACTAATCGGTCAATGCGTTCGTATACTGACCCTTTACGCAACGCTTTACGTCTCTTTATATTCGTTATTTGTGGACCCCTAATCTAACACTGATGTTATTGGTCGTGGAATGAAAAAAAAATGGAATTAAATACAATTGATTATGATCATTCGATTTTCAATTCATGAACTATGGATCCTTTGATCCAATGGTTTAAATAATGATTTTATTTTTAAAACAAATTTTTATTGATACTTGCTTTGTCATATTTTTTTTATTACATTTTTTATATTTTTCTTTTGATGATTTAAATGTACTTATTTAAAAAAAAATGTGAACATGAATCACTTTTCTGTTTGATATTTGTGGCAATAACCATCAAATAACGAATATTATATACATGTTTGACCACATCTGCACGTGCTTTGCTTATTTATGTAGACCTCGGCTAGAATGCTTTTCAAAACTCAACGGTCGTTCTCTGTACCCACATCCAAGGACACCATTGGAGCGCCAAGGGTAACGTTGTAATGGCTTGGCCAGAACATAAAGCTACACCGTAATTTGTAACAATTTCACGATAATTCTCGAGAAAAAATGACTGAAATGTTTGATAACTCTGGTAATTTTAATATACTAGCTTTCCGCCCGCGGTTTCACCCGCGTTTAATGAGTTTTCCCGCGGTAAAAACTAGCCTATGTCCTTCCAGGACCTAACCTATATGTGTGCCAAGTATCATCTCGATCCAGTAGTGTTTCAAGCGTGATTCGGCAGCAAACATCCAAACATCGAAACTTTCGCATTTATAATATTAGTATGATTTTTAATTAATTTTATTACACACAATAACAAAATGATGACCTTATGACATTATATAATCTTTGCACTGTAAGAAAGAGATAGCAAGCATCAACGTATTGTGTAGATAGAATTAAGATATTTAAATGAAACCAGAGAACCTAAACATTTTTGAACATTTTCCTCGAGATTAATTCTAATCACTTGCACAAATTGAACAAATAATAAATATGCCAACAGTTTGTATATTATCTGGTCTGGTTTTGGCCACAATGTTCGAGTGTGTCATGGCAAAAATTACAAAAAAAAATAATCAAAAAGTGAACTATTAGATTAAATATAAAAACATAGGTATACATATACAGAGCTAAAAAAAGTATTGTTGGATTTTTCCAGATAGTTTTTGAATTTCTCCCCGTAGATGTCCCATAAACCCTGCAACCCCGCATGGTGACATAAACACCGCACCGACAGAATATTTTAAAAGAGTTCACTTCTAATAGTGTTGAATATAAAATAAACACATGTCAGAATATCCCTTTGCTTATAGATTATCCTTAGACTTCTAGAGATTGTAAATAAAAGTTTGCCCTAAATGCAAAAAGAAATCAAGCATACAGTATAGACGATGAATAAATTTTAACCTTAACTCTCATTCATAAAGTTTATTTTTACTTCCCCCGCCTCACTTAATGTCGTCTCTATTTACGTGGTTAATACATCCCTTGGCCCAGTTTTATAAAAGAACCCAGAATAAATCTATATTTAATCGATAGTGAATGCTATGGCACGGGCGAAAGCGGGTGATCGTGCGCTTTGGCGAGCCTTGGAGAGGCCTACGTCCAGCAGCGTCGCATAATTTTGTTAGAGTATTTTATATCAAGCCAAAATTGAGTAATTTAATTAATGTAATGACCTTTCACATATTTGCCATAAAATATGTAAAATAAATCGGCTTTTACTATTTTGTGTAAAGAAAATTATAGAAATCCTTGAGAGAGAAAACAACACCAAACATATTGTAATACTTTAACGACATCACAGCCACAGATCAGTCAATATAACTTACCATTTAAAGATTAAATAAAAAAGCACGTTCTATAAAACAGGGCCCTAAATGTTCTTACCCAAATCGCTCCTCCCCTAAAGCTTATGAATACATTAGTGTCTATGTCGTGGCCATATCGTGGAATTGACCACATCATGAAATTTTCACTGTCCATTGGCCACATCATGATGTGCCTTGGCCAGATCAATGATAAGAAATCGTTTGTCGATATGTTCAACTAAAAACGCAGCTACTTCATGAAATGGTCAAGATTATTTGATCATATCGTAAAATTATCTCATTAATTGCCGATAAAGGCGCTGGAAGCGCTTCGTTTATGTACCAACATGGCGGCCGCGTTATTTCTCGCAGAGAAAAAAATGATTAATTCGTTATTAAAATGAGGAAGAAAAAAGAGTTTTTGATGAATAAGTACTCTGAAAATGTCTGTCGGACTTAGAGAACAATAAGTACCCAAACATAATTTAGATTCTTATTAAATATTTCATGGACGCCCTATTTTCACGATATGGCCAATCGTGGACGACAAAATCGTGAAATGTTCACGATTTAATGATCTGGTCAAATTTAGTTGCCCACATCGAAAATTTGAAATGATCGAAAATTTCATGATGTGGTCAATTCTACGATATGGCCGACATCTATACACCGACTTGCTAAGACGAGTTAGTAAGACAGTTGTTAAAAACAGGACAGCGAAGGAAGGGCCCACAGCATGCAACACGGCCCAGTGGGCGACGCGGCCAGAGACCAGACCGACGAAACCGCAATTGACGTAAGTATAAACACTCTGATTATTATAAAATTGCACTCGGCACAATGAATTATTATGTACTAGCGGTTCGCCCGCGGCTACGCTCGCGTTGTTTAAAATATTCCTGTGGCAATAAGACTTTTCCCCGTTAAAAGTATTCTATGTGTTAATCCAGGTGATAAACTAATTTCCATTCCAAATTTCATCCAAATCCGTTGAGTACTTTGAGCGTGAAGGCGAAACAAACATCCAAACATCTAAACATCCAAATACACATGTTGCTATCCATGTTTTCTTTATATGTCCCATATGTGTTATGCAATAAAGTGTTACTTACTTACTTACACTGAGAAAAATTCAATGAGCCGTACACCTTACATAAATAGCAAAGCTCTATAAATACGTAGGAAAACGGGATAAATAAATAAATAAAATCTTTATTTTGTTCACAAATAACTTATTAAACTGGTAGCTCCTTTTAAGCTTAACAAAGCCTGTGCCAGGAGTCACCGCTCTTCCATAAATTTAAATATAAAGATGTTGTTGAACAAATAATTATACAAACAAAAAAAGTTAAAAGTAAGAATAAGAAAAGAAAAACAATAATGACATAGCATATCAAGACTTGGATTGATTACAACTAAATACTGGCCCCGATTCACACAGTCACACTCCAATCCCAATATTAAAAAAAGGGATAGACGGACGTAATGAGCTAGACGCACGCATGACGCGTATGAGTTGGACTCATTATAAGTACAATTGCTACTTAATTTAGAGTAATTCGTCGACTCATTATAAACCCCAGTGCACTTTTTTCTCAGTGTATATTTTTACATTTATAATATGTGATATTTTTTCCGAGACGTCCGTGATACCGGGTGTCGAAAAAGGGTATTTGCACTTTTAAATATCAATAAATCGTCTTAATGAGGGTAGATAGCAAAAACAAATATAATGTCATACGTGAAATTTATTGGAAATTTAGTTGAAATGGATTTGTATACCGGAGCTCAGCGCGCATTTTGTGTAAGAGCTTATTATCAAAACAATAATTCGATAATAACAGCTCGCCGCTTACATCGCGCGCAGTTCAATGTACGGGATATTTCTTTATCTCCTAGTACGAATATCATTAGAAAATGGATTAAGATGTAATGGGCGTAGTGATGAAAGAGACTAAAGTCCTTTAGTCGTTTATAAATGAGACTAGCCTCTTTTTACACGACTTGACTCTAAAATTAAGACTGTAGCTATTAGTCTTAATTAATAAGACTCAGTCGGTTAACGTATAAGACTTGGAGACTAAAACAACTTAAACGACTAAAAGGCTTAAACGATTGCAGTCCTTTACAAAAGAACTGGCTTTTAAGTAAATCTTTCTTTAGGCTGAAATGAGATTACTTTTTAGGGTTTCGGAAACTTATGGGGGAGGCCTATGTTTAGCAGTGGACGTCTTCCGGCTGATATGATGATAATGGAGTGAAACTGTGTATATAATGGATAATTAACGTGAGATTTATAAATATATAAATAAATGTATCAGATTTAAATCTTTCTATATTATAATAATCATCATTACAAACAAAAAATATAAAAAATCAACACATTAAAAAAACATTATAACTACAGAAAAGCCATCCATGACGACAGACACATGGAGGCTCTGATACTTTTATCACTTAATCTACAACGTTTTTTTGTGATCAGGTTGCCAGACTTAGAAAAGGCTTGTTCACTCGGAACACTGGATGCTTGAATGCTTAATATATCCTTAGCCATTTGCGTCAGGTTAGGCAGGTGATACTTCTGATTAGACCACCAAAGTAAAACGTCTGTATCTTCTGTTTCAAGTGGCATCAATAGATACTTTTGTATCTCGTCTTGCACCGCGTTTGTTTGTTTGTACACCAAAGAAAAAATATTTTTCCCAGCATTTTGGGATTGAGATGTTGTGGCTAATGTTTGATCTCTACTCAAATTTGCGTAATGCGTGGTAAAATAAGATTTGAAACGCGGCAGAATATCTTCGCATTCGCCACCTTGTTGAGAAAAATAAGTATTTTTTAATCGAGGATCCAATATAACGGCAAATTTCGCAAAATCAGTGTACAAGTGTGGTACATATTCTTCTAATTTTTCAATCATTGCAGAAGCACAATTTTCAAAAATCTCATTGTTTGCTCGCAGCAGAATTTGTTCCTTTAAGACGTCCACTATTGGAACTACATAATATAAGCTTGGATATTTAGATTTCGAAAGCAACAAAGTTGCATCATAAAAGGGCTTTAGAAATTGAATTATTTCGTTGACTTCATACCAATTTTGTATCAAGTATTCATTAAATTCTTTTTTTTCTCGGCAAATATGGTCTAAAACATTTTTCATACTATACGCACGTTCTAGCATTAAGTAGACAGTATTCCAGCGTATGGACATTTCCTGGATGAGACTCAGCTGAGGAACATTTAATGATGTGCAAGTTTCAAAGTACATCTGTTTCTTTTTTGGCGCTGTGTTGATAACTTTTACTAATTTTGAAACTTTGTCAATTGGTTTTTCGATCGTTTTCAAACCTTTTTTTACAACCAAGTTCAAAACATGTGCGAAGCATCTTGTGTGAATAATATTTTCATATTTACTATGAAATAATGACAATAACTGCATTAATTTTATATTTGTTCTCTCATTGTCAGTTGTAATGGACATGACTTTCTTTTCAATGCTATAGTAGTCTAGTATTTCAACCAGTTTATCCAAAATTTCTCCGCTACTATGTGGATATGGGAGCAAGTCGAATTCCAATATTATTGCAGATAACTTTGTTTCAAGAATGAAATGTGCGGTTATAACCATGTAGGGTTTATTAGTGACAGATGTCCAAAAGTCTAAAGTCAAGGCGATCTTGGTTGGTACAGTTTTTAGAAACTCAATTAACTGTTCCTGTTTGTCTTTGAAAAGATTCTGTATGTTTACACTTAATTGTGTACGACTGAGCATTGTATAAGCAGGCTTTAGTTCTTTAAAAAGGTTTTTAAAATGTTCTTCATCCACAATAGAAAAAGGATGATTACCGTGAATAATAAAATTTAAGACCAACTGGTCATAATACGTACCGCTTGTACTATTGCGAGACGTGCTCTGGTCAAGATTAGTACTATTTTCGTGTTTAGTATAATGAGCTTTCAACATAGAATGATAAGTTTTGGTTGAATACGTCCTTTCACACAGTTTACATTTTACCGATGAGTCGGTTCTATCAAACTGTTCCAGTATTTCTGATTTTCTGTTTCTCTTCCTTGTACTCATTGTTCTTGATGTAAAACTAGTCACTACACAATTGTTAGGTATGGATTATTTTATATTCTTAGTAGGAAAACCATAAAACAAATGAATAAACAATATTTATAAATACAAATTAAGTGCAGTGCTCGCTCACTCCTAGTATTATGGTATTTTTATTAAATTATTTATTGAAGTACCCACCGATCAACAATCGTAGAAAATTTATCCGACCGAATAAAGTTGGCAATTGTAGCATTAAAGTTGTATGCAAGAGAGGTTTACTTAATTTGTTTGTTTTGACGTTGTTTTGGTATACCTGTGAATGAGTTAGAAAGAGATAGCAGGAGGAGGTACTATAAGCAATAGTTGCGTCAGCCAACATACGCCTTACGACTCCCGACTCCCCAGGCGATGAGTCGCCAGTCTTTTTAGTCCTTTAAGCTTAAACAGCTTAAAGGACTTAAAAGGCTGGGGACTAACTAACTACTCAGTTTTTTACGTTAAAAGACTTCGACTAAAAAGACTAGTCTTATGACTAAAGGTTGGGGACTAAAACACTGAGTCAGTCGTGAGGCGTCAAAAATAAGGCGAGTCTTTATTAGAAGCCTTAAAAGACTGAGTCTCTTTCATCACTAAATGGGCGTCATTTGGACAACATAATTTTTTGTCGTTAACTTTCCATTGTATGTACTTTTTGCAAATAGTAATAAAATTATGAAATTATATATTTTTCGTTTATAATTTTTGGGTACAAACTGCCAACACCCTTTTTGGACAGCCTGTATATACCGGAGAAGTGTGCCAGAGTCAGGGTGTGCGCGACGCATATTCGTAAATACCAAACGCTTTAGAACCCTGAAGTTGCCTCGTGTACAGCAGACGTCAGTCGAAAACGAAACGCAGGAAACTGGGCAAATAAGCTGTCGATTGTAGCATTCATGATAGTAAAATATACAGGGCGTCCATAAAGGGTGTTGGCAGTTTATACCCAAAAATTATATATGAAAAATATATAATTTCATAATTTTATTACTATTTGCAAAAAGTACATACAGGGAAAGTTTACGACAAAAAAATTATGTTGTCCAAACGACGTCCATTTTCTAATGATATTCGCACCGGGAAATAAAGAAATGTCCCATAAATTGAACTGCGCACGATGTAAGCGGCGAGCTGCTATTATCGAATTATTATTTTGATAATAAGCTCGTACACAAAATGCGCGCTGAGCTCCGGTATACGAATCCATTTCAACTAAATTTCCAATAAATTCCACGTATGACATCATATTTGTTTTTAGCTATCTACCCTCATTAAGACGATTTATTGATATTAAGTGCAAATATCCTTTTTGGATACCCGGTACAAATGATAACATACTTATATTGACACATTATTTTGTAACAAACCCAGCAGCACCTAAACTGTCACCACCTGGCGTGGTGGTGATAACACCTAAGTAACAAAACGTCCAAATTCTTGGTGTTGTAAAACACGTAAAAAAACATTTTGAAGATGTGATGAGTGCTTTAAAATGGACACAGTCTGCCACCAAAGCACCTTAGACAAAGTCATCATTGGCCTTGACGTCTATTGCAGACGAATCAAACAGTGTGTGTAAGACAACTTTTCTCGTGGCTGTGTAAGCCAATACGGGAACGACAATGACGTCCGCAAGCTCTGCAGATGTACTCGTCACCCGCAGAAGGAAACAAACCTTAAGAAACAATAGGTAAAGTAGTTTCTTAGGCCACTGTACGCATTTCAACACATCCCCTGCACTTCGTCCATAACTGTAAATTGTAATTATCACACGTTTTATGGACAGGTGGTGGACGACGACGGGCGAGGATCTCCCGGCAGCACGGACGAACGACCTTCATCAACCAAATCCGGAGACAGCGACTACCCTGAAGCGACTACCTCTACTAAGGTATTATTGTTATCTTGTTCTTCTTATCGTGTTCGTCGCAAAGCTGACGACAGACCTCAGAAAACCTAGTGTTATTGTAAAGCTGCCAGAGGCTCTGTCTCATAATAAAACGACAAGTTTTAGAGTTAGAGGGACCAAAGGACCAAAAGCTTCAAGTGTCTTGCGAAGCACGGAATAATCTTTTCTGACAATCAGGAGATAGCCTGCAATGTCCTAACAAAACTGGAGGCAGTCTCATTAAATTATTTTTGATTTAACACTGTGACCCGCCAGGATTCGAACCGAGAACTTCCTCAATAATATAAGCCGAATGCTCCACCATTTAGCCACGGAAACTGTTGTGTGTGTCAATATTAGCATACCGCCCGGGGCTACGCTCGCGTTATGTAAGAATTTCCCGTGGGAATGAGAGTATTTCCCGTAAAAAGTATCTTATGTGTTAATCTAGAGTACCAACTATCACCATTCCAAATTTCATCGAAATCCGTTCAGTAGTTAAGGAGTGAAAGCGGAACAAACTTCCAAACATCTAAACATCCAAATATATTTTCACATTTTATAATAAAAATAAAAAAATAAATAAAACAATGTTATTTCAGACTAATGTCCATAGCACTATATAATCACAATTTTAAATTAAAATAAGTAAATAAAATTAAAATAATAATAATAATAATAATATATTCTTTATTTCAGACTAAATATGTCCATAGGTAGTGGGTTAGTAACAAAATCTTCTTATAATCTAAATAAAATTAAAATCGAAATCAAAATTAAAAATCAAAATTAAAATTAAATCAAAATTAAAAACAAAGTTACCAAAATCAAAATTAAGTTAATAAAATCTAAAATTTAAATTAAACACAGTGTGATTTTTGTTACCACAGCAAGCATCAACGGATAAGGACACGACGGCTCCTGAGAGTAACAGCCTGTTGGACCCCAACGTCATATCGGACTTTACAACGCAGGCACTAGTGCTGACAGTTCTAGCTACGCTGGTCAAATACACCACAGGTCAGACTACATCTTCAGCATGAGGGTTGTAAGGTTCATCAACAGCTCATATACGTCCCCACCGAGCCTACCCTGAGTTGAGTTGAGTGAGTTAGGCCTTAGTCGACCACGCTGTCCCAGTGGGGTTGGTTGACTTCACACACAACCTTTGAATTTCTTCGCAGGAGTGTGCAGGTTTCATCACGATGTTTTCCTTCACCGTAAGAGCGTCGAACAAATGTACATATTAATTCGAAATTCGAAAACACATTGGTACGTGGTGGGGATCGAACTCGCGACTCCCGGCGGCGGCCCTAGCCACTAGACCACCGACGCTCTTATGTGCTTTAGGTTGTAAGGTTATGTGCTTGTAAACAACTGACTTCACTGACGCAGTGTTATAGAGCCGCCAAAGGAAACTGGCATGGCTCGTGTAACGACTAGATAGTAAGTAGCCGGGACCAACGGCTTAACGTGCCTTCCGGAGCACGGAATCATCTTCCCTTTAGAATCAGGTGATTCAGCCTGTAATGTCCTAACCTCACAAAGAGATTTTTGCTTGTCCGTGTCCCCACCGGGATTTGAATCCGGAACGTCCGTACTGAGCGTCGACATCTAGACCACTGGCCGCGGAGGCTGTTGCAGTGATGGTCAAGGTCAAAGACACAATAAACTACCAACAGCAACTTAACAGAGACCCGATCTTAGTGACTTAGGTTCTGTTGCTGATTGTACTAGCAACGCTGGTCAAATAGTGATGTTCAAGGTCAAAGTACAAAAAACTAACTATAGCAACGTAACGCAACGCAACGTTGGTCAGTTAAACCAGTCAGTACCGAAAGTCAAGGTCAACCCAAATATCAAGGTCAACCCAAACATCAAGGTAAACCCAAACATCAAGGTCAACCCAAACATCAAGGTCAATCCGAACATCAAAGTCAACCCAAACATCTTTTATTTTTATCTCTAACTAACCTGTCCGCCTGCGAAAGCTGTCTGAAAGCGGAACTAACATCTATAATCCAAATATAATATTTTCACATTTATAATATTAAGTGTGATGTGATATGTTTGTTTATTTGGGATGCTGTTCGAACTATGATGAAAATTCACTCTCAAAATATACCTCTAATTGTACTTTTACCCTCAAGTAATTGCTGTGCGTTTTATGTTTTATAAAAAAAAAAATGTTTTTCTACATTTCAGATGAGGACGAAATTCGAGTGCTGTATCAATATCTGGCGGAAGGCTCCGTAGTGTTCCCCAAAGTATTTCCTGTCATGTAAGTCTTCTAACATTTATAGCATCTTCTAGCATTTTCCAGTGTAGCGAAGATGGGGAGATTCTGAAAAGCAGCAATCATGCTGAGACTCTTGCCCTTTTATCAGCAATTTGTACTACTTATTTGTTACGTAGCATTACTTGATACTTGATGTATTGTTGATAAATAAAGCGCTTATTTTTTTATTTTTTTTTATTTTATATTAGTAAGATTGGAATTCAAGTTAAGATTTCATTAGTTTATCACTTTTCACCTAGGGGCTGTTTCACGAAGTTACAAATTACAAGTACAATTCGATGTATATTGCGTAGACAGTGGGTTTAAAACTATAAACGAAACGGCCTTAACATCAACAACATTAACGGCCCGTTACAGTCCACTGCTGGACTATGAGCCTCCTCCCCTTAAGTGTTTGGTTTTGCCATAATCTCCACGCTTGGCAGGCGGGTTGGAGATCGCAGATTAAAAGGTTACTGTATCAGAGAGCGCTGCTGCCCGTTCCCTGTTCTATGTGTAGTCCCTAAGTCGCCTCTTACGACACCCACGGGAAGAGTAGGGGTTGGTGACAAATGTATTCTACTCTGCCGTCACCACACGGCGTGACGGCCTTAAAGTTTAGGCGAATTAACTACACAATGAATATCAAATTGTAACTTGTTGCTTCGTGAAACGGGGCCCTGGACTATATATGAAAATTCATCTTATACATACAAAACACACATCACATCATTTGTTACATCTGAAACAAAGAGCGTCGGTGGTGCAGTGTCTGGGGCCGCTGTCTTCCGTTCGGGAGACTCGAGTTCGATCCCCACCACGTACCAAAGTGTTTTCGAATTCATACGTTTATTCGACGCTCTTACAGTGAAGGAAAACATTGTGATGAAACCTGCGAAGAAGTTCTGTGAAGTCGACCAACCCGCACTGGGCCAGCGTGGTCGACGAAGGCCTAATCGCCCTAATTTAGGGTAGGTTCTAGCCCCTCGGTGGGGACGTATGTGAACTGTTGACCATATATTATTATTGTGAAGAGTCCTTTTCCTCGACTTCGCATCAAGCTGACGTTTCTCCGTTCCCCTTGCAGCCACAGCCTGCTGGACATGAAGATCAACCACGTGCTGATGCATTGTCACGACCAGGTCATCCTCAGCGCAGTGCAGAGCATCATACAGGTACTTCTGCTTGATTTCAAATTTTTTAGAAAAAATGTTATTTCAAAGTACAGACACATGTAATATGACTCCACTTAGGAATCTGTATTGTACATTAAAACTTTGCGGAGATTTGCCACTTTATCGTTATTTATCTCCTCGGACCAACCACCCACTGGACACCACTCATGTCAGGGCGCTACTTCCGAAACGCATAGGTGCATTTGCACATATAAATATCTCTGGGCGGCCAATACCTCGCGGCTCACTTCAGTTTCCACCTTCAGTTCAGTTCAGCTTCAGTTTCAGTTTCCACTTTCCAGAGACCTGTCAATATGTTGCGTAAGCGAGATGAACCAATCGCGACGTGTTCCCCGCGCCCCCGCGCCGCAACTTTTTCGTAATTAGTTTGTTAGTAAATTATACAGAATGCGGTGTCCCGTGGGTGGTTGGTCCGAGTTTATCTCTAACTAGCTATCCGCCCGCGGCTACGCTCGCGTAATGTAAGATTTTCCCGTGGGAATAGGACTTTTTCCCATAAATCCAGGGTACAATCTATCTCCATTCAAAATTTCATCCAAATCCGTTTAGTATTTAAGGCGTGAAAGCGGTACAAACATCCAAACAATTCATATATGTATAGGTATAATATTAGTGTGATAATTAGACGACTTACTTTGTATTAATGCTTTTGTAGGCCAGTCAATATCAACACAAAAAAGGACAAACATCGCAAATGTGCATGTAACTACGATTTTTTTATATGTTGTTAGGTCCCTTGAGAGTAGTTAACACCCAAGTTTGCAACCCTGAAAACCCTGTGCTACCCAAAAACCTCGAAAAACCGCGAAAAACGCTGACCCAGGACAAAGTGAAGACCTTGCCATCAGTCACCACCTCTGTGAAAGTATTTAACAAGAGAGTTGATGTTGATCCCTTTACCATATTCCAAAGAGTCTGCGTCACAAAACAATCAGATGAACAATTGAAGCAGCACCAGGACCGTTAGTTTAGCCAGTACGTGTCTTTGAATATGACCCAAACACAAAATATACACTTTTTTTTTAAATAGCCTACCTTTGACAAGCTGTATCTCTGCAACTAATGGACCTAGAGTGCTGGGGTTAAACTCAAATTGTAGAAAATTTAGTTAACTTCATTAAATTATATAGCAAACATACTTGAAAAACGCTTCCTTACGGTAGTTTTTTCGAAAAAACTGAAGCAAATGCCAAAATGTCGCAGCTTTTCGAGCACCATGAGGGTAGCACAGGGTTTTCAGGGTTGCAAACTTGGGTGTAAACTACTCTCAAGGAACCTAACAACATATAAAAAAATCGTAGATACATGCGCGTTTGCGATGTTTGATGTCGATATTGACCGGCCTATTGGCAAACATTCCCAGGGCAAACATTCATGTGATGAGCACTTGTGTTTGCCTTGTGTTTATCTATTTAAGTATTGTATATCAGCTGTCTGGTACCCATAGTACAAGCTCTGCTTAGTTTGGGATCGGAAGGCCGTGTGTGAAGATGTCCCCAGATATTTATTTACTATTATTATTTATTTATAGAACATGGTGGCATCGGAAGACGCGAGCCAGCAGCAACTCCACTACATGCAGAGCTGCGGCTTCGGCGGACTGTGGCGGTTCGCCGGACCCTTCACCAAGGTAAAACATATTCACGCTCTTATTCCGAAAGGGGTGAGAAGAGCTTTCACTGGCTCACACACACACACACACACACACACACACACACACACACACACACACACACATACATTGTTTCAAACACCTAAACGAAGGTACCCCAATCTTTGTGTTAGTTCGTTATTTAATGACAGATTGCCATCCCATAAATTTCCACCGTGAACGGTCCAGCGCTGCATCCACCGGCGCCCAGCAACCTTCACCAAGTCATCTGTCCACCTTGTGGGAGGCCGTCCAACACTACGCCTTCCGGCCCGCGATCGCCATTTGAGAACCTTTCTTCCCTATAGGTTATCGGTTCGTCGAGCTATATAGCCTGCCCAAGCTAAGAGGCAATCACTTGAACTTGCTTATCCTGCAAGTTATGTCGATGAAATTGGAATTTGTATCCCCCACATTTTTTTTAAATTCATTAATCGAAATATTTCAAGTTCCAGATAAAAACATAAAAAATATTTTTTCAAATATCTTGCTCAGAAACAAAGTTATAAGGCTTCAAAGTTGATGGTTAGACAGAGAGGTCCGACATGACCATTGACGTCATTGGTCACGCGGTCCATACAACTGCCATAGAAAATTTTGTTTTCGTTGATGATGAAAAGAGGGACAGATATATTTGTTTAATAATATTTTATTTTATTTTATTTTATTCGGAAAACAAACAGTGATCTTAAACAAATTACATAACAATGTTACTAACCAAACACTATTTACATGTTTTCGCATGTACACAACTAAAGCTAGTTTACATTATGAAAAATATAAAGATAATAAATCCATTGCATAAAGAAGAAAGGAGATCTACACGGAACATGAGTGATCATCGAACCAATCTTTAGTTATAACATTCTTAAAAACATACGCTTTTGTATTAAATAGATCTAAATTAGGAAATTTAACCATCTCATTGAATTTGTTTGCAGATCTGACAAAAAATGAGTTTTTTCTATAATTAGAGCCGCACTGTGCAACATATATGTTGTATCTAGTTTGTTTTTCGATCAATTTCGATTCTGTTTTGACTGTCAGTATTCTATTTTTGTATACTTTCAGATGAACTATGAAAAAAACTAATATTCGTAGTGAGATTCGAGCATAGCTCTCACCGTCTCACGCTGCATCGCATCCTATCGCCTGAGGGGCACTAAACCCAAATCCCTCATTACTCTATTGGTTTAAGTACTGCACCACTGTAAAAAATCTTAATACATTAGCATAGAAATAACTGTCAGCAAAGAAGTTAGGCTATTATAACTGCTATTAATTCACTGCTTCTTTTTGACTAAATTGCTTAAATTGATTTTACAAATGTATTTTTCTCGTCCAACGTGGTTTGTATCCAATTTATAGAACTGAAATAGAGATGGATTTCTTTGATACGCGTCTTCTCGAGTGACCCAGTAAATACGGGTTTTCGACGTTTCTGCTTAAATAACGTGTATCCATTCGTCACTCTTTAAATGGATGAAATGATAACGTAAAGTGTTATCGCGGTCTGTACCTATAAAGCTATAAATCCACCAGAGATTTGCAAGGCAAAAGCGAGCGAGGATTTGTAGCGGAGCTGTCAAAACGTGTGGGTGATGCAACGATATATCGGCAAACTGATAAATATCGATATATCGACGCCTAAAAATATCGATATTTATCGATATCTATTTATTTATTTATTTATTTATTTATTTATTTATTTAGGACTGCCAGTGGGTGATACATTAAAAAGAAAACTTAATATTTAGACATTATTAAACAAAGAGGTATTCTGTTTAAGGCAATCACATCATGCATATTATTTAATAGGACATGTTTTTCCTTACTTACTAAAATTAATTTAAACTTAAAAACATTAAATTATAATTTAAAATAAAATTTAATAATAATTCGAAAGATGAGCTAAGCATCTCCAACGATTTCCAACACTATTGTCTTAAAAGTTGAAAGAGACTCATTGAAAATATCGACTGACTGTCCAAGAGAGTTATATAGACTTGATAGGCGAGATACGGCATTATTTTATATATATCGAAGATCCGCCAATATCGATATATCAATATCGAATAATCTCATAATATCGAAACGAAATATCGAAAGAGCCCGCCCATAATCGAATACCCATGGAATCGGGTAAAATGCTATTATTGGCAACATTGTCTAATAGAAGAAAAAAAACTTTGGTCTATATGGTGATTGAGTGAGTGAATAGTGAGCTGACTGCTGAGCGACGGCAGCCTGCCCGAAATAAAAGAAATATCGATATATCGGCGTTCTAGACCGACATATCGATATATCGATATCGACTTCAATCGATAAATATCGATATCGATATATCGATATTTTTATAAAACTTGCATCCCTAGCTGCTGGGACACGTGCAGTGGTTTGGTAGATGAGTCGTCGAGGATGCACATTAAGGAAACTCCAGATTTGATTTATGCTCGCATTGTATTTCACCAAAAATCCACGGAACAGAGAATAATAGTTAATACTTTATTATTAATTAACAAAAATATAAAATCGGACACGACAGACATGTGAACGACGTCAGTGAAGGAAGGAAGAGAGAGAGAGAGCAATAATAGCAAACAGTTGCCACACAATAAGGGGAGCCATAGACTAACCAACAGTTTCCACCAGAGATGTGCGAGGATGCGTATCGGACTCATTTTTGATATCCGGACTTGTCAAACGGGTCACTTACATACAAAAAGGGTGTTGGCAGTTTATACCCAAAAATTATATATGAAAAATATATCATTTCATAATTTTATTACTATTTGCAAAAAGTACATACAATGGAAAGTTTACGACAAAAAAAGTATGTTGTCCAAATGACGTCCATTACGTCTTAATCCATTTTCTAATGATATTCGCACTGGGAGATAACGAAATGTCCCGTACATTGAACTGCGCGCGATGTAAGCGGCGAGCTGTTATTATCGAATTATTGTTTTGATAATAAGCTCTTACACAAAATGCGCGCTGAGCTCCGGTATACGAATCCATTTCAATTAAATTTCCAATAAATTCCACGTATGACATTATATTTGTTTTTGCTATCTAAGACGATTTATTGATATTTAAAAGTGCAAATACCCTTTTTGGACACCCGGTACATATTCTTCGCAACTCATTACTCGCTTATTTTGACAGTTTTCTTTTTGTACACAAAACCTCGCTTCGCTAAGTCCTATTCCACCAGAACTGCTAAGCGAGGCTAGGAAAATGAAGTGATGCTATTGGTTGTCTTTTTCTTAGCACACCGCTCATTACTGGTGGAATCGCAGCCTAACAAAACGAAATAAATGTTTGAATGCTGATTTGTCTTCAGAACCAAAGCACAGCGGAAAGCAGTGAGCTATTCGTGAATTGCCTGGAGGCGATGGTGGAGACCTGGCTTCCAGGAGACGACTCCCCGACCGAAACGCGCTACCCCCCGCCCGACCCCGACCACGTGCCCGCAGAACCTGACAACTATGATCCGCGCAAACCAGGTAACCCCACTACTCATGTAACCCCACCCGCGCAAACCAGGTAACCCTACTGATAAGGTAACCACTTGGTAACCCCGCTACTCAGTAACCCCACTGATAAGGTAACCACTTGGTAACCCCGCTACTCAGTAACCCCACTAGTTAAGTCAGTAAACACATTGCTCATATCAGAAACCTTAGTACTCAGCTCAGTAACCCCATTTTTCAGCAACCCCCCTGATTAGGTAACCCCGCTACTCAGTTCAGTGACCCCGCTATTAAGGTCAGTAACCCCACTGCTTAGATCAAAACCCCGCTGCTCAGGTTAGAAACTCTTGTTGGTTGAGCAGGTTTCCTCAGATTAGTAAGGCCACTGCTGTCCTGTGTAAAAGTTGTACTTCCTTATTACACGACTGCTCAAAAAAAGGAGTGTAATGTATTTAGGGTTCATGTATGTATGTCGATATGTATAACTTCTAAATGCCTGAACAGATATGGATGTATGGGGTATCGTTAGAATCCTTACATCAGTCTCAGTGATACAGGCTATAAATTTTTATTTAAATAGGCTAAAAAATGACACAAATACACATATATTTAATCCTCACACATATATATTTTTTACATATATTTAATTATTTTTGAAATATGCTATGGCATGGCTGTCGTGTTTTTATTTTTTAGATGATTAAATGATTATTTATTGTCCTTACAGGCGTCCACCGTCAATCAACCCTGTACCTGTCAGGGGATCCATAGCACGAGCTGGACATTGAACCCACAACGTTCGTGTCCAGCCCACTCAGAGTCCACACCGCTAAAGACTACCCGCTGCAGTCGCGACGCGGCAGTCGAAACAACCTTTAAGGTACCAGTAAGGAGACAGATTCAAATGTTACCCGAACGAGAAACGTGTAGATAAACTATAGTGCGATTTATAACACTCGGACCAACCGCCACTGGACACCGCATTCTGTATAATTTACTAACTAACTAATTACGAAAGTTGCGGCGCGGGGGCGCGGGGAACACGTCGCGATTGGTTCATCTCGCTTACGCAACGTGTTGACAGGCTCATAACAGGGGATCGGACTGTTCCTAAATTTACCCCATTTTATGAATTATTTTTAAAATATAGATTAGTAGCAGACGATTCGCGAAGAAAAAAACAGAATCGGTTGAAAAACGAATTTACAGTGATTTTTTAAAGTTTCAATATGTCTGTCTCTTTCAAAAACGATTTTTTGTATGAAGATTATATGGCGTTACTACCAAATGACGTCACGAGTGGATATGTGCCTCTCTGTCTAATCTTGAATTTCAGACCTTCATAACTCGGTCAATTTTAAAGATAGAGCAAAAATTGTTTTAGTGTTCGATAGCAGAAACTAAGAAGTTTGGATTTATAAAATAAAAAAAAAGTAGTCCGATCCCCTATTGGTGCAAACTGAAGTGAGCCGCGAGGTATTGGCCGCCCAGATATATTTATATGTGCAAATGCACCTATGCGTTTCGGAATGGGTTGGTCCGAGCTGTAACACTACTGAGCTTAATGTTGCCAGACTATTTAACAAGAAACTACATCCACTTGAAATGTTAGTTCAGATAAGGACGATTTTCTTCGATAGGACCGGGTTCGATTCCCGATACTAAGTACGAGTTTATTTTTTAAAACTATTGCAGTTTAGTGTCACTATAATCGATGACATGGTTCCTTAGAATAGATCTTTCTATGTCATAGTTTCAGAGATACCCATACTGACCCATCTAAGTGGGTCGCCCTGTATACTTAAATATTAGAAACCGTAATGGGGGATTTTCTGACAGCCAATTAAAAAAAATAGTTCATAAATCTTCGATAGATGGCGTTGACGATTCATGGATCCGAAGAAATTCGTGAGTCATCAAGGGCCGGATTTAGAAAAAAAGAATCCACGAAGTACACCTGGCGCCATCTATCGTCTTAATTAGAAATATTATTTTTTAAAGAGCTGTCAGAAAATCCCCCATTAACACATAACAGGTAAAGATCTAAGATATTTCTCGAACAAAAAAATATTACAAAATCTTGATAAGGTGCTTACGTTTCTTTATTTTCTAGAAACATTTTTACATTTTGTACAATAGAATTAAATGATAGATGTTTTTTTATTTATGTAAGGGAGATTTGTTATTAAAGTAATTAACAACAAAAACATCTGTTTACTATAATTAATCGGCTAATATAAGAAGAACCGTTTTTGCCTAATTTATGCCGATAGAGCTTTAAGATATAATTAAATAATTATAATTAAATTCGTAAGGTGCATTTAAAAAGCAATATTACAAGCAACATAGGTACCTACAAACTAACAAACAATTTGAAGATTGTTTTATGTGTTAATTTAATACAAATTTATTTATGAACTGTTTTTAAGCAAATCAACTATATACCTACAGCTAAGATTAAAAATTAAAAAGTGAGATCTAATATTGGTTAGAGATGTTCCCGAGATAATATATATATATATCCTTTTTCCAATATATTAGCTATTTTTCTATCATAATCGGTCAGGCCAAACGCCGTGAAAAATCGACAGTCCTTTTTAAATATTTTATAAATATTTTTAATATTCGCTATTGCCTATGACCCCAAAGAAAACTTAATTAATAAATATTAGGCTTAGTAGTAAAATTTGTACAGGGCCGCTATCATTAGGCGCGTGGCTTTGGCGTGCAGAAAGGAAGGGTACGCACAAACCCGTTGCTAGAACGGGATGGCCTAATGATCGCGGCCCTATATTACAGCGCCCTTCAACGCCCATTAATGCACAACCAATTGAGCACAATATTCGGGTGGGGTTTTATTATTTTTGGTAGATAATTCCATCGCTAACTTGTAACTTATAAACGAGTCATTTTCAAAAAGTTGTCCCGTCACGAAATTGTCAAGAAAATTAATGGGTTTTGTTTGCAAAATAATGAGTAATTACACTTTGGTAGTATTGAAATAAAACGCAACTATAAAAGTTAGTAGGCTCGGACCCCTCGGTGGGGACTTACATGATGATATGAGCAATTAATAATCATTTCCAATATCTTCTTCGTCCTAGCGAATATATCAATTTTAATAAAAAATAAAAACAAACAATTTTTATGGTTTTACTAAGAGGACACAAAATCTTCATCGGAGGTGGAAAACTTATTGAAAATGACTTAAATATTGTATTTAACATTCTACTCATTGGTAATAGGTATATCGTTATTGTTTACAAATCTCAAAATTAGCCTTTTGTATAATTATGTTGTGTCGTGTAATTTAAGGTTATGTGTTGTTAATTATAATAGACGTAATTTTTAAAGGGAGTTCGGAATAGGAGAAGATTTATTTTGCCCTAATAGGGACCATGCATAAAAAAATTGGTTTTCTTCATAGTTCGTCTGAAAGTATAGAAAAATATAAACAGTACAAACACACACACTACACACATACACACAGTCAAAACTGAATCAAAATTGATCGAAAAACAAAACTTAAAAGCATAACAGTTCCGAACTCTTTATAAGTAATAGGGGATCGGACAGTTCTCCATATTTTATGAATTATTTTTAAAATATAGATTAGGAGCAGACGATTCGCTAAGAAAAAACAGAATCGGTTGAAAAACGAATTTACAGTGATTTTTTAAAGTTTCAATATGTCTGTCTTTTCAAAAACGATTTTTTGTTTGGAGATTATATTATGGCGTTACTAAGAAATGACGTCACAAGTGGGTATGTGCCTCTCTGTCTAATTTTGAATTTCAAACTTTTGTAACTCGGTCAATTTTAAAGATAGAGCAAAAATTCTTTTAGTGTTCGATAGCAGAAACTAAGAAGTTTGAATTTATAAAATAAAATAAAATAAAAAGTAGCCCGATCCCCTATTGGTGTAGTTGTCGTGTGAGACTACTAAAAAACTACAAAAAAAGTCGATAAACTGTTAGGTTGTTTTGCTCGTAAAAACGTTACTTACGTTTCGTTGCAAATGTCTTTGAAGTTTTTATCAACAGTTATCAGTTATGGTATTAAAAAGGGTAGTCAAATATATGAATATTTTAAGAAATGCCTTTATTAATTTTAAGTACAAAATATTTTAGAAAATTTATATTTGTGTGTCTAAATACGTGTTAATTTATCTACACGTAAAATCTTTGTTCAATTTAGAAAGATTTAAAAATTGCAATTCATCATAATTGTTTAACAAACAACAAATATTTACAAATATTTTTTATAGAAGGTTTTAAAAAAAGAAACGAATTCATTCAGCTCTCAAATTTGTTTTGTACGAAACTGATTGCAAACTTGCTTTCTTATCATTTTATTTCAAAATAACGTTTAGGTTTATTTTTTTGTTGTATATAGGGAATATGCATTAAAAAAAATGTTTTTTTTTTCATAGTTCATCTGAAAGTATACAAAATAGAATAATCGAAATTGATCGAAAAACAAACTAGATACAACATTATTAAACAAATATATCTGTCTTTTCATCATCAACGAAAACAAAATTTTCTATGGCGGATGTATGGCCCGCGTGACATATGACGTCACATGTCACGTCGGACCTTTCTGTCTAACCATCAACTTTGTGTCTGAGCAAGATATTTGAAAAAATATTTTTTATGTGTTTATCTGGAACTTGAAATATTTCGATTAATGAATTTAAAAATATTGTTCATATTCCCTATTTTTTTAGTTGAAATGTGTATTATGCGATGTTGTTAAATTCATCGTCGTTATAGACTTAATATTAAGGCAATATAAAAATTATGTACCTGCACGCTGCCACATGACATTATAAATGTATACTCTGTCCCAGATAGGATTGGAAACAAGTAAAAAAACTAGTAAAAATGTTATTTTATATTCACACTTCGCGTAGTGCGTATTTTTAATATTCACGCAAAGTGTGTTTTAACAGATTTCGAACGCACCCTTAACGTCATGTCATGAATTGAACTGTCACTGTCAGTGATTGATAAATTTCGTCACTTCACTTCCTTCTGGCTTTTGTGGTGTTTGTTTTGCGTTGCTGAAGTCTGTTCTGCTATGTGCTACTCGTGTTTTTTCTTGTTAAAGTTGTTATTATGCCGGTTTGATTAATATCAAAGGCAACCGCTTCAGAAAACAACTTAATCTAATAATTCTTTAATAAGATCTACCTGAGCCTATCTACTCTTAATATTTTGAACTTGTGCTAAAATGTTTACTGTCACTGCTTCTTTTTTCCGATGTTATATGAAATGGAGTATAGTTGTTCACTCGTTCATACGAGTGATAATTTGTTAAGAAAATATTTTAATTAAGGTCTTGTGAAAATTACATACTCGTACCTATTGTGAATTTGTAATTCTTATAACTTATATAATAAATATATCTAATATAATAGTACTATCTCACTGTTGTTAACAAACCACTAGTAGTAAACACTTGCACTGATCAATGATCATACCACTCCAAGATAACATGAAAATAACTAAAAATGCATTCATGCTTTTTTTTTGCATTTCGTGTAGATCGAAAAAGAAAGTTTAAATTATGAAAGACACTTCATGAATAAAAAAACTAACGTAATACAGTGCAAGATAAAATAAAGCAAAAATTAATCAAGCAAATCAACGGCCCGTTCCAGTCCACTGCTGGACTATGAGCCTCCTCCACTCCGCGTGTTTGGTTTTGCCATAATCTCCACGCTTGGCAGGCGGGTTGGAGATCGCAGATTAAAAGGTTACTGTATCAGAGAGCGCTGCTGCCCGTTCCCTGTTCAATGTGTAGTCCCTAAGTCGCCTCTTACGACACCCACGGGAAGAGTAGGGGTTGGTGACAATTGTACCACACGGCAAAATTAATCAATGAAGTATTGTATTTAACTAAATTCTTTACCAATAACAAAACATCACTATACTTACCAGTTAAAACACCAAGTGGGAGTAATCTTAGCTGGCTAAGTGCTATATTTTTACGTAGACCTACATGATAGACCTTATAAGAATCTCGATAGATTAACATGAGCTTTCAGTTTTGTAAGTAGGCCTAAATGAAAACCAAATTCTTACGAGTATCATTATATTGCCCAATGTAAAAATAGTAAGAAATGTGTTCTTCCAAACGCATACGCGTTTATTTTATGATTGGTACATTATATTACATTCAAACCACAGCACCGGGACTTATTTATTTATTTTTTACTTTACGCGATTTTTCATGTAAGTAAATAAAATGTTGCGCGATCAAATCCTGCTGTGGGACATTTTCAACGAAGTTGTAAAGCCAAATGGTAGGCAATACATCTTATGGTAGGCGAAACATGCTATGCATCTTAAAAAAAATATTGCTGTGTCAAGGAATTAAACGCTTTAAAAAACGCTTGTTTTCAAAACTATGTCACGATGCTCAACTATATTTTAAAAATAAAATATGATGTTTTATTGGGTTCCTGTACTTTTTTACGCGACTGCCCAAAAACAGCTTGGCAAAAAAGAGTTTGGAAAAAATGAGGGCACTTTTATCGCACTTGTGGCCACCTCGTAGCCAAATAGGAAAGGAAAACTTACTTAATTTATAAAATATTGTAAAATTAACGAATAACAATCAACATGGCATATTACCAATGGGATAATAAAAAGCAACCCAGCATGAATGGCAGCAAACTAAATATTTAGTTCCACTTGTCACCGCGCCAAACTCTTTTTTGTCAAGCTGTAATGTGTTCAAAGTCAAAGTCAAAATTATTTATTTCCATAGGATGTTATTAATTACATCACTTAGATCCGTGATTACATTTTTTTGGGTGAGTTCACTAACAAAATGGCGGAATCTGTGGAGAAGAGCTCACCGAAGGAAATTCAGGGTTCATGTATATATGCGAGTTTCTTAATTCCACCATAACTTCTAAGTGCCTGGACAGATTCATGGGGTATGATCGTTAGAATCCTTACATGAACTTTTTTGACAAGGCAGTTGTGTTTTTAATGTACAGATGATTGTTTAGATTGTTACATAGTAGATTTAGATCGCGCAACGACGCCAACAGGGGATCGGACTGTTCCTAAATTTACCATATTTTGTGAATTATTTTTAAAATATAGATTAGTAGCAGACGATTCGCGAAGAAAAAAACAGAATCGGTTGAAAAACGAATTTACAGTGATTTTTTTCAAGTTTCAATATGTCTGTCTCTTTCAAAAACGATTTTTTGTATGGAGATTATATGACGTCACAAGTGCCTCTCTGTCTAATCTAGAATTTCAAACCTTTATAATTCGGTCAATTTTAATGATAGAGCCAAGATTCTTTTAGTGTTCGATAGCAGAAACTAAGAAGTTTGGATTTATAAAATATTAAAAAAAAGTAGTCCGATCCCCTATTCGAATTTGGTAAAGTTTAGTCTCTATAAATATCGCAAATTTAATACGATTGATTGGTTTCAACTTTAAGTTTAGGCCACCGGGGGGCCGTTTCACGAAGCTACAACTGGCTACAAGTTACAAGTACAATTCGACGTACGGTCACCTTCAAAAGTGGAGTCATATCACGTGTTTTTATACTTTGAAATATCTTTTCATTATTATGACCTTTATTGCATATTATTATTTATATTAATAAAGTCCCGTACACACCATACGTTAATACAAAATCCAAGAAAAAATAACTATTAGAAAATAAGTTATTTCAAAGTATAAAAACACGCGATTGACTCCACTTTTGAAGGTGACCGTACATTGCGTGGACGATTAGATAAAGTGATAACGGCTTACAGTCTAGGCGAATTGGCTACGCAATGTATATCAAATTGTAACTTGTTGCTTCGTGACACGGGGCCCGGGGCAATGTTATCTTTATGGCACTGTGTAAAAAAATCGTAATAGGTCCCGCAGTGAATCTGAATAGTTCTTTACGTAAGAGAACTTAAATTAAATATAGAAGTCCCAAACATTTTGATGTAGGTGGTCAGAAACACGGGTAAAAAAGGAGTTATCAAATGTCGTAGATTTATATCATAATTACAGTATTATTTAATAGAAATTATTACGAAGGAATATAATTAATATATCGATGCATTTAGTATTGAGTGTTTGTCTACTAGTTTAGATGCAGTTGCCGGCGAATAGATCAAAAGCTAGTGCAGTGGCGGTATGTCTGTTTTGGTATACATTATTTTGCTTGCCGGCAACTGTATTTAGTGAACACATCCTGATAACAGATGCTATTTAAATTTGAATAAATAAATACTTAGTATAATGTACTTTCATTGTAACTGCCTCCCAATCCAACCGAGGATATTTCGTAAGTAATTTGGATAACAGAAAAAAACACTAGACAAATATCATCAACGGCCCCTTAGAGTCCACTGCTAAACTATAGGCCTCCTCCACTGAAGTGGAGGGTTCTGCCATAATCTCCACGCTTGGCAGGCGGGTTGGAGATCGCAGATTAAAATGATACTGTATCAGAGAGCGCTGCTGCCCGTTCCCTGTTCAATGTGTAGTCCCTAAGTCGCCTCTTACGACACCCACGGGAAGAGTAGGGGTGGGTGACAAATGTATTCTACTCTGCCGTCACCACACGGCGAATGTATGTATTTATAGATTGATATAATTGCGTGTCTGATTCACGCGAAAGTGTTAATTTTGAAAAATAAAACTATTTGTGATATATTAAAGGAGTATTTTATTTATTATCTCAGTCTAACGTAGGTTGTGAAAACAAACGAGAACAACATTCGAAAAAGAACATTTTTATTATTTCATAATAAAATAAATACCAATTATACTATATATGTCCCCGAATTCCTATGACCTAGTGTACTAAACACTACTCCATTATTACATAATAATATTTTGAGCATTGTTAATATTCTTAAAAAAATATTTGCTACGTTTCAGTACAATGCAATTAAAATGAGAACAAGACTGGGAGGCCGTAAATTTGTGACATCATTGGCCTCGATTTGGGATGTCACGCTCAGTTTAAGTTAGTCCGTCCTTCTTACCTTTTAAAGATTGAAAAGGGACAGGAGATGGCCATCCTAATATTAGAGCTGTCAAACATCGAATTTGAACCTTATGGCCGTGTCGATTGCACAATTTTAGAGATCACTTAAAAATCTCAAACTGACAGCCCTTATTTTAGGTTATCATTCGTTGATCACCTCTCTTTCATTGGTTATAAAAACGAAAAGGATAGCTGGATTTTAAAATTAGAATTAGAGCAAACATCCCGAATCGAGGCCATTCTGTCAAATCAATACAAAACCACCGTAGCCCGTACATGATCCGCGTGAAGTTAGCCACGAACCCGACTTATTCTTATTTTAATCCCATTATACGGCAGGAAAATAGAAACTAATAATGTTGGAACTAAATTGTTTACCAATGGTAACACCGGATAAACCGGCAATGATTGGCTGAAAACAGTGTTGCCAATCAATTCCTTACAGCGCCCTAATTTTTTGTCTACCCACCTTTTGTGTTATACCCCCAGACCTGGGGGCCGTTTTACAAAGCTACAAGTTACACATTATAAGTACAATTCGACGTACATTGCGTAGGCGATTAGAGAAAACGATAGGGTTTACAGTTTTAGGCGAATTGGCTACGCAATGTATATCAAATTGTTACTTGTTACTAGTAACTTGTTGCTTCGTGAAACGGGGCCCTAGCAACGTATCTGTGAAGTGGCCAAAATGGGGGATTTTCTGACAGCTCTTTAAAAATATAGTTCTAATTAAGACGATAGATAGCCCTTAGTGCTCGCCGGATTTTATTTTTTCTATTTTATTTATGAACTATTTTTAATTGGCTGTCGGAAAATCCTCCATTGGAGTTACGACCTCTGTAACGATTGGTAGAACAGAAATACAATTTCACATCATTGCGGCAAACTCGTTCACTTCCAACAGTCCTGTATTCACAAATGCCAAACAAGAAGAATTATTTTCAGATAATGTCTGCATTTCAGTATAGCCGCAACAAAATAAATAACAGAGACAGGTATAGAATAAATAAAGATTTCAATCGGCATTTGTGAATACGGGCGGACATACAGCTAGCGGTACTTATCTTTAGCTCTGAGCGAGCGGTGGCTCTCTTTCTCGCATAGGGTAAGAGTGGGGTGACTGAGAGAGAGGTACCGAGGTACGTGCCGCTAGCTATATTCACTCTTGTCTAGGAAACTTTATATTTAGACTGGTCTAGAAACAAGAAAACCTTATCAGCCCCCGCTGCATGGCGACCGTCGATAAAATAATCCACGCGATATATAAAGTGACCGCCAATAGTATCCAAGTTTATATCGCGCGAAGATATACGTTACTATTGGCGGTTACGTTTTATGTCGCGCGATATATTTTATCGACGGTCGCCAAGCAGCGGGGGCTGGTTTATGAACGGAAACCGTTAACGGAGTGAGTGAGACTCCGCTTGTCAAATGTGAGTTGGCATTCCACTGGCGGCGCTAGTAGTCATATAAAATGGTATTTCAACACTAACGCGTACGAAACGAGCATTGAGGAACTGTCAAAATTAATTAGTTTTCTTGCCACGAGACGTTAGAAAATATTTTTTGTTTCTCGCGTGGTCTATTTTGTCGACCGTGGTGTATTTGCTATCACTACAGCAGCGCCATCTCTATTTTTATAATCAGTTCCAATGATGTTTATATTCTGATCTAACTACAAAGAAAATAGGAATGATAAATATAACGGAATGACAATATTGAAACTTCTAATCATTGATTTACAACAGGCCTAGATACAACATGAATGCTCAAAAAATGGGCCGGCAAAGCGGCGCTCAAGCACTACATTACCGCGGTACATGACAATAACAATACTACTACAACAAGGTTGCAATTAATAAAATACGCTTTCACTTTTTAATCCCAGCGTACTTTCAAATAGGTGACATGTTTCTAGTGTATTTTTGTATGACGCGCTATATCTAGGCCTGTCGTAAATCAATGTTTCTAATTTACAAATAGCAAAAAATTAACACAAGTATGAGTAAACGACCGCTCGCAAAGCGTAACTTTAAGAGCAATAAAAAGGTGCACCAAAGTTACGCTAGACGTTTGGCCGACTGCACAAACCATTTCACTTTCCAATAAAAATATGTTTTAAATACAACATGTTTATGTACTTCATGATTATTAATCTACAAGAGTCCTACAGGAGGATAAAATCACAGAATATGGAAGAGTTTACGACGCAACGTGTTAGCTAAATAATACAAAAGTGCAGGGCCCCGTTTCACGAAGCAACAATTTACAAGTAACAATTTGATATTCGTTGCGTAGCCAATTCGCCAAAACTTATAGCCCTTATAGTTTTACCTCATTATCTACGCAATGTACATCAAATTGTACTTGTAAGTTGTAACTTGTAGCTTTTTCCCAAGCCATGAAACTGTACAAGTTTTGCTCCACAGCTTTTTAAGGGGCTACCCCGTGTGAACACTAGCGCCACATCGATAAAAAATCATAACTTAGTGAAAACATAAAATATACAAAATCCGTACGATCAATGGGGGATTTTCCGACAGCGAATTAAAAAAAATAGTTCATAAAACTTAGATAGATGGCGTTGCGAAATTCGGCGAGTCACCCAGGGCCATCAAAGGATTAAAAAAAAGAATCCACGAAGTACACCTGGCGCCATCTATCGTCTTAATTAGAACTATTATTTTTATTTTTTAAAGAGCCGCCGTCAGAAAATCCCCCATTTGAAGTGCATGTATTTGTTTTTTTATTACAGAGAGTATTTAGTAAGAGATAGAAAATGTGCAAAAAACGGCCTAGCTATCTGTAACTACAGTTAACCATAGATTGAATTAATCAATTCTAAAAATACAACAAGATTTGTAAAACAATTTGATCGTCAAGTCGCATCCCTCGCCACGCAGCTTTGAATGACGTCATTCGTCGGGCTCTTGTCTCGGCGAGCATTCCGGCAAGGTTAGAGCCAAACGGAATTGTTCGCTCTGATGGCAAGAGACCCGACGGTGTGACTCTCATTCCTTGGCAGCAGGGGAGGTGCCTGGTGTGGGATGTGACCTGTGTGGACACGCTGGCCCCTTCGCACTTGAGAGCTACTTGTGCGCAGGCGGGTGCCGCGGCCGCGGGGGCCGAAGTGTTAAAGGTGCGTAAGTACGAGGAAGTTTCCGGTGGCTACATGTTTGCTCCAATAGGGTTTGAGACGATGGGCCCATGGGGCCCTGAAGCTAAAAGTTTATAGCAGATCTTTCGTCGCGTCTCTGCGAGACTACTGGCGATCGCAGAGCTGGCAGCTTCCTCGCCCAGCGTATTAGCTTGACTATCCAAAGAGGAAATGCTGCCAGTATGCTGGGAACTATGTCTCGTGGGGACGTACTCGAGGATCTGCTTCTTTTTTAATTCGTATTGACTGTTTTATTGTATGCAATTTGTATGCAATGTAATGACCTTACCTATTTATTATTTATTGAAATGTGAAATTTAAAATTTGTATTATGTCCTATTTGTAAGCTGTAAGAACTTTCATTTGATCGTCCAGAATTTTTATATTTTGTGTTTTCACTAATATAAGTTATGATTTTTTATCGATGTGGCGCTAGTGTTTACATGGGGGCTAGCTGATCAGTTGGATGTTATTTTTTTTGAGATTTTGAATAAGTTCTAGAACAAAAGTTGCTCAGGTTCACGCACTGAACAACCGACAGGTTTTGCGCCATTTAGTTAAAACGTTGCGGAGAGATACTGAAATATGTGAACTATGAATTATTTTGAATACAACATATTTTTTTAACATAACTTAAGACCATTTTAAATTAATATATTTTTCATCTCGATCGAACTGATCTTTTTCGTCAAATTAAGGTGGGTTCTAAAGTTATGGACTCTAAAAATTGTACATGAATTTGTGCAATTTTAACAGTGCGATTAATACTACTACATTACATTATCATTTTATATACAAATTGATTTATATATGATTAAAAGAAAAAAATAGAAAAATAATTTCAAAATTCATTACAAAGGCTGTCCAGAAAAAATAAAAAACTAGCTATGCCATCATTGTTCTAATCAAATAAAATCAAATCAAAGAGAGATTTGGCGAGATGTTTTATATTTCTGATCAACCGTTGTTTTCTAATCGGTGATATCCTGAAATATCAATTATTCAAATACAATATAATTACAATTGAGTACATAGTTGTTTAATAAATACATTGAAATTATTATTACAATAAGGCGTAAAACTGCAACTATAACAAGTGGCACAGTAACGAACTGTACGTAGATTAGCGCCATCTAGTTTCAGTTTTTCACACTATGTGATATTAAATTTCTAATCATTTGTATACGCCGATGAGATGGCTCTATCCCGCGCGAAAATCACTCGCGTCGTATGTACTTATATTCACCAATAATCACTCACTAACGTGTCATCTAAATCTTCCATCCCACTCACTCTGATGAGCGAGGCAATAGACATAGTCCCGTCAGTTTGAGCAGAGATTATTTCTTGGTTTATTTGTGACTAAAGCCAAATTAATTACGAAATGGTTGAGCGATCCCTTTCTAGTCGCTAATATTCGATATTATGTAACTTCTATAAATCAAAAAAATCATGCTTGTATACATGTTATTTTCATTATTTACACAGATTCAAAAGAAAACAGTCAAGAAAGATTGGAAATCGAAATATTAGTTAAAACGAAATTAATTTTATTTCCAATGACGCAAACTAGCAGCTACAAAAGTAAAGCAATGACTACACATCTCTAGATCTAGTGACTAATTGGACCTATACTGCCGTGTTTGAACAGTAATTGGAATAGGGAGTATGTAATTTTTTTTTAATTCACCGAAATATTTCAAGTTCCAGATAAACACATAAAAAATATTTTTTTAAATATCTTGCTCAGAAACAAAGTTACAAGTCTTCAAAGTTGATGGTTAAACCGAGAGGTCCGACGTAATGTGACGTCATATGTCACGCGGGCCATACATCCGTCATAGAAAATTTTGTTTTTGTAAGAGGGACTGATATATTTGTTTAATAATGTTGTATCTAGTTTGTTTTTCGATGAATTTCGATTCTGTTTCGACTGCCAGTATTCAATTTTTGTATACTTTCAGACGAACTATGAAAAACAATATATTTTTTATGCATATTCCCTATTGCCACAGCAATGACCGGTAATTAGCATCTAATATTTAGAAAAGTGTACCCGTTGCTTTAGACCTTTTAGTTTAAGAAATGAACTAATGAAGAGCCAAGTAAAACGAAGGTAGGGAAAGGAACGGAAGGTTTTTTGAATGAAGGATCGCCTTATCATCTGGCAAACGTCATGATTTCTTTACATACATCGCTTATAGGAAGATCCAATTTTAATACACAAGCCGGTAAATTAAATTATACTTCTTAAAAGAACAAGTCGATCTTCATTTTAATTTTAGATGCTGTCATGGCCAAATGGGAGCAGTTGGAATGTTATAACCCATGCAGATAAAGAATAGATATGAAAATGGCGGCGGGTACTTATGGTACGGTTGGCAAAACAAGTTCTCAAAAATCGATTTTTATTTTTCCTACTGACTTTTTTTTGTTATTAATTATTCTTTTTTATTATTATGATTTAAAACGGGACGGGACGGACTTATTATTATTATTAATTAATGATACTAATAATAATGACAAAAAATATTAATCAAATAAATAAGGAGCAGCATGGGCATGATTGAAAACTGATATTTTCATTAATTTATTTTCGAAGTCTCCTGAGAGTTAAATCGATGTAGCGGGATTCAGTAGCCCTTTGAACCTCCCCACATGCTCAGTTTCCTCCGATCGATTCCAATTGTTTCTAAATCCAACCCCTGATTATTATAATTATTGTTTTGCAGCGCGTACTGATAGATTGTGAGCGAGATAGCATGCGAGCGGGCGCCATTTTCATATCTATTCTTTATCTGCATGGGTTATATACCGAAATAATCATTTACACATCGTAGTTTATACAATAATATTTTAAGTCTGATTATAATATAATAAATAATGTGGTCCTACTGGCCATAAGAAATTTTGACTGCCAATAGTTCATTGGCACACGCTCTTACGTACTGTGCAGCTATTCAAGAGCTAATAATAATTCGCGTTATTATTTACGATTCCATGGATACACATTCCCATATTCATTAATATAATAATGAAACCTATCTAAGGTGGATATCCCATATACCTCTTTTATATACTACCACACGCTGTACCTGAAAAACAAAAGATAAACTCATTATTGGACCTGTTGTGTTATTTCGGTAGGTGACTTTACTACGTCGCGACGCGTCGTGGAGGTGACTTTACTGCGTCTTTGAGGTGACTTTACTGCGTCTTTGAGGTGACTTTATTACAACGTAGAGGTGAGTTTATTACGATGTAACAAAAAACTTAAAAAAAATAAACTATTCTAAAAATCTATTAAGATTAGTTAATATATATATATGTAGTCTTGATATGAATCATTTTCTTCTTATTTATATTTTTTTTGGCATGGATACATTGTTATATTCTATTCTAAGTTATTAAAAATTCAATACATCTAGCATGCTCTTTAAGTGTGATATATTATAGTTACTTTTTATTACTGCAGATTGTATGTACATAGTTTTAAGCTACTATATGTTATGTTGGCTATCCATTATAATAAATAAATAAATAATACTTGAGGTGGCTTTACTGCGTCTTTGATGTGACTTTACTACGTCGCAGAGGTGATTATACTACGTCGTATAGGTGACTTTACTGCGTCGTGGAGGTGACTTTACTGCGTCTTTGAGGTGACTTTACTGCGTCTTTAAGGTGACTTTACTACGTCGCAGAGGTGATTATACTACGTCGTATAGGTGACTTTACGTCTTTGAGGTGACTTTATTACGATGTAATACTTGAGGTGGCTTTACTACGACGTAGATGCGACTTTACTGCGTCGTTGAGGTGACTTTACTGTGTCTTTGAGGTGACTTTACTGTGTCTTTGAGGTGACTTTACTACGACGTAGAGGTGACTATACTACGTCGTATAGGTGACTTTACTGCGTCGTTGAGGTGACTTTACTGTGTCTTTGAGGTGACTATACTACGTCGTATAGGTGACTTTACTGCGTCGTTGAGGTGACTTTATTGCGTCATTAAGGTGACTTTATTACGACGTAGAGGTGACTTTATTACGATGTAATACTTGAGGTGGCTTTACTACACCGTAGATCAGTTGAAAAACGCGGCCTGTAGAAGAGCTTCGCGCTCGCTCGGTCAATCATACGCAATGCATACTAACTTGAGTGTGGCGATAGCTACGTCGTGTTCCTTGGCGATGATTTAGGTGATTTTTCAGCAGTTTCTGACAGATCCTGAAAATTAAAAGACTAATTAATACTTATCATAAAAACAGGACGAACTTAACTACTAATGCTACTTTCTTTCTTTTTTTTGTTTGTCAGTAATCAAATCAAATATGTTTAATCGATTTAAGATTTTACAAAATATTTTTTGACGTTGAAACTAGCAAATGTTCACTGGTTGGCATGTTCACTGGCCATGACCAATGGCCGGGAGAACAATTGCTTTTTAGTTAATATCATCATTATCATCATCATCTCAGCCGACAGACTAATATATTAATTTATTTTTATTTAAAATATGTCTTTATTTTTAGTGTAATCACAAATCGGCCACTCAATACAGCCGACACTTTTTAAATATCTTATTTCTAGTAAAATAATCGCGTAATTTTTGGAGTGTATGTGTCAAGTATGCTTGGAGCGCTATTAGCCTGACTGCGCGCGGTCTTTCTGTTTCAGTATCCAAACTCACCCCCGAACTGCGGGGAAGAGGGTTGGGAGTGGGAGTTGTGGTGCTATATTAATAGGGGATCGGACTATTCACCATATTTTATGAATTATATGTCTGTCTCTTTCGAAAACGATTTTTTTATGAAGATTATATGGCGTCATTTCTAACAAATGACGTCACAAGTGGGTATGTGCCTCTCTCTGTCTAATCTTGAATTTCAAACTTTTATAACTCGGTCAATTTTAAAGATAGAGCAAAATTATTTTAGTGTTCGATAGCAGAAACTAAGAAGTTTGGATTTATAAAATAAAAAAAAAGTTGTCCGATCCCCTATTCTGTGATAGTGGTTAGCTTGCCTCATCAGCGGCGCCCAGCACGTGGCCATTGCTCTCCCGCAGTGTGTCCTCGTCTTCGTCAGTGTGCACGTCGTAGAACTCCTCGCTATCCATCTCGCCGTCCGTGCCTACAACAACATTTTTTTGCATTTTACATTTTTTTTGCTGATATTTAAGAATTCTTAGGGGAGAAAGTTTCAAAAAGATACTTCAAATTGCAATCTTTCCTAAATCAGTGCAAAATTTCATGCTTTAGCCTTACCGGTAAACCTAAAAAAAATTGTCTAGTGTTATTTTTTTTTCTGACACTGACCACTCGGTATCGAGTCTCGGAAGTTATAGAGCTGCCGAACGAAGATCTGTGACATAGTTCATATGACAACAAGTTTCGCTGGCGACAGCTTGCTCCTGACAAAGTAATTAGGATCACGATCCTCAACATATGAAGGATCAACTTAGGACGGAAAGTGTTCCTAAAACCTCTGTAATACCGCTCGGCCACAGAGACTGTTTTAGTATTATTACAGTGAAAGTAGAACACACTCACCAAGCACAGACTGATAATCAGTGAAGTACTCCGAGTCTGACGCGTAGCTTAATTCCGGCGCATCCACCACGTCCCCCCCCGCGGGGTTGGCTCCCCCTCCCGCCGCCACGCTCGCCCGCGCGCGCTGCGCCTCGCGACGCACGCGCTTCTGCCGCTCGCGACGGAGCTTCCTGAACACAGATAAGAATTACATTACAGATGAAAAACTAAGAGACTAATTCAAACCCAAAATTGGCTCAATACAACGCTAACTATGTCTAGAATCAATCTGAATTAAACTTTTGTTATTAGATTTTGTTGGTTAATTAAATATTGAAATTTTAAATACAAAGAGGAACTAAAAACATGAACCTGACTCCCAAACTAGGCAGAAACCTGTCTCAGGAGTACATCTGGAAAATTGTGACTTTGATAAAATTTTAACAAGACATATAGGAATTACAAGTAAAATAAAATAATCATGTAAGGTGATGAAAGAACATAATGGGGGGGAGACAGACAGAAGCGGTCAGGTATGCAGGATTTGAAAGAATATAAAGTGAGTGTGTGGGTAAATAATGCAGAATCTACTAAATATTTCATTATTATTTGTTATCAGTAAAAACCATATTATTTCTTACGTCTCCTTCTGTAGTTCCCGTAGTGCTTCGAGCTCTTGCCTCATGGATGCCATCTGTTTATCCAATCTCTGAACTTCTGTCACTGGAAAACAAATTATTATTGTTCGGCATCATACCCTTTTTTAGTATCTAATGATTCAAATTTGTTAACTAGTTAAGTCCAAGAAATATGTACTATTTCGGACAAAAAATATGTACTATTTCGGATAAAAAATATGTACTATTTCGGACACAAATTATTTGTTAACAAATAAATAAATAAAAGAACCAAGGGTGGTTTCGCTGTTTGATAGTATATTTAAGTGCTCAGAATCTCTTCTGTCAAATAAAAGCAAGTAGGTTGAAACATCAAACATCGTTTTTTTTTAGTTTTATCTGTAATATGGTGAATCTATTCTATTTATTATTATGAAAAGTATCAATTGTACATGGAACTGACTTACAGCAATATACTTTTATATGAAGATATGTACAAGATCTAGCTATTGCAGACTAAACGGAGACATCATACAAAAATATAAAATTTAAGTAATTGGACAGACAGATCAATTCAATTCAATCTTTTATTTATGGCGTTTCACTTGTAGTATTTCGCCAGTATCAAGTGGTTTTGCTAAGTAAGTAGCATGAGATACACAGACAGCCCTAATCCTAAGACTAGGGTGCTGTGTACGATGAAGGACTCCAGTAATATGATAGCAGCATTACTGAAGCCACCACGTGGCCGCTGCAAGTCACCAATAAATGACGGCAACATGCAAGCGTTTCAGTTGTCCTATTAAAGTTTATACACGGTCACCTTCAAAAGTGGGGTCATATCACGTGTTTTTATACTTTGAAATAACTTATTTTCTAATAGTTATTTTCTCTTGGATTTTGTATTAATGTATGGTGTGTACGGGGCTTTATTAATATAAATAATAATATGCAATAAAGGTCATAATAATGAAAAGCATGGTCACCTTCAAAAGTGGGGTCATATCACGTGTTTTTATACTTTGTAATAACTTATTTTCTAATAGTTATTTTTTCTTGGATTTTGTATTAATGTATGGTGTGTACGGGCTTTATTAATATAAATAATAATATGCAATAAAGGTCATAATAATGAAAAGATATTTCAAAGTATAAAAACACGTGATATGACCCCACTTTTGCAACTGACTGTACAAACAAATATACCATAAAAAAAAAAAAATACTACAACAGCATACTTACGCATAAAATAAATATACAAAAACTTAAAAAAAGCCTGTTAAGTAAGCTTGTTTAATGAACAAAAAACTAGGATTTGAAACTAGTTTTACTCAACAGCCCACTGTATAAGAAACAGTTTCATACTAGAAAAATGGTTTGATAGCATGGAGCTTCACTTTTGATAATTTGTCCTTACCTAACATAGCTCGCCGTCTTTCAGCGTAAACCT
This sequence comes from Carpatolechia fugitivella, assembly GCA_951230895.1. Taxonomy (NCBI): domain Eukaryota; kingdom Metazoa; phylum Arthropoda; class Insecta; order Lepidoptera; family Gelechiidae; genus Carpatolechia; species Carpatolechia fugitivella. The sequence continues at coordinate 6,716,517 of OX579671.1, forward strand.
GTTCGTATATGAAGACGCCGGCTGCCCCGACCAAACCCACGAATGCTGCTCCGGCCATAAGCTTTGAGGACCAGAGGTTGTTTATATTCATCTTGACAATCACCCTTGACTTTACACAAGAACAACAAACAATTATCACAATTCTTTAGCACTTTCAGACATGTACAATCACTAGTAGATAGTGCAGCTTATATTATAGACTAAAGATCTTGAAAATGTGCTATTTAATGTTATTCAAACGAGCAAACTCGACAAATTAATGGACTTTGTAGGTTAATGAAAAAACCGGTTGTAGAGTCGCGATTTGTTAAGATGCACGTGACATGGAAACCAAATTGTATTGTTATTCAAGATTTTCGTGTTTACTGAACGAATTTCACCAACATTTTCATCGTTTTCTAATATTTTCGCAAGGGGAAATCGGTTGCGTTTACATTTGTCAAAATAATTGATCGAAATGTCAGAACAATGTCATTTGCTTTTTTTTGTGGCAAGAAATGTCAGCAATTTTGAAGCTTAGGATACGAGGTTTTTACGGTTATATTTATTGTGAATAATTGTTATAAAAATTAAAAATTTTGTTTCTGCGAGATTTTTTTTTAATACACAATCAGGTGATGCCCTCTGCGTGTCCTACCTAAGCCCGTACTATATTATATTGTCATGATTTGGCAATGCACCTAATAACGGTAGTTGCAACCTAAGAGGATGGTTGCAACGGTTGTAACGTCGATCCATGGAACTACTGGTAGGTCTCGTTTTTTCATGGGAAATGTAAGATTGGGTATTCCAACTAAAGTGCAACTTTTGCACGACTTCCCCAGGTTCTCTGCGTCCTTATCGAATTTGTGTGTTCACCGTCACGCTGCAAGTATGTCTCGTCACGATGTATGTGTGTGTACCTCGTCACACTGTATGTGCTCGTGTACCTCGTCACGCTGTTTGTGCTTGTGTACCTCGTCACGCTGTGTGTGTACCTTATCACGCTGTAAGTATGTTTGTATGCCCGTCCCACAAAAGGGGCCCGGGATTTTACTTTGACGTGTCCTTAATTCGAACCTCCAGAACACAGGCCGAACGAGCTGTGATGGCATTTCTAAAATAATTTTAAGTATTATTACAAACAAAATTTCAGGTTTCGACTACTAGCGAAATAAAAAACGATTAAATCTGGCATAGTTTATTTTTCACTCGGGCATAACAGGGCTTTCAGAGTCCAGGCATGATGTAGGCGATGTTGTGCAGCGTGTCGTTGAGCAGGCGCGCGGGCGGCGGCAGCGGCGCGGGCAGGTGCCGGCACACGCACAGCAGCGGCGCCAGCGCACACAGCAGCGTGTCCAGCAGCACCGACACCGAGCCCGACACGGCGATCTGGCCCTGCAAACAACGTTGCAGATTTATTTCGGAAAACACATTTTTTTTCGAAGTAATATTGTATGAAACCCCGTCACACTGTGAGTGTGTGTGTACCTCATGCTCCTTGACGAAACATCAAAATCCTTAAGGAAGGGCTCAAGAGTCGTTCCCCTATGATGGCCAGGCTGTCCCCCAGCAGTCTCAGATAGCCGCCTCGACAGCGGCGCCGCAGCCCGTGACACTATAAGCGTATGTGTACCTGTCACGCTGTAAGTATGTGTGTGTGTCTCGTCACACCGTATTTGTGTGTACCTCGTCATGTTGTATGTGCGTGTACTCGTCACGCTGTAAGTATGTGTGTGTACCTCACCACGCAGTTAATGTGTATATGTCACCGTAAGATTGTGAACGCCGTTAGTTTATAATCTTACTAGCGATATTATAAACTTACGGAAATTTGTGAACTGAAACCAACCATTTACAGTTTAACGTATTATTTCTCGTTAGTTTATAATAGTACGATGTCAAACCGTAAAATTGTAAACAAAGGTGCAGAGTTCATAATCTGTCGGGTTTTATCACCCGTAAAATTGTAAACAGTCCCTGATTGGTCGGTTTTGGCAATAGCTACCTACATAATGACAGCCAAGAATAGCCGCGCTGGACACGTCAAACGTTCAACCAATCAGCGTGCAAGGTGCGTTCCGTCAAATGTCATTGATCTTTGCCAACTGAAGAGTCGATTCAGGAAAAGGCCAGCGAATAATCTGTACAATGTCTTTATTATTCACACAACCTTTTGTCTTGAAGTTCTAGTCCACACTCCATTGTCTCGTCAGGTCGTCGTTTCGTTTTTCTAAATGTCTTGTCTGTCTGTCATCTCAATGGCCAGCACGAAGCTGTGCGAGGAGGCCGCAACATCCCCACCTCCAGTATTGGAAACCAATACTCAAGGCAAGGCGCGGACGTCCAGCCTGCACAGCCTCGTCACTGGCCGTCTGTACAGTCCGGTCTGGGTCTGCACCTCGGCTACCCGTATCCTGCCGTCACTCCCAGGGTATACCGCCGTCACCCGTCCTTTGGGCCACTGGTTTCGAGGCATCTGGTCATCCGCTAAAATAACAACGTCGTCCTTCGCTATAGGGCGTACGTCCGGTCGATACCATTTGCCTCGTCTGGTCAAGGACGGCAGGTACTCCTTCAACCAGCGCTTCCAGGTTAGGTCAGCCAACCGCTGGGAGTGACGCCAGCTCTGGCGTAGCAAGTCACTGTCGTTGAAATGACCGATAGGGCTGTCTTGCTCTGTACCTTTTCTCACGGTGGCGACCTACTTTGACCGTCAGAGGTCCAAAATAGTCAAGGCCTGTGAATCGGAAAGGCCGCCCACCTCCAGTCATTCTCACGTCCGGCAGCTGCCTCATCAGTGGAGGTTCGGGTCTTGCTCGTCTCACCTTACAACTTTGACAGTCGTTCCACGCAGACTTGACAGCGTTCCTTCCGTTTAGGACCCAAAAACGCTGCCTAAGTGTATTCAGAACTGTCTCTCGGCCTGTGTGAGCTGCTTCTTCGTGGTACCGACGAATGAGAAGACGCGTGAACCAGTCTTTTGGGTGCAGTACGTAAGGGTGCCGAGAATCATAGACAACGTCAGCACCGCTGATTCTCCCCCCCACACGGAGAATGCCATCTCCATCTAAAAAGGGAGTCAGCTGTCGTAGAGGGCTGTCCTTACATACGCACCCTGTCCTTTTCACAGCCCGGATATCCGCCGAAAACATTCGAACTTGGCTCTGTCGGACCCAAGCTAGTTCGGCAGATCTTATTTCAGTCGTGGTCAACTCACCTTGCCGTTTGTCTTGTCTATGAATAAAATTGTGCACAGCACGTAGAAACCACGCAGTACTTCTGACAAGTCTCCAGTACTTAGAAAAATGCCGGTCATCAGGTAGCGTGTTAGTTTCCATGTTCAAAACGCAGGCGATCTCACCTCTGGATCATCAGAATTGAAAACAATGTCGGTGTCTTCAGATGGCCACGACTGCTCTGACTTCCGAAGGAACTGTGGTCCATGTATCCACCTACCATTGTCCTCAATTTTCGTCTCTCTTGTGGCATCGTCTGCCGCATTCAAACCTGATGGTACCCACCTCCAGCAAGAAACGTCATTAAGCTCGGAAATTTCACTGACGCGGTGAGCTACGAAGGGTTTGAAACGGCCACTTTCGGATGAAATTCAGCTTATGACGGTTTTCGAGTCGGACCATAAAATCGTTCTACTCACGTCTAAATGTTTCCTTAGAGTATGGGCGAGTCTAGCACCCATCAGCGCAGCTTGAAGCTCCAGGCGAGGGATACTCATCACCTTGAGAGGCGCGACACGAGCACGTGCCGTGACAAAGGCTACGTGCCACTCACCATCCGTCGTCGTCTTTGTGCGTAAATAAACTACGCTTGCAAAAGCTTTGCTGCTAGCGTCGCAGAAAACGTGAAGCTCCGGGCAGATTAGCTTGTCACATGTGTCAGAAAACAGCCGGCGTGGGAGTCTGAAGTCTGCTATCTTCTGAAGTTCGGTGAGCCAAGACAGCCATGACACATAATGGCTGGACTCAATTTCGTCATCCCACCCTATTTTGGACTTCCACACAGTCTGTAGTAGAATCCGTCCTTTCACTGTCACGTACAACAGAAAACCCATTGGATCAAAAACAGACATCGTCAGTCTTAACACCTCTCGCTTGGTAGGACTCTTCACTCCATTCTTTATATCGTCACTTACCTTCGGAAACCGCAGCAGAAAAAGAAATTCGTCTGTCGTCTGGTCCCAGCGCACACCTAGCACACGTTCAACCTGACTACCTTTAGCATCAGAAATGATATTCAAGCTATTTGGGGCGAGCTTGTCTTGAGGTAAGTGCTTGAGAAGACGTTCAGAATTAGACACGAAGTTACGTAAGTTGAACCCACCTGAAGCATAAATGTGTACCACGTCTTCCACAACTCGTATCATGTCGTCCTCGTCATCAAAAGAGTGGATATAGTCATCGACATAATGATGCTCCATGATCGCCCGATATGCCTCTGGATTAGAGCTCTCATACGCTTTAGCGTTTAAATTTTTTACGTACTGGGCGGAAGCGGGCGAACAGACAGCACCAAAAGTCATGACATTCATAACATAAACGTCGTCCTTCCAAAGAATTCGCTGGGCTTGTCGGTCCTCTGGTCTGATGAGTACACGATTGAACATCTCTTGGATGTCAGCCATCACCGCCAGCTTACCAATGCGAAAACCTAACAGAACGGCAGGCAAAGATGTAAGGAAGTCCGGTCCACTTAGAAGAAAGTCATTCAAAGATTTTCCTTCAGACTTAGCTGCGCAATCAAGCACAATCCGTAACTTGGGTTTGTTAGGATTCAGAACGGCGAAATGAGGCAGGTACCATGTTTTTCCTGTCTTCACAGCTGCTTCTTCAGGCGTCAACTTCGAAATGTATCCTTTTTCGAGGTTCTCCTGGACCTTCTCATCATATTTGTCTGCGAAATCAGGGTACTTACTCATTTTACGCTGAATTCCCGTCAAACGGCTCCTTTCCTGAGGGAAGCTGTCTGGAAGCTGAATGTCATCAGACTTCCAAAGCAAGCCAGTCTCCCATCGACCTTCAGGCAACAGCCTCGTGGTCCGTTCCAGTACCTTCAGCGCTAGCTGATCCTCACGAGAACGAGGAGAGTCACCAGCATACCTAACGCCGAACGATTCCCCACAAGTCCCCGAAGTCCCACATTCCCATGAATTACGTATCCCAAACTGGTCTTGGAAACAATCGGTCCGTTCTTCTGTTCTTGTATAAACTGTCGTGTAATAATCAAGTCAATATAGTCTTGTCCAATCAATAAGTCAACTTTATTAGGTCGTATGTCATAGTCAGAAATGTAGTCCGTCACATAAGGAAATTTGTTAACAATGTCGTTATACGAAATACTATTAACACAAAGATTTAAATTGTCTACAGAGCGAGCGTTCTTGATTGATTTGTCATGTCCCGAATGTGGGGAAGAAGAGACAAGCATTCACCTAATAGGGAACATGCACATTTTTTTTTAATTCATTAATCGAAATATTTCAAGTTCCAGATAAACACATAAAACATATTTTTTCTAATATCTTGCTCAGAAACAAAGTTATAAGGCTTCAAAGTTGATGGTTAGACAGAGAGGTCCGACATGACCATTGACGTCATTGGTCATGCGGGCCATATATCTGCCATAGAAAATTTTGTTTTCGTTGATGATGAAAAGAGGGACAGATATATTTGTTTAATAATGCTGTATCTAGTTTGTTTTTCGATCAATTTCGATTCTGTTTTGACTGTCAGTATTCTATTTTTGTATACTTTCAGATGAACTATGAAAAAAACTAATATTTTTTTATGCATATTCCCTATTGCGGAATGCCCCATGTATTCTCTACCAAGATGGGAGATACTAGGAACCGATAGGATTGATAGGGAACAATTAAGAGACATCTCAATAGGAAATATAATTAGACTTTGCAGAGCATCCGGAAGATTCGAGGGGTCGACGCTGCCGGGGCACCAGTAAAACCAGTGCTCCTCGGTTGTCTCCTAGAGGAGTAGCGGGGTGAGGACTAACCTGTTGGACCGCCGAAGGGGGCGAGTTGTGTGACACCATGCGATCCGGAGGATCCCACGCTAAGGGAGTGTGGGAGCACTACCGAGGAACTTTGGATGGGGGGGGAGCTCCGTGGAGGGGAATCTTCGGGTTCCCTTCATGCGGGGTGGTACCCCCTTCTGTGTGGGGTGAATCGGCTAGGACGCTCCAGCAAGCGCTTACGGAGCGGTGGGAGAGGATACGTGTGGGGGCAGAACTCGTCCGGGGAGAGCGAGGGAACAGGGAGAAGGTCCGATGCACCGCGAGTCCGAAGGGCGGCAACCGTAATTGGAATTAGGGGTGAAATAGTTCTACACACAGAGCAGGTCACCCGTCTGCGCTCCGTCGCAGGCGTCCCCCATAAGACATACATACAAGGTGCGTTCCGTCGCATGCCGATTTTTAATCAGTTTACAATTTGACGGTTTGACATCGTAAGATTATGAACTAACGAGAAATAATACGTTAAATTGTAAATGGTTGGTTTCAGTTTACAATTTTCCGTAAGTTTATAATATCGCGAGTAAGATTATAAACTAACGGCGTTCGCAATCTTACGGTGACATATTATATACCTCGTGCTCCTTGAGTCGTTCCCCGATGATGGCGAGGCTCTCCCCCAGCAGTCTCAGATGGGCTGCCACCTCGACGGCGCCGCAGCCCGTGACGCGGTACACCCCCGCCCCCGCCGCCCCGCTCGCGCCCGCCAGCACAGGCGTAGACGATGATACCGGCTGGAGAGAGAAACAATTCATCAAAAATCAATGATCATCAATGACTGCATCAGCCCAAACATAAGGTGGTATGATTTTTGACCGAGCGAGCGAAGCGTCTCTGCTTCAGCTTGGCCAAAATTGCTATTGTATGTCTGTTTATGTGTGTGTGAGTGTTTGTTTGTTCCACTCTACAGGTCGCGTATCTCAACTGATTCTCGTGAAATTTTGCGAGCTCAATTAATTAGTAAAATTTTTTTGTTGAGTCAGTTTTTGCAAATTTAAAAAATTACGGAGTTATGGGGGTTGCCAGCTTACAAGGTCTACCGCTGAGGCTGTTTTCCTCTACAGGTCATATTTCTCAACCAATAATAAAAAAAAAAAAAAATAATAATACAAAATTAATTCCGAAATGAAATATTCTAACAAAGCATCTTTTAATCTAAGTAAATATCAACAGATGGCGCTGTACAGTGGAACGGATTTCCTAAAACGCGCTATCGAGATTTTTTCAGCCATTTAAAAAAAAAGTACTCGCGAGGTTTACAGCTCACGGAGTCACTAGTTTATAAACATTATTGTGACAATTACCAACCCGCTTTACCTTTTCTGTGCGATATTTCTGTACTCTAGGTTGCCTGAAAGAAATTGCTACCCTAGCAATAAGGCCGCCCTTTGACTCCTCTGTTTTGCGTCTTGTTTTCATATTTATTGTCTTCCCTCTAGGTAGTCAGATATTCTATAATAAGCTTTTTTTGTACAACTTTGCTTAGCAATAAATAATAATAATAAACGACCTGCCCAATATTTCAAATCCACTTTGTGTACTATTTGCAGATGATGTCTCTCTTCTATTTAAATGTGAAAAAATAGACCATAACAGCACTAATCAAATTACAGACACATATAACGATACTAAACAATGGCTAAAAGACCATAATTTAGATATTAATGACAACAAAACCAAAATAATTCAATTCAAACCATACCAAAAACAACAATTGGACCTCACAAATATATCTAATAACCTTAAAATAGACGAAACTAATAATTTTACACTATTAGGAATTACAATAGACACACACCTAAATTGGAAAAATCACATAGAAAAAATTAAAGCTAAACTCTCACAGTTCATATACGCTCTAACTGTAATAAAATTAAATACCAATCGCGAATGCGCTCTATCTGCCTACTACGCATACGCTTATGCTTGGCTCCGCTATGGTGTAATGCTGTGGGGACATAGCACGGATGCAAATGACTTATTCATTTTACAAAAAAAATGTTTACGTATTGTAAATAATATAAAACCTAGAGCTTCCTGCAGGACTCATTTAAAAATAATAAAATCTTGACCTTACCAAGCATTTACATACTAGAGACCGCTATGTTTGTTAGACAGTATACGGATCTCTTTGAGTTTGTAAAAAGCGGCCGCCGCAAAAATAAATTAGTCCTCCCTACTCCTAGGTTGGAAATGTTCCGAAATAGTCCACTATACAGATGCATACAAATTTATAACAAAATACCAGACAGCCTAAAAATAGAAGATGATAAAATTTTTAAAAACAAACTTAAACATATATTATTAAATAAATCCTACTATAATATAGAAGAGTTCATGACTGATAAAAACATAATAGCCCATACATAATAAATGTTATATTAATTTATTTAATATATAAAAAAAACATATTTGATTTAGAGGTAAGATAAATAAATGTGTAAATAAGTAAGTAAATACTTAAATATAAGTAAGTATAATTAATAATATTAAGAAATTATTAGTCAAAATAATAAGATAAGACTGTTATCCATATTTGCTGCACCCTTACAGGGTATATGTACATGACACTTAGTTTTTAAGACTTCATGTGTATATTAGCATTAAATAAATAAATAAATAAAAATAAATAATTTTATTTATTTATTTTCTTCCACACATTACAAATACTGGTACAAACTAATTCTACATACGAATTATTATAGCTTTGAGCTTATCTAAAGGTGAATTTGACTAATTCTTTTTTTTTTTAATATAGTTTTCTCTTTGTGATTTCGTCAATATCAAGTATATTTTAGACTGATAATTTTAAGGCTTCGTGAATGGACAAGGTTATAAATCGGTTAAAATGCACTACGTCCGATACGAATCCGATCCGAATCCGTGAAAATATGGTCCGTTGTAAACGTACAACTAGTTATATGGTAGCTTACGCACTAGATCCGACTTCCATCCGTCATGCGAACCCGAACTTCCATACGAATAGTTCTACGAATACTCTGGTTATTGTTGTATGACTCACCACGAGCGCTTGGTGCGCGGGCGCGTGCGCGGGGGTGCCGGCGAGCGGCGGGGGCGGCTTGTGCTGGCGCGGCGGGCGGCCCGGGCCCGCGTGGCCCAGCGGGCGCGCCACTGCAAACGTTACTTTGTATTAGCATTTAAATTGGTAGTTCGTCAGCTCTGTAACTTAGTTTGTAGTACGTGACTTCTCTGCTATCAATAATCAATCAATCAATCAATCAGCCTATTGCAGTCCACTGCTGGACGTGTGCCTCCCCTCGGGCACGCCAAAGCGCACGATCACCCGCTCTCCTCACCCAGCCACCACCAGCGACCTTCCTCAGGTCCTCAGTCCCCCTGACAGGGGGGCGTCCCACACTACGCTTCCCGAGACGCGGTCTCCATTCGAGAACCCGTCTGCTCCAACGCTCGTCGGTTCTGCGACAACGTGGCCAGCCCACAAACACTTCACGAAGCTACACTTGTGGACGATGTCAACTACCCTGCTATATCTGAGCAGAATCCTGGATGGGGCAAAGTGGAGAATAAAGAGCAGGAAAGCGGATCTCGTCGCAAGACGGGACAAACGCTTGGAAGAAGATTGTAGTACGCCTGCCTACGAAACCAATGGTTCCCCAAACATTTATGTGGCAAACACTTGTGTTTGGATGTTGTTTATCTATTTACTTTTTTTTTCTAGCCTGAGCTGTCCCACTACTGGGCAAAGGCCTCCCCTTTCTTCTTCCACCGTTTTCGATGTTTATCTACAGAAGTATTTATATCTATAAGTATGTTTATAAGCTATCCGATTCCCATAGTACAGGCTGGATGAAATGGTCATGTGTAAAATATTCCACATATTTGTTTATTTACATAGCTACATCACAGTAAACTGATTAAGATTTTGGCAGCTCTATAATAACGATAACCGTAGGTAAATATAGTATAAAAAGGTATATTCCGAGCTCTGCATATTAGGCCATTATAAATGCGAAAGTTTGGATGTTTGTTGCCGAATCACGCTTGAACCACTGGACGGATCGGGATGAAACTTGGCACACATTTAGGTAAATATAGTATTAAAATAGTGAAATAGGACCTAGGCTACTTTTTACCGCGGGAAAACACTTCATTCCTACGGGAAAACTCATTAAACGTGGGTGAAAAAGCTAGTATGTAAATAAATTTTCTTTGAGTTATGAGGCCTTATGACAGCTAGAAAATTCCATAGCTCGGCTCACCTTGGTTGGAGATGATCCTGTTGACGGAGCCCTGGTTCGCGTTCTCGCGCTGCATGGCGAACCGCTTAGCCTTGCGCTTCCACAGGTAGCGCTCGTTGTAGTTCACCTACATAAACATTCTCATATATTGTATTTATGACAAAATTTTATTTACCAATATTTAGCCATTAAATGGGGGCCCCCCATAGTCCGTGTTACACTTTAGTATACATAGAAGAAGGTCGATTGGACTTAGTTCTGCTAAAATGATCCAACTGACTGAAGAGTAGTAAGTAAGTAAAAACACTTTATTACACACAAAAAGAACATAATAACAATAGATAGTAATATAGGTATCACGGACGGCCCTTGATGCAGAGGATGCATGGAGAAGGAAGAGACGGCCGCCCACGTGCTGCTGGAGTGTCGGGGCGTGTCAATGTACCGGGCAAGGTATCTCGGTTCGCCGGGGACGATCTCCGAGGTGCTGGGTAACATCGGTGGTATGCTGCAGTTCCTCGAGGAGATCGGGTGGCTCGAGTAGTGAGCTACCCCATCCACACGCAAAATAGGCGCATCAGACGTCGGTTTGCGGAAACCAGCCCGTCATACAGATACCATACCATAGATAGTGAACATAATATTAATTGAGAACCATCTTCACTTGAAGTGTCAAGTGAAGATGGTTCTCTTCAGTCAGTTGGATCATTTTAACAGAACTGTGTCCAATTAGGGAAAAAATAAAAAATAAATAAAGGAGTGCACAAAAGAAGCAAAGTAAATTTTCTCTGGAAAGCTAATAACATAGTCTCGTATGACCGTAGTCTTACGTAGCTACACAACTGAAGTTTAACCAACTTTATTTGCTTATATGGCACAAGAGTCAATGATGTTTATACTTACATTAGCCCACATCTCGCCAAGCCTCTTGGATATAGCGGAGAAGTCCATGTCAGGGTGGTTCCTCAGCAGCTCATTGCGAGCCTCCTTTGCCCACATCATGTATGCGGTGATGCGAGTCTTGCCTGCAAACAAATAAACAGTTTTATAGCATTAAATTAGAGATAAAAGGACAGAAACCAAAATGTTTGACCTCTGGGCTTCAATGAACATATTCATTATATTTATTATTTCAAAATGTTTCGTGTTTTTTTTTTTTTTGCAGTGGCTGTTCAAGGCTAAGCCCATTTTGGTTGCTCCCCTTTATGTCCTTGTTACCCTTATACATAATCAGAAAATATAGGATGTAACAGGATATGTGGTGCTTCTTAATCTGCAAAAAATCTTGTCAGGTAAATTATTGTCTTCTGTGCTCTTTGGGGGCCCACTAATATTCTGCTCACCCCTTTGGGTCAGGACCATGATCTTATTGCTTGTATGTATATTTCCTTCATGATGTAATTATCTCATCTAGATGCTAGATTGTTGGCCTGCTCAGTATCAATCAGACCTGATATTGATTATTTGTTTTTTTTTTTGTGTCGAGTTTGGGAAACTAAACACGCTTAAACAATTATAATATCAACGGAATAATTTGGAAAAGACATTTGTTTATTTCATGCTCTAAATATTTAAATTTGACCATATTTAAATCTATATTGGTGTCGATTCGGCATACGCCCAACTAAACTAAAATAAAATTAGTCCTGTCACTTTCTATCATTTTCCATTGAAAAGGGACCAAAGATCATCAGTTTTTTTTTGTCTTTGACTTCAAGACTAACCTGTCTGTGTCTTTAGTCCCTTTTCAATTAAAAATGATAGAAAGTGACAGGACTAATTTTAGTTTAGTTGGGTGCATGCCGAATCGACACCATTGTTTGTAATTTTAATTTGTGTAATGTTTGAATAAATTATTATTTTCATAAAAAAAAAATTTGCATGCCACTGTTTGGTTGGTAGAATATTGAATGAACTTTTTAATGTCTGTTACTACCTATATTATTATGTACCAATATTCAGCATAAATAATTTGATTTGATTTGATGTTTTGCTTATTAATATTTATACAAAAACCTGACCTTTATCCTTCCTTTGGGCCTTGGCTCTTCCGACTACACGGCCGTCTTTGACGATCAACTTCCTTTTGCTGCTCTTCTCCATCATATACAGGGAGTTGGCCACACCACCTGGACCACTGGCTCTTGGACCGCCCTCATCTGATGCAGAACTATCGGACTCCATGCTGAGGGCAAATAGACACAGTTGGATTTAAATTGTTTTGAAAGAGATCAACAATGTTGGCCAAATATTCCTACTTGCGAGTATGCACTATGCATGTATTCCCACTTTATGGAAATCTATCTCACTCATTTGCATGTTAATTGTTGATTAGAATGTAACTTAAGTGGACTCGGTCGGATGTCACACAATCAACATCAACATCAAAGGCCCGTTACAGTCCACTGCTGGCCTATGAGCCTACTCCACTTAAGGGGAGGGTTTTGCCATAATCTTCACGCTTGGCAGGCGGGTTGGAGATCACAGATTAAAAGGTCACTGTATCAGAGTGCACTGCTGCCCATTCCCTGTTCAATGTGTAGTCCCTAAGTCGCCTCTTACGACACCCACGGGAAGAGTAGGGGTTGGTGACAAATGTATTCTACTCTGCCATCACCACACGGCTAATCGGTTGGATGTGCTTCTAGCAAAATGGTGGTTGCATAAAAATAAACATGCTTACCTGTCTGCATTTTCCCCATTATTCTCGTAATAAGGCAGGGAATCTGACTCGCTCCCGGAAGCGGTGCCAGCATCCTCCACGGGGCGCGGGGGATCATTAGCGGGGACCTCGGTCTCCTCGTGACGTCCCCCGAAGGCTTTCATCGGAGCCCTACGGACCCGCGTATCGATGTCGTCTGGAGACTCGAAATCCATCAGTTTGGAGCTCTTCTTCCTCACGCGGCCACTCCGCGATATGCCCGTCACTTCTAAATCTGAAAACAAATGAATATTGATAGGTTTCGGGGGGAAACGACGACGTAAGTGGTGTTTTTACGTTACGATGTTCAGACAAGATTTCAACAACTTACCGTCCTGCATTTTTCTTGAGTATGTAAGAAATTGGTATTTCACTAAGTTTCTGCGTCGTATTTACGTAATGAGTCGATATTTTGAGTCGAAAACAAAAATATTCCAACCAACACAAGCGACGCGCAATGGGAATTTGTTGCTTCTTTTGACCGCCAAGAGAGGTCTCTATTCCCCGTATTATAAAAAGGTTCTCTGTGAATGGGAATTTGATGGGAATAGACAAATTTTGAGGGAAACCTTCATGACCGTCCCTGGTTTTGTACGCCACGTTTTTGATGTACATGGCTTACAACGAATACGCATTCATTCAATATGAGGATGCCTAAAAAGTTGCATCCAAAAACAGGTCTGTACAAAAAGCAAAAAGTGCTCGTGCAGTTTTGAACGCAACTGTTTTGGTACGCCGCGTTTTTCTAAGCCAATGATTACAAATGTCAAAATAATGGCTGGACTTTAGGAAACTGTATTTTTTCACTGTTTTTTACTGGGCACCACCCGAAGGGGGGGTTTGGGGGGCGCAGCCCCCGCTATAAAGAGAAATCCACCCAGAAAGAATACACTTCGGTTAGGTTGGGAAACCTTCATGACCACCCCTGGTTTTGTACGCCACGTTTTTAAAGTACATGGTTTACAACGAATACGCATTCACTCAATACGAGGATGCCTAAAAAGTTGCATTCAAAAACAGGTCTGTACAAAAAGTGCTCGTGCAGTTTTGAACGCAACTGTTTTGGTACGCTGCGTTTTTCTAAGCCACTGATTACATGTCAAAATATGTAGTACACAAAAAACTGTCTGTACAAAACGGTGTCATGAAAAACGGTCTGTACAAAACGGAAACAAGCAGAACCCCACTCATTTTTTTTGTTTCGCTCCTTTTTGAGCAGGCAAAGGCAAATGCCATGCAGCCATCGTCTTCAGTATTTTTTTCTCAATTTTGACAGATCATAGACAACTTAGATAACTTTTTAACCCCCGACGCAAAAGAGGGGTGTTATAAGTTTAACGTGTCTGTGTATCTGTGTATCTGTGTATCTGTCTGTGGTATCGTAGTCAAATTCGATAAAGTAACACCTGTGCCATAACAAAAAAAAAAAAAAAAAAAAAAAAAGTAACACCTATATATTTTAATTTTATTAGAGAAATTGATGGATGGCACGATTTGGTTTGCTTGTTGAAAGGACGCTATAATGTCACGTCGGGGTACAGCTAAGTTTAAAAAAAATATCGTATGAAAACAAGTTGGTCGGATATGCTAACAAATTAATAGATAGTCAATCAAATGAAGCGTCTGACTTAAGCGGTACACCGACGCGACATTATAGCGTCATTTCAACGAGCAAACCAAATCGTGCCATCCATCAATTTCTCTAATAAAATTAAAATATATAGGTGTTACTTTATCGAATTTGATGGCTCAACAATAGGTATTATTTTTTACTTTTTAATGTTTTGCTTTTTTGCTTCGGGGGTTTTTAAATTTTTAATTTATTTTTTTTAGTAGAGAGAAGTGTTTATACAGCCTTTTTCTCACTGCAAAGAGCGCAACAAAACGAAATTAAAGTAAAGTTTGTAATGCTGAGATAAAAACTAACTAATACTTATTCATTTTTTCATAACAATGAAAGAAGAAAAAGCTAAAATAGCAAGTCTTTTAATAACAAGTTAACTTTGAATTTGGCGCAAAATATTTGCATTTTATTACAAGCATCGAAACGCATGAATCAGCGACCTTTGTCAATGTCAAAATCAGCTGTCTCTGTCAAGATTCCTCCCAACTGGGGATGATATCATTGCGCGACGAAAATGCTAATAAACTAATTATTTCGATTACAAAAACAGATATATCATGCAAAAATGGCTGAGAAACTCGAGCGGTTCAGGCAGATGGCGCAGAGGATTAAAGATAAAGTTCTTTTGCCTCAGTTGAACGCGAACAGCCGTGAAAAAGTGGAACAGATCGTAGCCAAGATTACTCCCGGCACAAGGGTCGTGGAGATGGCCGAGAAGTTCAAACAAGAGAACTTCACGAGGAAAGTAAAGGATCTGGTATCCAAATATGAGAAATTCACGGGCGTTGAGGAGATAATGGCGCTGCAGAACACCGTTATCGACGCTCAGGTGACTTGCGTTTTATTTGACTATAATCTTTATTGGACGGCTCCGTAGCCCAGGTGGTAGTGTATCTGCCTCCGACGCACAAGGTCGCGGGTTTGAATCCCGCCCAGGGCAAACATTTGTGGGATGAGTACTTGTGTTTGCCTTGTGTCTGGTTAACAACCACGAAAATCTTAAAACATATATTGTGTCTGGTTGTTGTTTATCTATATTAGTATGTATTTATCTATTTAAGTAATGTGTATCAGCTGTCTGGTACCCATAGTACAAGCTCTGCTTAGTTTGGCATCAGATGGCCGTGTGTGAAGATGTCCCCACATATTATTATTATTATATATTTATATGATGGCCTTAGAGATTCCTTTAGAAGATGAAGACGATACTCTGACCTAGAAATCTAGTTGCTTGTGCATAATGGCGCATGCAATTAAGGATGGATTTGAGGAGTACATAAATCGAAAAAAACTTGTTTGTTACCTTATACTGCTTATATTTGTAGCTTTTATTGGGCGCATTCGGACTTTCAGGGCTGTCAGCGATTTGGAAAGGCAAAAAAGTATGAGTTATGCCTGCTGACAGTAATTCGGTACATAATTACGGGTGCTTTAATCTATTTCAGCGCATCTCGAAACGCAGGGATTGTATGATACTTTGATACATCACAATAATTTTAATAATTGTATTAATTATTACTTATTTAATCCACAAATTATCCAACGTAAAGAAGAAAAAAGTGGCACTAGAAGTTTTGAGTTGTATTGCTACTATACAAATTTTTTTGCAAGTGATTGGGTTAATTTAACATAATCCTTCCCAGGACCGGTTCATGCGTTCACAAGACAGACGGCGGGACCTGGGCAGGAAGCTGGCCAGCATCGAGAGCCGGCTCAAGGAGCTCCATGCGGAGATGCAGAACACGATGAAAGGGGATGAAAAGTACTTACATCTGTGCACTGAAGAGCATAAGGTTAGTGTAGTCTTCAGATTACTATCATTAGTAAGTAATTCTTGTTAAGGTGTTATTTTATTACGCTGTTTTATTGTTAAAACAAGGGTCTTAACAATTACTTTTCTGTTTTTTACAATTTCAGAAAAAAAAAAATATGTTAGATTGCCTAAGCTACTTGCCATACAATAAAATAAAATTACCTAATGCTTTTATGAGTGTATTACGTGACTTGCCTAGGCATTTAACAAAAAGTCTGATTTTGCCATAAACCCGCAACATACCCACAGACAGTTCCAATAACTGGCTTTCAGGGGTTACTATCAAACTTAAAAACACTAATAGTTAACTTAATTTTCTAAATCATGAAATAATCCTACCGGTTTTGTTACATCATCTTCTGACAGTTCAGTCCTTCCTTTATTCAATTAACATGAAGTTCCATCAAGAAATACAAATAATTAAATAAAAAAAATATAAAAAAAAAACAGTTTTTGCTGTATATTTCACTTATCATTTATGTTCAAACTTTTGAAACTTCTTAAACTTTCCGGCGATATTTGAACCCACTGCTTATACTCAGCCATAAAGCATATTGTATCGTTTCATCCAGCTGATAATCCAAGAGCGAGCGTTGCGCGGCGTGTTCGTGGAGGCGGAGCGGGAAGAGCGCGAGTTGTTCGCGGCGATGTCGGCCGCCGTCAAGCTGGGCCACGAGCGCGAGCGAGCGCACGCCGAACGGAACAAGTACTGGTACATCGTCGCCAGCATACTCGGTAAGATAGACTAGTGGTTCTGTGAGCTGTAGACCTCGAGAGTCTGTATATCTTTTCATATTTTTTTTTCCACAATCATTCCCGACCACTTGATTTTTTTTTTTTTTAATTTTTAAGCTTTTTTTCTTTTTTTTTTTTATTGGTTAAGAAATGTGACCTGTAGATGAAAACAGCCTCAGCGGTAGACCTTGTAAGCTGGCAAACCCGATAACTCTGTCATTTTTTAAAATTTCCAAAAACTGACTCGACAAAAAAACGATTAATTTATCGAACCTGCTCACAAAATTTCACGAGAATCGGTTGAGAAACGCGACCTGTAGTGTGAAACAAACAAACAGATGGACATACAAAAGCAAATTTGGCCAAGCTAAAACAGAGACAAACAATAAACAGTTAAGCATACATACATATGAGGACATCAGGCCAGGCCGCTTGAAACGGTTTGAATTTTCTCAAGATGTATTTATATGAAATTTACATGTATAGTTTACCGAACTACACAATAGGGGATCGGACAGTAATCAGAATAAAGTCTACGACTGTTTTACGATTATTTATCTAATAATAATTTAATATAATTCATTTAAATATTTTTAATTGAAGAAATAAAACATTGTCATTTACAATATTTGTAATGATATGACGGGTAACACACTGTATGACCACAAATGACGTCACGCGCTCTCAGATGACATAACGTGGCGTTTTGGCGGGATTTTTAAACAAACAATATTAAAACATGATTTTGAGTACATTAAAGGCTATAAATAAATAAAATTGATTTTTTATGGGCATAAGTATCCATAAAGATTAATTTAAAAGACTTTCTGAAAATTTGGCCGATCCCCTATTATGCGTAATTTCATGACAAAGCATAAATAGTTACCATAGAAAACTTAATCCATTTCAACCAGCCTGGCTTGAATATAGGTATCCATTGTCCTCTGTACATGCAGTGAACAGCACAAGCTATACACGGGTCAGTAATGAAATAACGTCTAACTTTCAACAAAAATGTATAGCTTGATATGGTGTCCACTGTACACTGTTAGACAATTTCAATACTAGAAATAAGGATAAGTTGGCTGCTCATGTTAGCCGACTGTGTAGAATAACACATTCCTATAAAGGCAATTACAATAAGGTCTCTACCGATTTAAAAAATTACCTTTAGATAAGTTCAAAGCTGTTGTTAAGCAAAAAAATTATAAAAAAGCTTATTAGAATATCTGACTACTTCAATCAATTAATCGGCTTATTGCAGTCCACTGCTGGACGTGTGCCTCCCCTCGGGCACGCCAAAGCGCACGATCACCCGCTTTCCTCATCCAGCCACCACCAGCGACCTTCCTCAGGTCATCAGTCGCCCTGGCAGGGGGGCGTCCCACACTACGTTTCCCGAGACGTGGTCTCCATTCGAGAACTCGTCTGCTCCAACGCTCGTCGGTTCTGCGACAGACGTGGCCAGCCCACTGCCAATTCTGACTACTTAGAGGACAGAAATATCCATGGGAATAGATTTCTTGAATGACAGGCTATTTCAACATGCAGGAATTTTGTAAATGACTTTATTATTTCACAAAAAAAGAAACTCAAAAGATGCGACGCATGTGGAGTTCCTTTGGTGAGTTCTTCTCCACAGAGTCCGCACATTGAGTAGTAAACTCACCCAAAAAAATCTAATTTCAAAACTAAGAGAAAAGTTAATAAACTATTCATTTAATTTAATTATATTACATGCCTATATGTTATTCACACGTTACATAAGTACATACAGTTTTCCATCATGAGACCAGGGCCCCGTTTCACGAAGGTACAAGTTACAAATTACAAGTACAATTTGATGTACATTGCGTAGACAATGAGGTAAACCGATAAGAGCTTCCAGTTTTGGCGAATTGGCTACGCAATGAATATCAATTTGTAACTTGTTACTAGTAAATTGTTGCTTCGTGAAACGGGGCCCAGAGAGTACAATAGTTTCATGCTCGAAAAATGGGTTGCAATATTCCACCCATAAAAACAAATTAACAGACAAGAAAGCAGACTAATAACATAAATCATATATATAATTTAATAAAATAATTAATATATCATTATTTTTAATTAACATTCTTGTCTAATAGTTTCTTAATAGTTTTTTTTTATAATATACAAAGATTATAAAAATACCTGACAATGCAGCCAGGATTGTCTCCTCATGAGGGAAATCCTCAACGGTTAGTAACTAGGATTCAAAACTTTGCGTTCAGGGTAGTCTACTTACAAGTGTACTCCTCAGAGGGGTTTAAAAGCTTGTGTTCAATAAAATATATTTTTAATTTAAATTATTCTTACATTACACAATAAAATATGACCTCTCTTAAGGATTTTCACATTGACCGTTCCGGCTAACTATTGCAAAGTTATCAGTAAAATCATTAAAGATATAGGCAGTTGGCGAGTTCTTGCATCGGAGAAAATATTTTAATCATAATATTTTAATGGGCTTTGCTCGATCATCCCAATTGTCAATTATCGAACGGGCTGGTTTCCGCAACTCGACGTCTAATGCACCTATTGTGCGTGTGGGTGGGAATGCAGTGTCATTCGAGCCAACCCAACTCCTCCAGGAAACCCAGCAGGCCCTTTACGCTACGGGTTATCCCTGGAAGGTCCCTCGCTTGACCGAAGTGTTTAGCCCTGTAGTCCGCCACTCCCATGCACTCCATGAGGACGTGAGCAGCCGTTTCTTCTGCCTCCAAGCAGGCTCTGCAAAGGGGGCTGTCAGTAACACCTAAGACATATAGATGTTTGTTAAAAGAACCATGACCAGCTCGATCACCCCAATTCAGAGTAGGCTCAAGCCCCTTTTTGCTTTGATGTTACCGAGAGGTTCAGCGTTGTCCTGTATGTATAAGGAGGGACGTCTGCGAGGTGCGCAGATGGGTGACCTGGGGGCCGTTTCACGAAGCTACAAGTTACAAATTACAAGTACAATTCGACGTACACTGCGTAGACAATGAGATAAAACGGTAAGGGCTTACAGTTTAAGCAAATTGGCTACGCAATGAATATCAAATTGTAACTTGTTACTTGTAAATTGTTGCTTCGTGAAACGGGACCCTACTATAGAGATAAGAACTATTTCACCCTTAATCCCAGTATTGATGGATGCTCCTTTCATGATAGCGCCGCATCAGCTCAGCCGTACCGCGTGATACCCTCGGTAGGTGAGTTGTGTTAGGTCTATCCCTTGTTCTCTCCGCTTCTGGCGTGGGGTGATCCCCCGGCCCCCGCGATTCCCCGGAGAGAACCAGCTTGGCGACGACTGTTGCCACCACCAGCCTGCCCACCCGAGCGCCGTGCAAGCCCCAGTACCCCCCCACACCTTATGCTTCGAGAATAGGGGATCGGACTGTTCCTAAATTTACCATATTTTAGCATGATATGAATTATTTTTAAATTATGTAGCAGACGATTTGTGAAGAAAAAAACAAATTCGGTTAAAAAACGAATTTACAGTGATTTTTTAAAGTTTCAATCTAGAATTTCAAACCTTTATAATTCGGTCAATTTTAATGATAGAGCCAAGATTCTTTTAGTGTTCGATAGCAGAAACTAAGAAGTTTAGTTTTATGAAATAAAAAAAAAGTAGTCCGATCCCCTACTTCCGGGTTTCCATCACACAGCGCTGTCCTTCTAACGCGTATAACATATTTCCAGGCACAGTCCTCGGCATAGCGGGGTCGACGATCAACAACCGGCTCAAGATGGCGGAGTTCCGCGACATGATGGAGCAGCAAATGGCCCGCAGCGCCGGCGTGCTGTACTCCATCGCGGGCGGCGGCACCGCGCACAAAGCGGATATCACTGAAGCCATGAAGACGGAGTTCAAGTATCAGGTAACTTGCGAAATCAATCAATCAGTCTATTGCAGCCCACTGCTGGACGTAGGCCTCCCCTTGGGCACGCCAAAGCGCACGATCACCCGCTTTCCTCATCCACCAGCGACCTCCCTCAGGTCATCAGTCTACCTGGCAGTTTCCCGAGACGAAATACTGACAGCAAATTCAACCAAATTCAAAATGGCGGAGTTTTGAGAAAATGCGATAAAGCCATCTTAAAAAACAATGGGAGCACCAAACTACTTCAAAATGGCGGCCTTACGCGAAAATACAAATAGATACGTTTTAAAATGGTGGAGTTTTGTGAAAAAGCAACAAAATCGTTTTAAATAATACTATAACTAATAGCGCTTTTTGAAAATTTCTAAAGAGATTGTCTGAAAATGCTTTGTGCCTTTGAAATGCTTGTTACAAAAACCATATCAAAGTTGCGTACTACAAAGCAGATATTACTGAAGCCATGAAAACGGAGTTCAAGTATCAGGTAACTAAATACGGAAGAGAGAGGTCTCTAAACGAGGGAGCGAGATAGATAGCGGCGGCACCGCTCATAAAACGGACATCACTGAGGCCATGAGGATGGAAGCGCGGCGCGGCGTTCAAATAAGATAATTGGTTACTAAGAAAAATGTTTACAGTACAAAATGTATGTGTTTATTCAAAATGTCACTTTTCTTGGAAAAAATGCGACAAAATCCATAAAAATACATTGAGAGCCTGAGAGCGCCAAAAACTATTTCTAAATAGCGAAATTTTGTAAAAAGGCAACAAAATAATTTTAAATAAAGTTTTGACAGAAAAGGCGTACTTTTTGAAAATACTGCTTGCAAAAACCGTATAGCAAAATAGTGAAATTTCGTATAAATGCTTAGATCAAATATATAAATGCAACAAAAAAGCCATCTACAATATTCTCTTCTAATCTATAAAGTGCAGTGCAGTATCAATTTTTTTCTGTCATCGAAAATTTTATACTTGAATATGTGGGGATATAAATATGTGGAGACATCTCACACACGGTCATCTGTTCCCAAACTAAGCAAAGCTTTTACTATAGATTTGGGTGGGTGGGGGTGGGTTTGGTTTTGGATTTGTATGGGTGGGGTGGTTGGGTTTTACTGTGGTTACATCTTAAATAAACATTTTTTAAATAGATAAATACATACTTATAAAACAACATCCATACACAAGGCAAACACAAGTACTCATCACACAAACGTTTGTCCTGGGCGGGATTCGATCCCGCGACCCTGTGCTTCGCAGGCAGGCTTACTACCAACTAGGCTATGGGGCCGTCAAATATTAAATGCTAAAATAATATTTTATTTTATTTATTTATTTAATTAAATAAGACATGGACAGACATAGACAGATACGATGTCACATAAACTAAAAAAAAAAACAAAGTTTTCTGGACACCGCATGTCGTCAGTAGATTTCTGGGTGTTTTCACTATAAAATCTGCACAATAAGGTGGATAGCAACTAATTTCTTTTGCTACCTAGGTACCGAGACAATAAATGAGTTGTTATTATTTGTTTAAACAAGTTGAGAAGGTAGTTCGCTCATTTGTTTCTTACAAGGAACAAGATACACATTTTGAGTAGATGCCAATTTAGAGTGATCTATTCTTTAGGCATAGTCCTGATAAGAAGCGAGGTCTGCTTATAATTGTGGTGTCGATGCAGGCTGTCTCGTCGAGCGTCTCAGTCGCACACGCAGGCGAACAGAATAGTGACACTGCGTGCTGTCGCTCGCTTGGACAATTATATTAAACACAATCTCCAAATAGCGAGTGTATTTCCTATAATTGCTAACAGTATTTTTTTACAGGCGCAACTAGCAGAAAACCTTAAGATAATGCAAGACTACGTCATTCAACTAGTCAACAAACAAAATTCAATGATAGGTAAGACTTGTGCATGTATGACTAGATGCTTTAAGATATGTGAAGATCGATGTATATGGTACAGTCAATAGGGAATGTAAATTTTTTTTAAATTCATTAATCGAAATATTTCAAGTTCCAGATAAACACATAAGAAATTATTTTTCAAAAAATATTTTTTTAAATATCTTGCTCAGAAACAAAGTTATAAGGCTTCAAATTTGATGGCTAGACAGAGAGGTCCGACGTGACATGTGACGTCATATGTCACGCGGGTCACATCCGCCAGAGAAAATTTGGTTTTCGTAAGAGGGACAGATATTTGTTTAATAATGTTGTATCTAGTTTGTCTTTCGATCAATTTCGTTTCTGTTTTGACTGTCAGTATTATATTCTTGTATTACTTTCAGATGAACTATGAAAAAACTAATATAATATTTTTATGCATATCCCCTAAGATCCAAGGTCGGGCCGTGCTTAGATAGAGTAAATCCTAAATTCAGAAACATTAGCACTCCATGGCTTTTTGACTTATACACAGTGGAAACATTAAGTGTGTCCAGATGATTATTTCATCAATTTTAAAGATATTGCAAAACTGTAAAGTGATATGGATCCTGCATCGATTAATGCATTTTTATGCTATAAAAATAATGAAAAAAGAGATAGCCATGAGTCCAGAAATTATACTTTTGCAACTGTCATACATTTACTAAGAACGTATAATAGATAGGCTTAGATAGATAGGTATGTACGAGTTTGATTATCAAATAGGGGATCGGACTGTTCACCATATTTTATGAATTTACCATATTATGTGTATTATTTTTTAAATATAGATTAGTAGCAGACGATTCGCGAAGAAAAAAACCGAATCGGTGGAAAAACGAATTTACAGTGATTTTTTAAAGTTTCAATATGTCTGTCTCTTTCAAAAACGATTTTTTGTATGGAGATTATATGGCGTTACTAACAAATTACGTCACAAGTTGGTATGTGCCTCTCTGTCCAATCTTGAATTTCAAACCATTGAAACTCGGTCAATTTTAAAGATAGAGCAAAAATTCTTTTAGTGTTCGATAGCAGAAACTAAGAAGTTTGGATTTATAAAATAAAAAAATAGTCTCCTATTGTACAATTGCACACTCTCTAAAATTGAGCAATCGACGCGTTCATAAGGTTAAAATTCGATGTTTGACAGCTCTAATATTAGGATGGCCATCTCCTGTCCCTTTTCAATCTTCAAAAGGTGAAAAGGATTAACGAACTTAAATGAGGGATTAGAGCGAGACTGTGTGAATGGATACCCTTGACCCTTGTTTGCAGACCACATGAACCATCAAGAGCACGCGATGGAGACGCAGATCAAGGAGCTGAAGCGGGTCGTCATCGCCGCCTCCAAGTCCAGTGCCAAGTCCGACGCCGAACTAGCCAAGGTTTGTGCTGGCCATATCTGTCTGTTTATTCTCCTCTACAGGTCGCATTTCTCGACTGATTCTTATGAAATTGCGTGAGCAGGTTCGATAAATATAGTATAGATATTTGTTGTCAAGTTAGTTTTTGGAAATTTAAAAAAATGCCGTATTAGGGGGGTTGCCAACTTACAACAGTTAAAAACAGGGAAAATCCACAAATAACGCGCGCGGACAGCTAGTCATCATCATCATTTCAGCCTGTTAGAGTCCACTGCTGAACATAGGCCTCTCCAATCGCACTCCAGCGCGACCGGTCCATAGCCACCTGCATCCAACGAGACCCAGCGATCCTCACCAGGTCGTCGGTCCATCTCGTAGGTGGCCGTCCCACACTGCGCTTGCCAGTACGTGGTCTCCATTCAAGGACTTTCTTGCCCCATCGGCCATCCGATCTTTGCGCTATGTGGCCTGCCCATTGCCACTTCAGCTTGCTTATCCTACGAGCTATGTCAGCAACTTTGGTTCTTCTATGGATCTCCTCATTTCTGACTCGATCTCAAGCTAGTATATTCATTATTTTAAATATATGTATAGCTAGCGGCAAACTTCTTGAGCAACGACCTTGAATGCGCAGAAACAAAAAATAGGTCTCTGGTGGTGCGGTGCGGGACGAGGAGGCGGGGCGCGCTAGTTACCATGGCAATACGCACAGGATTGGTTGGTCGGTTGACCCTTGCCTCCCCCCGCACCGCGTCGATGTCGTCTGTACTGTACATGCGCAAACTTTCCTCCACCACCTCACGCGATGCTCAAGAAGTTTGCCGCTAGTTGTACCTACTATAAGAATGCTCTAATGTAAACATTACTCTAAAAAAAAAAGAAAATTACAAAAGATACGGGTCCTATGGAGTTTCTTCTGGCCGTTCTTCTCCACAGAGGGCGTACACTTGTAGTGCACGGGCCATCTTGCTTTGACGTCGAAAAATGATTTTGTTATATCTTACTTCGAATAAAGACACTTTTATCTTATCTATCTTTATCAGGTTCTGTCAAGCGTGCAACATGACTTCCAAGAACAGGAAGATTCAAGAGAGAAGGTAGCTCCGATGCCGCCGGTCTTCATCGAGGAAGAACCAGAAAAGAAGGTACGAGTTAACGCAACCAAGTAAAATTTTTATCAATCTTTTAGCTATTTGATTACCAAAGCCTATTTACAGCTAGAAAATACGTTTTGTGTGAACATATTAACGGCAGTAATAAGTTTGTAAAAGAAACCTGTTTTTTCCGTCAGGTTTTTGTGTTTTAAACAAATAAATAAGCAAACTATTTAGCGACATTATGCTGGTAATCATGTAGATCGAGATTCGGCGCAGATTAGTTCCTTATCTATATTATTTTCTTTTTTCGTTTGTCACAACTAAGTCATACATACATACAGTGCGACACAATGGAGCAGAAATTAAATAATCATGATGCATCTAAATTTGTTACAAATGGCAACACCTGGGCACGAAGCAACAATTATTTACTACAAAAAAGTTACAAATTTATATTCATTGAATAGCCAATTCGCCTAAACTGTAAGCCCTTATCGTTTTATCACATTGTCTACGCAATGTACATCGAATAGTGCTTGTTACTTGTAGCTTCGTGAAACGGCCCACAAGAAGTTGTGTGTCAATAATGTTGCCATTTAACTTCTCATTTATTATTTACTATTTTGTGTCGTGCTGTACACACGGGCCTCTAACCACCGATTTCCGACCGAGAAGCAGTGTATATCAGCCACTCTTACTTATTATCTTGTCTTCACTTTTTAATTTGCGTATTTTTCTTTTACAGGCAACATCTCTAGATACAAATCAAGTGCTCACGGCGGTAGGTCTGGTGTTTTGTGCCGCGATCATATTTGGCAACATCATTGGTCGGGTCAGCTGATCTATTCATCGGCCGACTATAGTAACAGAGCGATGCTCTGACAATGTGTGGTCACAAAGTGATCGGTATGTTGTGTAAAAGATAAATGTTAAAGATAATCGGAATGTAAGAAATTCAATTTTATTTGCGGTAATTATTTTTTAATTTGAATCTGGCAACTTAGCGACGAATCAGAACGCGTTTTGCACGTTATTTTCTTTAGGTATCGGCAAATGCTTCCGATATACAGCCAAGTGTTGCCATTAATGGCATAATTATTTGGTAGGATTAAAAAAAAATACCAAAACTGTAAGATTCAGAGCAACGCTCGTACTTATAAACAAACGAAATATTGTGATTTTACGCATAAAGTGATGACAGACGATACGATTTTAAAAAATCTTCAATTTTCGTAATAATTTGTTATTACTTTTTTAGATGTTTTGTGTTGTTACAGTGATTTACTTCTTGCCCGTGCTATACGGATTTTGTTTATTTTTTATTTTATACAGGGTACGAAAAAAGTTCATACATACTAAGTCAAGTTTTTACTCTTTTGATAACGCACATATCGTTATCTCGTTTAGCCAATAGCAAGCGACCGCTTACCGCGCTATTGGACGGAATGCGCGGGAAACATACTTTAGTTAGACCAATCGAATGGGGTAAAAAACTGAGAACTAATTGGCGCCACTGTTGAGTGTTACTAAACATGTTAATTGGTTAAACCAATGTCAGATGGATTTATTGACGTTTTACTGTCCAATCGCTCACACTTAGAACCACTGAACAGTGGCGCCATTAGTCCTAGCTTTTATCCCCATTCAGTAGTTATTATTTAATTTGAAAGCTGTTATTGTAAAGAAAATATATAAGATGCCCCTTTATTAGTGTCAAATATTTTCAGGGCTGAAAGTAGAAGTCAAAGAAAGAAAAAATTAGATCTATTGACACGTTAGTTTTCGAGTAATTAAACCAAACAACTTGGTTACCTAATCATAAAAAACATCACCCTCAACCAGCTTTTCACTACTACATTTACAACAAATAGCTCACTAGAATTTCATTCATGCACGCACGCGCCGCAGCTCTGTTACGTGTATCTAGAGTAATGTACATGCAGAGGGTGATCTCCTTTTATCATATTTTATTATTATTTTTAGTTAAAAAAAAAAAAACTTTTTAACTAACAAGTAGATTTTCGAAATATTTTTTCTACGTTACAATAGGATTATTACATTCAGTCCTGAAAATATTTGACACTAATTACGGGGCACCTTATATTTAGGATTTGAATCCTCCACTGTTTTAAGTAGAATTTTCAATTTAGCTTGAAGTAGCACTGCTCTTAGTTTGCTCTAGGCTGTGTATTTGTAACTTTGTTTTTTTAAACAAGGAAAATAGTCCAACCAGTAGTGTTTTAGTATTATTTATTTTTATGTTTGATAATCAATAGATAGCCGCCGATTTAATTTGTAATAGTAAAAATGTTGTACCCGTTCCCGTGATTTGATTACTATTGAACTCTCAGTGTCACATGATATAAAAGATTAATGACAAATAAATAATAATTGTTGTTCAACATGTGTTGTTTTTTTGAAAAATCAACACAAAAAAGACGAAAATGGAGCGAAAATGCTTTTTGTAAAAAGCCGGTATTTTGATCTCTTATTTTCATTAATTTTATAGTGCACAGCCGCTATGGCCAAGTGGTCGAGATGTCGACGCCCGTCACGGAGGTACCGGGTTCGATTCCTGGTCACTCTCAAGCAAAAATATATTTGTGATACTACTCCAGATTGGTTGGGATATTGCAGGCTGTACCACCTAACGATGATTCCGTACTTCGGAAAGCACGTCAAAGCCGTTCCGGCTACTATCAGTCAGAGCTTTGTCAGTGGCCTTTTGCGGCTCTTACACTGACACACACGATAAATAAATAAAGCAGAAGAAGGAGTATGCAGCCAGTTCACAAATGAGTATAGTAAGTAGTTATAGACGACGTAATTCGTAGATGACATTAGAATAGATCCTTCGGCAATAATTAGTGATGCGCGGCGCGACGCAGCATAATTACGCGCAAAGATAAATCAAACGGCCCGGTGACACTAATGTTTGACTAGAGTTTAACATGACGATTTGATGTTGATAAAAGAATCCAACATACACAGCCAAAGTTTGGGCATCCTCCTGGGTGGAGTACTGGTAGGACCTAAGTCAGAATATTGATTTCTTTAAACTTTTCCTTCAGTGACACTCTAGGCCCTAATCTATAAATTGCACGAACAGCCCGTTTCTGCAAAATAAATATACTATTAGCATTCGCAGCGTGACCCCACAATAAAATACCATAGGTCATTAGATTATGAAAGTAACTGAAGTAGACTAGTCTAGCGGTGTCTACGTCGGTAAGGGCTCTAATTTTTTTAACTGCGTACGCTGCTGAACTCAGTCGGTTCGACAATTTTTTTATATGAGAATCCCATTGTAGTTTGGCATCTAAAGTAATGCCCAAATAGACTGTCGAATCTACAAGGTCCAATTTCTGTCCTTTTATAAATATATCTGTAGTTACCGGTTTCACATTGGGTAATACGAATTTAATACATTTAGTTTTCTTTTCATTAAGTAATAAATTATTAACAGTAAACCAATTCACTATACTAGAGATAGCATTGTTTACGTCGTCATAGTTTGATTGTTGTCTTTTAACTTTAAATATCAAAGAAGTATCATCGGCAAACAATACTAACCCATGTTTTGCTTTAACAAGATAAGGTAAATCATTAATATATACTAAAAACAAGAAGGTCCAAGAATTGAACCCTGCGGGACGCCCATACTTATTGAAGATCCGGGTGATCTTTTCCCATTAACATCGACCATCTGAACCCTATCTGTTAGTTATGACTCCAGAAGGCCAAGAGCCTGATCTTTTACACCATAATGGCGTAGATTCCTGACAAGAGTGTCATGATGGACGCAATCAAAAGCCTTGGATAGATCGCAGAATACACCTATTGCATCCATTGTGTCTTCCCAGGCACCAAAAATATTGTCAATTAGTTCAACACCAGCGTCGGCTGTTGAACGACCCCTTGTGAAACCAAACTGAGCAACATGAATTAAATTATTGACATAAAAATGACTCTGCAATTGATTAAATGAGTTTTTCAAATATTTTGCTAAGAGTTGGTAGTATCGATATAGGTCTAAAATTTGTGGGGTCTGATGTACTACCGGCTTTGAATAAAGGTATCACTTTACTTAGTTTCATCAAGTCAGGAAACACACCATTATCTATACATTGATTAAATTATATGCAACAAAGGTGAGGTGCGATACAATCTATAATGGAACTTATAATTTTTACAGATAGACCATGGACGTCAGCCGTCTTTTTCATTTCCAGGGATTTAAACGCTTTTACAATGTCCTCATTATTTATGTGCCTAAATTTAAAATCTGTTTTACATTCCTCAAAGTTCTGCTTAAGTATAGATTCAGCAGCAGCGGGAGATGAATTTAGAGACTTGGTTGTTGAAACTGGAATGTCCGTAAAGAAATTTTCAAAACCTTTTGCTACTTCTAGGTCTGTACTTAACAATTGATTATCTATTTTAAGCTTGAAGTTATTATGTGTAGCTTTGGCCTTTCCAGTCTCGCTATTTATAATTTTCCATGTCGTTTTCATTACATTGCTACTAGATTCAATTTTGTTTTTAATGAAATTGGATTTAGCTACGGCACAAACGCGTTTAAACATTTTTGAATAACTACGAACATATCTAGAAAGGCCGTACTTTTGTTATATGATTTCTCTTCATAGAGTTCATATAATTTTCGTCTGCTCCTATGAATTCCCGCTGTCGCCCAATCACTAAACAAAGCTTTGTTATTATTTTTATAGTTTTTGATTTAAATACCGTATCATATTAATTTTTGACAAAGTTAAATACTGAGTTATACAATAAATTTGGATCGTCACTGTATGGTATTTCCGATAATTTATCTAAAATATTATTCCTATAGTGTTCTAGCCGAGTGTCACTAATGGGGACACATGTAATATTATTCTCTTTTTGGTCCTTTTTTATTTTAATATTGAATATACCTATCTGACCAGAGTGATCAGAGGTTAATTTATTGATGACCGATTTGTAAGTGGGCGTAATGTTAGAAAATATATTATCAATGCAAGTAGCAGATGTTGCAGTAATTCTAGTAGGCTCCAAAAAAGGATAGTTCATGTTGTGACATAAAAATAAAGATTTAAATCTAGTACAAGTATTATTATCCTCTAACAGATTAACATTAAAAAAAATTAAAGAAAAAAAACCTTTTTTAAAAACAAGCTTTTATTATTTGTTAAGAAAATGAACTAAAAAGTTAAAAATAAATTAACTCTAATTAGAAGTATAACACTTTATAAGTTCATTGTAACCTTTAACGATAATTAAGCTTCTTTGTCTACGACAAAATAATTCCATATCGTAATCATATATTTTTAACACCAAAACTTTCCACCTTAATTATTAAATCTTCCCGTTTTTATTACAGTCTCAATTTTATAAATAAAAAAGCGTGTTACATTGTGATAGCTTAATTATACCATCAAAATGTAACACGCTTTTATTATTTATAAAATTGAGACTGTAATAAAAACGGGAAGATTTAATAATTAAGGTGTAAAGTTTTGGTGTTAAAAATATATGATTACGATATGGAATTATTTTGTCGTAGACAAAGAAGCTTAATTATCGTTAAAGGTTACAATGAACTTATAAAGTGTTATACTTCTAATTAGAGTTAATTTATTTTTAACTTTTTAGTTCATTTTCTTAACAAATAATAAAAGCTTGTTTTTAAAAAAGGTTTTTTTTCTTTAATTTTATTTTTAACTTTTTAGTTTGTTTAATTCGAGATTTACTACGACGTAGTTAGTAGCGCGTAGCAGCGTTTTTCCCTTATGTAGTCCGTAGTACGTTCACATAATAATGTGCTGCTTTGAGCACTTAAAGTTTATGTATTTTATTTGTATTTAAATATTTCATTTTTTTTTGTTTGTAGTAGGGTAAACTAATGTTTAAATTAGTTATGTAATCACAAGTTAGTTATTTGTAACATTTCTCATTCTATCCATTTCTTTTAATGCATCAACATTACAAGGTTTCTTCGAAGTCAACTTGGAGCAGTCAAGTTCTTCGATTCGAAGTCCTGCTAAAGACTTAACTCTGCTTAAAGCCACATAAGCTTGACCAACAGCAAATAATTTAGAGCCTAGATAAATAACAGCATGATCTACAGTAGTTCCCTGCATTTTGTGCACAGTTGAAGCCCAAGACAAGACAATCGGAAGCATTCTTCTTTCAGCTGTGCCGTAATAAAATTTAGCAGGAAATTGAATTGATTTAGGCTGTATTATGTGAATGCCATCCTTGCCGAGGTCCATTGTAGAGGGATAAGGGCTTCAGTACAACAGGGTTCGCCCTGGTACCCTGAGGCGCAACGTTAGCGATATGAAATGTTTATACACTCTCATACCATTCAGCCCTCGGCACGTGCTCACCTTGGCATTGGGGCATCCATCTAATCAATCAGACATAATAATATAATAATCCACATTCATAA